>SJYF01000094.1:6356243-6371468 GCA_006410515.1 Procapra przewalskii
TCGGTAACGGAGAGGGAAGGCTGGTGTGCTGTCGTTCATGGGGTCGCAAAGAGTCGGACATGACTGAGTGACTTGAACTGAACAAGGTCATACCCTCCACTTCCCCCCTCCAATTTTTGAGCGAATGCTTCTTAGGATGAAAAGGCCAGGGAGCAGGGTGAAGCCCCCTTTGATGGTCTGCATCGAGGGTAGGCACAGCAGGGAGGTGAGAGCCCTGCCGCTCAAGGGCAGGTGTGGCCCTCGGCCTGAAAGGGTCCCCTCTGGTGTGAGCTGAAGGAGTATCTGGCGGTGGCTAAGCGAGCTCCAGCCCGAGGCCTAGAGCGTTCCCCTGCTGGTGGGCTGCCTTGGTGCCTGGAGGCTGTGAAGAGCGGGGGAGGGCTGAGGAGACCAGATGGGCTTTCCAGGAGAGAAAACAGGTGGTGTTAGAAGCCCGCTATCAACAAAATTAACGTTGACTTCTGGAAAAATCTACAAGGGGTTTGTGAGAGAACTCTTGGTTGCAAGTGACAGAATACTCAGTTCCTAGTAACTTAAAGCAAAAAAAAGTGAACCCATTGGTCTAGGGGTGAAAAGGCTGAGGACCGTGCAGCTTCCGCTGTGGCTGTCCTCGCGGTCAGATGTCCTTGTGTCTTGGTCCCACCTTCTGTCCCTCTTGGCTACCCCTGTGGTGACCCCCTTTCAGCTCCGGCCCCCAGCCGTTCTCTCATTCATCTGCTTTGCAGCCCAGCTGGTGAGGAAGCGCCTCTTCCCTTCTGCCTGCTGCAGGCCGGGGCTGGTGCCTCATGGCCTCGGGTTGGCCAGCCCTGGGTGATGTGTCCTTCACAGGAGCTCTGAGCCAGTAACACACTGACTGCATGGGGCAGAGATGGTTCTCCAAGGAAGGAGGTGAATGGACACCAGGCGGCCAGTAGAAACCACGGTGCTGCAGGACTAAAAAGCAGTTGTGTGCTTGCCGGGAGCCAGCATTCATTCCCCCCAAACCATTCACTCTTTTCAGAGTTCTTAGACTCATAGGATCTGTTTGTACTGAAGCTAGAGCCAGTGTGTATCTTGATTTGGAAAGGTACCTCTCTCTCCCAGGGCACAGGGCTTTAGAACCTTGGTGATACCATCTCATCCTTGTTTTGCAGAAGAGCTAGAACTCCAGGTCCTCCTGGTGGCAGAGAATCTCTGGCTTGTTCTGTGAGTATGGGGGTGGGGGGTGTCTGCCACGTGATAACAGTCCAACTGGATGACCATGACTTGTTGAAAATAGCACCCGTCTCAAAGAATTAATGGTTTACTCCTAGAGATGGGAGAGGTTTCTCATGATCAAAGGGCATTAAGCTTGGCATTCTTCTGTTCCACAGTTTGATAATAAATTGTGTAACATCATAGAAGTGAGGTCTGCTTGTCCAAGCTATTGTGTTCAGTCACTAAGTCGTGTCTGACTCTGTGACCCCATGAGCTGCAGCATGCCAGGCTCCCCTGTCCTTCACCATCTCTCAGAGCTTGCTCAAACTCAACGTCCATTGAACCGGTGATGCTATCCAATCTCATCCTCTGTTGCTCCCTTCTCCTCCTGCTCTCAATCATTCCCAGAATCAGGGTCTTTTCTAATGAGTTGACTCTTTGCATCAGGTGGCCAAAGTATTGGAGCTTCAGCTTCAGCATCAGTCCTATAGATAACTAAAACCCAGGATGGCCATTCTTCCATTCATCTATACATTTGTCCATTCGTCTGTCCCTCATCCTTCCATCCCTAAAGGGCTGTCAGTGGGAAGAGGGGTCAGTCTGGCCTTGTGTTGTGTTAGTCCAGAGAGCAGGGTGAGGAGCTGCGGGTGGGAGCACGTTGTAGGTGAGAGGTGGATGAGCGCTGGTGGTTGAACCTGAAGGCTCTGCTATCTGCCTGAGTCTGATTCCCTGTTCCACCTCTCACCCTGTGACCAGGGTACATAACCTCCCTGTGCTTCAGGTTTCTCATCTGTCGGATGCTGTTTATGATAATACCTACCTCGTACTTAGTGGTAAGGATTGAGTTAATTCTTGTCCTTAGAAGCATTTTATTTATTTATTTTGGTGACTGCTGAATGCGTGATTACTGTTACCTGGAGGTGGGAGGGGAGGTGGTATTTTGTCTCAGAATAATGTCCAAGATTGCTGTGCTCTCAGAAGGGGCTCTGGCACCTCCTGGAGCCTGCGCTCCCCACCGTTGGCACCCCCTGCTGGGGACCCTGCAGGCCGCCGAGGGCTCATCCCCACTCTGCCAGGAGGGTGGCACCCATGGCCTCCAGAGTCTCCATCTCCAGCTGCCCACGCATCCCTCAGCAACCTCTGTGAGATGTCTTGCTCTTAATCCTTTTTACCCAAAGGAAACTCTTTTTTGCCCTTTTACATCTTCTGTTGACATTTAAAACTCCTTCCCTTTGTTCTGACCTTATTGAATAGAGAACATAATTTCTTGGAATTCTCTGTATAATGAATGCTCGTGTACTTACAGATTCTGGTCAAGATTCTCCTCAACCTTTACTTTGAGGGAACTTTTGCATCATTTGGTGCAGAAAAAATTTTAAGAAGCACTTAGAAGGATGGTGTAAGATGAAAATGCCGCCTTAGCTCTCACTATTTCTGCAAATGTGAGCCCCTTGTAACACACATACCAGCCGAGTAACCCTGCTCTTAGAGATTGGATTGAAATTGGTTCAGACTCCTCTAATTGCATATGGTAGGAACGCTGCAGGCTTCTCAAGCTCTCTACAAGTTTTCCTGAAGCTGACAGGGTGGGGAGATCTGTGTGGGTGGGACTAGCTCCTCAAATCATTCCTGGCTCCTCCTTCATGCCTGCAGTAGATGACATCAGCATGCACATCACACTGGCCTGCTTTGTCATCTCTGTGCCACGGTGGCTCACCTGCCGGACAAATGGTCCAGTCGCCTCACTGCTCTAAATGCTGCTACCAGGAGTCAGGATGTAGGGAGACTGTGACTGAAGTGCTGGGGCAAAGAAGTATGTATATGTTGGGTATGAGGGTGGAGGGGGAGAGATAGGGTGGGGTATTACTCTCTGTTACTGCAAACCAGATGCTCAAAATTGAATATTAGATTTGACTTCCAGTAGTTCCCATCAGACTAACTTTCCCGCAGCTGACAATTATAAACTGAACAAAAATACAACAAACTGCCTAAAGGTATTGGAGAGCAGCAAAAAGCACGTGGACCGAGAAGGGAGCCTCCTCTTAGAAGAGGAAGATGGAACTGGGGGAATTTCCTGCTTCGTGTTTCTCTGCATGAAACTAGGCCCCACTCTGTACCAGGCAGAGCAGCTAAAGCTCAGATGGAAAATGTGCAGTGTTCCTGACTTGAAGAGCCAGAGGACATGATCGGGGCAACCAGAGCAGCTAAAGGGTGGGGAGGGGAGTCTCAGAAAGGGAGGACCCGGAGAGGGGAAGCCACAAGTTCTGCATATAGACTCTGCCCAAATCTCTGATGACTCCTGAATCCACGAATGGGGCCGATTCTAAGAAGCTCAGCTCATACTAAGAGAACTGAATGGAAATTTCTACTGCTGCACACAACAGAGGACACAGAGTTTGAAATTTGAATAGAGGCAAGTTAGCTCCCTGTTTAAAAAAAAATTTAAGTTGATGTTCTTCAGAGAAACATAACAGAATCCAGAACTTATACAATATAAATTTTGTATTAATAATATCTAGTATGTGTTAGTTAGTTAGAGCCATGTTTGGTTCTTTGTGACGCTATGGACTGTAGCCCACCAGGCTCCTCTGTTCATGGAATTCTCCAGGCAAGAATACTGGAGTGGGTTGCCATCCCCTTCTCCAGGGGATCTTCTCAATCCAGGTCTCCTGAATTGCAGGCAGATTGTTTACCTACCATCTGAGCCACCAGTGAGTGAAGTCGCTCAGTCGTGTCCAACTCTTTTTGACACCATGGACTATAGCCTACCAGGCTCTTCCCTCCATGGGATTCTCCAGGCAAGAGTACTGGAGTGGGTTGCCATTTCCTTCTCCAGGGGATCTTCCCGACCCAAGGATCGAACCTGGGTCTCCTGCATTCCAGGCAGACGCTTTAACCTCTGAGCCACCAGGGAAGCCCAATAATACCTAGTGTTTCACTCCAAAGTACTCAGTATAGTAGGAAATAGGAAAAGGGGACCTATATTCAAGAGAAAGGGCTTCTCTCCAAGATAATCCCAGTGTTGAAATTAGCAGACCGTTGTTTTAAAACAGTTATGACAATGCTCAGAGACACAAAGGAAAATATAGTCACAATGAGTAAAAAACTAGGAAATCTCTGTACAGAAATAGAAACTTACAAGGGGATAAAAAGTCTAGAACTGAAAAATATAGTAGTGTCTGAAATAAAGAGTGTGTGCTTCGGACTCTGTTGCAGAATGGAGAGGACGGAAGAGGGAGCCAGTGGATCTGGAAATAAGAGTAGTAGAAATTATTCAAACTGAAAGCAGAGCAAAAGAACAGAGGGAAAGGGAATAGATATTCAGGGATCTCTGGGCAATAGCTGGATATATTTGTGTAATACATAAGAGGATGAGATGGTTGGATGGCATCACTGACTCAAAAGACATGAGTTTGGGTGGGCTCCCGGAGCTGGTGATGGACAGGAGGACTGGCGTGCTGTGGTTCATGGGGTCGCAAAGAGTCGGACAAGACTGAGTGACTGAACTGAACTGAACTGAATAGTACATGTATGATATATGGTAGTATTTGTATATGCATTGTTGTTGTTCAGTTGCTAAGTCATGTCCAACTCTTTGTGACCCCATGGACTGCAGCACACCAGGCTTCCCTTCACTGTCCTTCACTATCTGCAAGAGTTTGCTCAAACTCATGTCCATTGAGTCAGTGATGCCATCCAGTCATCTCATTTTCTGTCACCTCCTTCTCCTCTTGCCCTCAATCTTTCTCAGCATCAGGGTCTTTTCTAATGAGTCGGCTCTTTGCATCAGGTGGGCAAAGTATTGGAGCTTCAGCTTCAGCATCCGTCCTTCCAGTGAATATTCAGGGTTGATTTCCTTTAGGATTGGCTGGTTTAATCTCCTTGCTGTTCAAGGGACTCTCAAGAGTCTTCTCCAGCACCACAGTTCGTAAGCATCGGTTCTTCAGTGCTCAGACTTCTTTGCTGTTCGACTCTCACATCCGTACACGACTGCTGGGAAAATCATAGCTTTGGCTATACTACGACCTTTGTTGGCAAAGTGATGTTTCTGCTTTTTAGTATATTGTCTAGGTTTGTCATAGGTTTTCTTCCAAGGAGTGAGCGTCTTTTAATTTCATACCTTTACTCACTGTCCACAGTGATTTTGGACCCTAAGAAAATAAACTTTGCCACCGTTCCCACCTTTTCTCTACCGTTTGCCGTGCAGTGATGGGACCAGATGCCATGCCCTTCGGTTTCTTTCTTTCCTGAATGTTGAGTTTTAAGCCAGTTTTTTCACTCTCCTCTTTCACCTTTATCAAGATGCTCTTTGGTTCCTCTTTGCTGTCTGTCATTAGAGTTGTGTCATCTGCATATCTGAGGTTGTTGATATTTCTCCTGGCAATCTTGATTCCAGCTTGTGATTCATCCAGCCCAGCATTTTGAATGATGTACTCTGCATGTAAGAGGAAAACAGGGTGTAAGCAGGGTGATGATATACAGCCTTGAAGTGCTCCTTTCCCAATTTGAAGCCAGTCCATTGTTCTGTGTCTGGTTCTAACTGTTGCTTCCTAGTTGGAGTCAAAGATGAGCGAGAGTGGGGAAGAAAAAGCTATTCAAAGAAATAATGCCTAAAACCTCACCAAATTTGGTGAAAATATGTACATTTCCAGATTCAAAAGAAAAAGAAAGCCAAGCCCTGCAGATACCAAACAAGACAAATGTAAAGGCAATCACACTGTGACCTAGCATAGTTAAGCTTCTGGAAACCAAATATAAAGAGGAAAATCTTAAAAGCAACCCGAGAAAAATGAATGTCGTATGGAAAGGAATAATGATATAAAAATATATATACTGACTTCTTATCAGAAATAGTAGAGTTCAGAGACAGTGGAATGGCACCTTTAGAGTGCCATCAAAAACATTTCAACTCATGATTCTGTATCCTTTAAGAATGAAGGTGAAATAAAGACATTTTCAGATGAATGAAAAGTAGGCGAGAATTTGTTGAGCAAGTGTGCACTGCAGAAATGTTAAGGAAGTTCTTTGGGACAGAGAAATATGGCATCAGATAGAAACTCATATCTCTAGGAAGAATTGAAGAGGCTGTAAATGGTGAATGTGTGGGAAGATATAAAAGACTATGTTTTCCTCTTACATTAAAAAAATGCACGACTGTTTAAAGCAAACATTATCACATTACATTGTGGGGTTTATAACATGTGGGTGTAATACATAACGTGGGTGTATAGCATAAAGGATAGGGGATTAAGAAAAGATATTTATGGTTGCAAGCTTCTTATGTTTTATGTAAACTGGTACAGTTTAACTCTAAGATGACTTTAAAATATTAAGCATGTGTAAAAAATGTTGAGGCATAGCTCAAAGGAGGAAAAGAGGAATAAAGCACAGGTGAAAACAGAAAAAAAACCCAGCAGAGTGAGGATGTGAATCTGCTCAGATTGACAATTACATTCTATGTATATCAGCTAAATGCTACACTTAAAGGAGATTGTCAGGGGACTCCCTCAGTAGTCCAGGGTTAAGACCTCACCTTCCAGTACAGGAAATGTGGGTGCAGTCCCTGGCAGGGAGCTAAGATGCCTTACGCCTGTCAGCCAAGAAAAAAAACAAACATAAAACAGAAGGAATATTGTAAAAAACTATTTCAATAAAGGCTTAAAAATGGTCCACATTAAAATTTTAAGATTAAAAAAAAGATCTTCAAAAAGGAGATTGTTAGAATGGATACGAAAGCAAGACTAAATTGTATACTGTTGGCAAGAGGTGTACTTCAAACAAAAAAGAAAGAAGCTGAAAGTAAGTTCATGGAATTAAAGGGATATCATCCAAATAGTATGCTTAAGAAAACTGAAAGTATTGTAATATTGAACCATAAAGTAGGCTTCAAGACAACAGGTATTAGCAGAGATAAGGGGGACTTTTCATAATGATAAAAGGATCAATTCTTCAGGAAGACATAGCAATCTCTGCCTAATCACAGAGCTTCGAAATACATGAAGATGTTTTCACAGAATTAAAGGGAGAATAAACAAATCTATAGTCATAGTTGGATATGATAACACTTTTCGCTAAGTAATTGACAGAACCACTAGACAGATCAGTAAAGACGGAAGATCTGCGTAACAGTGTCAGCCACCTTAACTAATGTTCAGGGAACACTGTACACAAAGTTCAGGGTAGATGCTTTTCAAATTCAAATAGTACTTCTCTAAGGTAGGGCATGAGCTATGATGTAAAGCAAATCTCAATACATTTAAGAGGGTTTAAACAATAGCCTAGTCTCTGATCACAATGGAATTAAATTTTTAATAAATAATGATGGCTGAAAAATAAAAAAAATAACTCCACAAACATTTGACAATTAAATCACACACTTCTAAATAACTTATGAGAACTTAGGCTTTTGGCAGCGATGGAGTAGTACGGGGCCAGATTTATGCTTCAAGCTCAAAGAAAAACAGAGGAAATGTAAGGGAACAGTGATTTTCAGATACTGAACACCAGGTACTGTAGACAGTGATCCCTGAGAGAGGAAAAATGACATGGTCCCTGAGAGTGTTTCAGGTTACTGCCAGGTGAGAGTTTCTGGCCTGTAAGCACAGGGAGGAGACACCCAGACAGGTCCCAGTGATCTTCCTGGGGTGAGGAGGCAAAGCTGGACTCCAGGAACGTCACGGCAGCTAGAGTTCTCAAAATAGAGAATCAGGCATTCGAGTGCTGCCCGGGGCGAGAGAGGGTGCTCCAGAGATCTGTAGGAGCTTCCCTCAACATCTTCAGTGAAATACTGATCAGCACATGTGTATGAGGAAGCTCCCCCAGGTGAGGAAAGAGCCACTTGAATAAGATGAACAATCCCCAGAGCTCACAGGACCATGAATATTTCATATTCCTAACCCAGAGTGGGAAATCCTTGTAATTCACAAGGGTATTGCCTTAGGAGTGAAGTAAAACAGCCCTAAATAAATGCTGCGGTGGTTCCTCCTATCAAAGCTTAGAGACTATCTAATGTTCAAGAAGTGAACATTTTCCAAGTAATCTAATTGTGTCCCCAAACAAACCTTAAGAGTATTATAGGGGAAAAAAAATCCACCAAAGTAAAATTCATGGTGTCTTGCTTCTGAACAAAGATTACAAGACATGTGAAAGAATTAGAAAGATCTGCACCATGATGAGAAGAAAAATGAAAAATAGAAACACACCCACAAATGGCACAGATGATGCAAATAGTAAATGAGAATGTTGCACCAACTTTTATAAATATGCCCCATATATGCAAAGAAGTAGAAAAAAGCTTGAGCGTGTTAAGGAAGATAGAAGAAAAATCCAAATCAAACTCTAGAGGTCAAATTTTGGATGAAACATTCACTAGATGTAATTACTTGCAAATCACTAACTGTAAAATAAGAGGTTAGCAAATTTGAAAACCAGAAACTATCTGAAATGGAACACAGATAGCAAAAAGTTTAGGAGAGAAATAAGCAGAGCATCAGTGAACTGTGAGACAACTTCATGCTTACCCAATATACATTAAATCAGAGTCTTCAGAAGAAGGGAGAGCAGAACAAATTATTTAAATAAATAATGGCTAAAAGTTTTCCAAATCTGATGAAAAATTAGAAATCCCTGTAACCAAAACCTCAGTGAATCTCGTCTTATAATGATGAAGGGTTCAGTTATCAAAGGATGTAACATGAGGTGCTTAACATTAGGGGCATAAATATGTATACACCTAATAAGAGTTTTAAAATTCATGAAGCAAAACTGATAGAAATGCGTGAAGAGTCAATCATATTCACAATTACAGTTGGAGCTTTCAACACCCTTTTCTCAATAATCAATAGATCAAGTCAGCAGAAAATCAGTAAAGGTATAGAAAACTTGAACAACACTTTCACTCAACTTGGCCGAACTGACATTGATAGGCTACTCCATGTAACAGCAGAATACACATCCTTTACAAGTGTACACGGAATGTTTACCAAGATAGACCATATTATAGGCCATAAAACAAAGCTCTCAGTAACTTTAAAAAGATTGAAATTATTCAAAATATATTATCTAATGATGATAGGATTAAATTAAAATCAATAGCAGATATTCCAAATATTTGGAAACTAAATAGCACATTTGTAAATAATCTCTGAGTCCTGGGAGAAGCTGATAGGAATATTAGAAAATATTTTGAACCAAATGCAAATGAAAACCCAACATATAAAATTTTGTGGACTGTAGCTAGAGCAGTTCTCAGATGGTAATTTATAGCATTAATGCCTGTATTAATAAAGAAGAAAAGTTCAAATCAATGGTCTTAGCTCCCACTTTAAGACATACAGAAAAAGAAAATTCAACCCAAAATAAGCAAAAGAAAGGCAATAAAGATAGAGCAGAAATAATTCAAATAGAACACAGATAAACAGTAAAGTCAGTGAAATAAAAAACTGGTTCCTTACAATCAATGAAAGTGATAAAACTTTAACCACTCATCAGGAATAAAAAAGATACAAATCAACGATATTAGGAATGAGAAAAGTGACTTAATTACAAATTCTAAAGATATTAAGAGAGTACTAAGGTAATGTTGGGCTTCTCTGGTGGCTCAGTGGTAAAGAATCCACCTATCAATGGAGGAGATAACAGGTTTGATCCCTGGGTCAAGAAGATCCCCTGAAAAAGGACATAGCAACCCACTCCAGTATTCTTGTCTGGGAAATCCCCTGGACAGAGGAGCCTGGTGGGCTATAGTCCATGGTGTTGCAAGAGTTGGACATGAGTTAGCAACTAAACAACAAGAACAAAGGTAATGTTATGATCAGCTTTCTGGCAAGGAATTCTGCAACTTAGATGACCTGGATAAACCCCTTAAGAGATTCAGACACTTAAAGCTCACCCACAAAATTAGATAACTCCCAAAGCCTTTTCTCTGTTAAAGAAATTAAATTCCTATTTAAAACCCTTCCCATAAAGAAAACTCCATGCCCCAAAACTTCACTAGTGAATTTTGCCAAATATTTAAGGAAGAAGTAGTAGCAATTTGTTATGAGTCGAATTGTGTCTCTCTCAAAATTTGTATTTTGAAGTCTTAACCCTCCAGTGGCTCAGAATATGTCATTATTTAAAGATAGGATTTTTACAGAGATAATCAAGTTAAAATGAAATCTTCAGAATGGACCCTAACCCAGTATGACTTACGTCTTCATTAAAGGGGAATATTTGGAGACAGGCATAGAAGGAGAACAGCATATGAACGTGAAGACAGCCATCTGCAAGTCAAGAAGAGAGGTCTGGAACAGATCTTTTCCTCACTGCCCTTGGGAGCAACCAGTCCTGCCCTGATTTCAGGCTTTTGGCTTTCAAAACTGTGAGACAGTACATATCTATCTATCTACCACCCAGTTTGTGGTACTTTGTTACAGCAACCCTAGAAAATTAACACATAATTCTACTCAAACTCTTCCGGGAAATAAAAGAAGAGGAAACCCTGGTACCAAACCAAGAGAAGAAAGTGATAGGCTAATATCTCTCATGAACGTGGATGTAAAAATTTTAAATAAAATTTAGCAAATCAATCCTACATATATCCCTTCACTTTAAGCAAACTAGAAATAGAAGATAATTTTTTCAAACTGTTAAGGCACATTTATGAAAACATTACTTCTAGCATCTTTTTTGTTGTTTTCTTTTTTTATTGTATTTGTTTTTAATTGAATGATGATTGCTTTACAATATTGGCTCGATTTCTGTCATACATCAACATGAGTTAACCACAGGTGTACATACGTCCTCCTCCTTTCTGAATCTCCTTCCCACCTCCCACCCATTCCCACCCTTACCTCTAACATCTTATTTAACTATAAAGAGTGATTACTTTCCCCATAGTGTTAGGAACAAGATGGGGGTGTTCACTCATGCCACATCTATTCAGCATTGTTCTGGAGGTTATAGCCTGTGCAATAACGCAAGAAAAAGAAATAAAAGATATCTAGATTGGAAAAGAAGAAGTGAAGTTATTTTTGTTCATCTACATGATTGTTCATGTAGAAAATTCTACTGAGTGTACAGAAAAAGATTCTAGGGCTAATAGTTTAGCAAGTTTGCAGAATTCAAGGTCAATATACAAAAATTAATTGTATTTCTGCCTATTGGAAAAGAACCTGAAGTGAAAAAATTTCAAATACTATTTATAATGTCATCCAAACATGAAATTAATAGGGATAAATTTGACAAAAGATGTCTAAGATTTTTTCATCAGAAAACTTGAAACCATTGCTTAGATGATTCCTGGGTTGGGAGAATTCCCTGGAGAGGGAAATGGCAATCCACTCCAGTATTTTTGCCTGGAGAATACTGTGGACAAAGGAGCCTGGTGGGTTATAGTCCTCTGGATTGCAAGAGTCAGACATGACTTAGTGACTAAACAACAAGAGAAATTAAATAAAAGGAGCCATATATCCTGGTCACGGATCAGAAGACTCTGTTGTTACGTCATCTCCCCAAATTAGTCGGTGGATTCAGCACAGTCCCAGCCCTTGAACACATTCACCCTGAAGGATTCCCAAAGCTTTTGCCGGTAAGTGGCATGGTGAAGGCTTGGTCACTGACTGCACAGGATTTTGCTAAGCTGTGCAGGCCTGATGGTGGTGTCTAGAATGATATCCTGGAGGGCAGCAAGGGCTGTCAAGGATGGCCAGGAGGCCAGGAGCTTGGGCTTAAAACCAGGAGCCACAGGGCAGGAGCTGGCAGGACCAGGCCAAGCGAAGATTCACCCAGAAGTCTGAAACTGTTGTTTCCAGGTGGTGGGAGGGTGGCAGACTCTTATTTTTTTCTTTGTGTTTCCTCTCTCTCTCTCTTTTTTTGTTTTGAAAAAAAAAAAAAAAATTCACAGAACACAACTATTTCCAATGTCATCAGAGAAACAGCGGTCCTATTGATTCCTATGGGGTTTTCCTTTCAGTACTTTTGTAGAATTTGGGTATTTTTAAATGGAGATTGTATTTGTTTTATAATGAAGAACAAAAGGCAGGCAGACAGACTGAAAGATCGTGACCTGTGGCGCAATAGGTTTCAAGAGACTAGGGGGAGCTCCTGGTGGGGCCACATCTCAGGAACCAGGAGACGGAAACCTCAGGAAATGTGGGATGAGCAAGCTACACACTTCACTTGTCATATTCTTTTTAAATCTGACTTTCGTTGGACACACAGAATGTTTGCAGTTAATACATCAAGTCATCTTAGCATATTTGACAGAAGCCTTAACTCCTTAATTCCACGGAGGTAGATTGGGATCTTTTAATTACTTAATTGAAAAAAGGTACACATGTCAGGCTGCTGCGGTGTTTGGGAATTAATCTTTAAAACTTGACAGTGAACATTAAATTCAATTAGGGAGAGCGATTAGCAAAGATTCTTCTCTCCTTCACTCCGGGTACTTTGAGAAGCGGCTGACTGGTCTGCATTGATTCTGATGCTATCGCTGTGTATATATCAACCAGGAGAGCAGAGTACACATTTTTCACTTAGGAGGGGAGTTGTCGGGCAGTTTAGGGACAGATGGATTTCCTGAAACGTGTTTCCACGACTGGTTCAGGAGGCGGTGGCTGAGAAATCAGGCCTCTCTCGTCGCTGATTTGGCCTTGACGTCACAGGGTTCAGAGTCTCTTCTCTCTTTGATTGGGATTCCCATCTACCCCCTCCTCCTCCTCCTCCTCCTCCCTCCCACTCCAACGTCTGGTACTCAGGAGATGTTTGTTAAATGAGTAAGTAAATGAATGCATTTAATAGATGGGAGCATTTGGGCACATTGGACCCTCTCTCTGCCTCTCTTTAGGGGAAATACAGGGTAGTATTCACAGCTCCCTTCCCCCAGCCCTGCCCCTCGTCCCCCGTTCCTGGAAGCAACCACCCTCTCCATGTGTATTTTCTTTTTGAATTTATTTTTTTGGTTGAGAGGCCTGTGGGATCTTCCTCCCTGAGCAGGGATCCAACCTGTGCCCTCTGCAGTGGAAATGCAGAATCTCAACCACTGGACTACCAGAAAAGGCCTTCCATGAATATTTTTATAGTCTTATTACAAGTGTGCAAATAAACAGGATAGAGTTTTGCTTCATGTGAGTTTTTATTTATTTTAAATATTTAAAAATACTTTTTAATTTATTTATTTGGCTGTGCTGGGTCTTGGTTGAGGCATGTGGGATCTAATTCCCTGCCTGGGGATCAAACCTAGGTCCTCTGCATTGGGAGTGTGGGGTCTTAGCCTCTGGACCACCAGGGAAGTCCCTCCTGTGTGTTTTTAAAATGGTGAAGAAATACACATAAGATTTACCAGTGCAGCCATTTTTCAGTGTAGATTCATCGGCATTAAGGTAGCTTCCCTGGTGGTCTGGTGGCTAAGACTCCGCACTCCCAGTGCAGAGGACCTAGGTTTGATCCCTGGGTCAGGAGGATTCCCCCAGAGGAAGAAATGGCTACTCACTCCAGTATTCTTGCCTGGGAAATCCTGTGGACAGAGAAACCTGTTGGGCTATATAGTCCATGGGGTCGCAAAAGACTTGGACACCACTCAGTGACCAGACAACGCAAATCTAAGTGCATCCACATTGTTGTACAGCCATCACCACTGCGCATCTGCAGAACTCTTCATCTTGCAAAATCGAAACTCCGTCCCCATTAACACCGTCCCCATTTTCCCCTCCCGGCAGTCCCGGGTAACCACTGTTCTACTTTCTACCATGCTTTTGACTGCTCTCGGAACCTCTTGTATGTGAGATTATGCTTTTTGTGACTGGCTCACTTCACTCAGTGTGAGGTCTTCAGGGTTTATCCATATGGTGGGGTGTGTCAGAATTTCATTTCTTCTTAAGACAGTAATATTCCACTGTTTAAGTGTACATGTATGTGATATATCTGTATGTGTATGTATATAATAGATCACCTTTTGTTTATCCATTTATTCATCAGTGGACACTTGGGTTGCTTCCATCTTTTGACTGTTGTGAATAATGAATGCAGCTATGGACATTCAGTCCAGTTCAGTTACTCAGTCGGGTCCAGCTCTCTGTGACCCCACGGACTGCAGCACACCAGGCCTCCCTGTCCATCACCAATTCTCGGAGCCTACTCAAACTCGTGTCCATTGAGTCGGTAATGCCATCCAACCATCTCATCTTCTGTCGTCTCCTTCTCCTCCTGGCTTCAATCTTTCCCAGCATCAGGGTCTTTTCAAATGAGTCAGTTCTTCACATCAGGTGGCCAAAAGATTGTAGCTTCAGCATCAGTCCTTCCAATGAATATTCAGGACTGATCTCCTTTAGGATTGACTGATTTTATCTTGCAGTCCAAGACACTCCCAGGAGCCTTCTCCAACAACACAGTTCAAAAGCATCAATTCTTTGACACTCAGTTTTCTTTATGGTCGAACTATCACATCCATACATGACTGCAGGAAAAACCATAGCTTTGACTAGATGTACCTTTGCTGGTAAAGTCACATCTCTGGATACAGTGGAAGTGAGAACTAGATTTAGGGGCCTAGATCTGATAGATAGAGTGCTGATGAACTATGGAATGAGGTTCGTGACATTGTACAGGAGACAGGATCAAGACCATCCCCATGGAAAAGAAAGGCAAAAGAGCAAAATGGCTGTCTGGGGAGGCCTTACAAATAGCTGTGAAAAGAAGAGAAGCAAAAAGCAAAGGAGAGAAGGAAAGATATAAGCATTTGAATGCAGAGTTCCAAAGAATAGCAAGAAGAGATAAGAAAGCCTTCTTCAGCAATCCAATGCAAAGAAATAGAGGAAAACAACAGAATAGGAAAGACTAGAGATCTCTTCAAGAAAATTAGAGATACCAAGGGAACATTTCATGCAAAGATGGGCTCGATAAAGGACAGAAATGGTATGGACCTAAAAGAAGCAGAAGATATTAAGAAGAGGTGGCAGTAGTACACGGAAGAATTATACAAAAAAGATCTTGACAACCCAGATAATCACGATGGTGTGATCACTCATCTAGAGCCAGACATCTTGGAATCTGAAGTCAAGTGGGCCTTAGAAA
>SJYF01000094.1:6423144-6437194 GCA_006410515.1 Procapra przewalskii
GTCTGATAGTATGGGTCAAACATCTGGGTCATTTTGGGGTTGGCATATATCATTTCACTTTTCTTATGGGTACTGTTTACATTTTCCTGGTTCTTCGTATGGCAAGTAAATTCAGAATATATTGTGATTTTTAATATTCTGTTGTAAGATCCTGGTCTTGTTAAAATCCCATGGAGAATAGTGATGTGTTTGTCTTAACAGGCAACCAAGCCTGTTAGATTCAGACTATGGATTCCTTCTCTCTTGTAGGCAGCAACTCTATTTTCAATTCCCTATTCAAACCCTTTGTTTTGCCGAACCACTTAAGGGTTAGTTTCAGACTGGGGCAGCAGCAATGTGTTATGCCACTTCTCAAAGCTTTAGCTGTGCTTCTCTGGTTATGTTCCACACACAGGTAACTTAGGGATTGTCCTGGGATGTGGTCAGTTCATATACAGAAGCAGAGGATTCCTTTCTCAGCTTTCTCCTCTCTGGAATTTCTTCCATGCTGCCTGGCTTCCTGAACTTCCTTTCCTGGTTCTCCTGCCCAGAGATGGGGTTCTTTGAGAACGTTAACCTGCTGCCTCGTCACACCATGTCTGTAAGTGGGATCCCCTTCAACACAAATTGGCCAGAGAAAATATAGATGGAAAGATAACATGAATTTTCCCTCTTTTCCTGGTTCTTCTATTCAGATCCCTTCCCTTCTTTAGGTATTTGTCCTGCACTGTCAGAGCTGTTGGTGTTGGCATCAGGGCAGGGCTAGGAGAGCAAGGAGATATTTTAAAACTTTCCCCCATACTCTCTGGCTTATAAGGACCCATTTTCTTATTCCTCTGGCCAGGATGATGGATTTCTTTCACAATTTTTGCTGTCCATGTCTACTATGTAATTCCTTAATTCAGTCTGTCTGTGGGTCAACATCAGGAGTTAAAAGGCAAAAAAAAAAAGAAAAAGAAAAGCCCAAACAAACCCCCAATGCCCCCTCTCCCCCAGACTAAAACAAAGTCTAGAACCTTACCTGTCGCACTGGTCTCTCTTCAAATGTCAGATTCCCTCTGCAGCCTACCAGCTGTTGTTTACTTTGCGAAGTCTTCAGGTAGTTGCTTCTTGGATTGCGTCCAGAGTTTTTAGCTGTAATTTATGAAAGAGGGTGGGAGGCCCCAGTAGGTTTGCTCCATTTGGGCTTAAAACTAGATTTTGTTCATCTAAAAAAATTCAGTCTTTTTTCTTCCCAGTATGTTTTGGAATTTTCACTTGCTGTGTCTTCTAGCTCAGTAATGTTCTCTTTTCAGGGTCTCATCTGATGTCAGCACCATCTACTGCACCTTTCCCTCAAGCACTGTGTATTCCATTGCTAGAAATTCTGTGGGGCTCCTGTGTCCTCCACGTCTCTTCCAGCCTTGCCCAGTCTCCCCGCTACCTTCTTAAACATAGGTTATGTACAGCTGTAATGACTAGTGTGATGCCTTGCTTGGTCATCTGTGTCTCTTGTGAGTTTCATCGGGTTTCGAGACCAAATCTGAGTGTGGTGTTTGCCCGTTGTTTCTTGGCTCCTTCAGATAGAGCTAGGAAATGTTTTACTTTTTAAGAAAAAATATATCATTGTTTATGCTGATTTGTCCAATTCAGACTTAGCATTACAGAGCTTTTCTTTAACCTCTTTGTTTTTATACATTTTTTGATCTCTTTTATACTGAAACATTTTATTTTTCTCTGCCTTAATTCAATTTTTTTGGTATGTGTTGACACTAGCAATGTAATGACTGAAGACAGTGTGAGATTTCTCACAGTTCTTTTTGTCTGCAAAGTATATCCAATTAAGATTTACCATCAAATTACTGTTTTTCAGTTTATAATGTATATCAACNNNNTTCAACTACTGTGCTTTCATGTCTTTTAAAATAAATCCAATTTGTGTGGTTAAGCTACTAGCTCAAGATGGTTAATTTTATTTGCTTAATTTTGCTTTCACATTTTAGAGTCTGCCTTTTAAGTTAATTTTGTTGTATAATTTTATAAAATATGGACATGGTTCTGGAGAAGGGATTGGATAACTACAGCCCATGGGCCCAATCTTGGCTACACTGTTTTTGTATGGCCCTAGAGTTAAGAATGGTTTTTACATTTTTAAATGACTGGAACACACACCACACACACACACACAAATACACACCACACACACACACACAAATACACACCACACACACACAGAGCGTGCCCCAGTGCCTGGTGTGGCTTCCAAACCCTCATCTGTTTCCTGTCTACCCCTCTGTAGAGATCCTCTGGGTTCTGCCTCTAGCCCCGAATTCCCCAATCTGTCCGCTCCCCTTTAGAGGCAGCCTGACCGATTTATTTGCTTAGTTTCTGGTTTATTTTCTGCTGTTTTTGTGGAGGCAAGCACCAACCTCTCGTATTTCCTTTCCGCCCTGTCTCTCTCTGCCTTGGCTTTGCACTGAGCAGTGTCTCCTGGCAGCTGGCCCACAGCGGGCAGGGATACGGGCCTCACTCTCTTTCTCAGCATTGCACATAGCGTTCCAGGACGTGCCTGGACTGACGTCTATTTAACCAGTCCCTTTTGGTGTATTTGGCTCAGATGGTAAAAGAATCTGCCTGCAGCGCAGGAAATGTGGGTTCAGTCCCTGGGTGGGGAAGGTCCCCTGGAGAAGGAAGCCTCATGCTTCTCTTTTCTGGGATTTGCTGCTGTAACTTTGGGGCCAGCTCCTACAAGCCGGGGCGCTGGGCTATACATGTCGCCGAGCAGCAGGGCATATGCCGTTTCGGTTGGTGTTGCCCAGATTCTCTCTGGGGGGACAGGACCATTTTACGTTTCTGTCAGCAGTGTGCAGTGTAACTAATGCCCCACAGCCACCCAACGGAGTGTGCTGTCAAACTTTGGGATCTTCTAATTTGATAAGAGATGATATCTCCAGGTAATTTAAAAATTTCATTTCTTATGAGCAGGTTTGAAGGATAGTTACATTCCCTCTCACATGAACTCTCTGTTCATTTCTCTTGCCCATTTTTTCTGTAGAGCTATTGGTCTTTTTCATTGATATTTAGAAACTGTCTGTGTATTAGGGACTATTAGGGGTAGTGGCCTATAAACTGGGGCTTCCCAGGTGGCTAAGTGGTTAGGGACCTGCTTGCAATGCAGGGGACACAGGTTCTATTCCTGGGTCTGGACTATCTCCTGGAGGAGGAAATGGCAACCCACTCTGGTCCTCCTGCCTGGAGAATTCCATGGACAGAGGAGCCTGGCAGGCTACAGTCCATGGGGTCGCAAGGAGTTGGACATGGCTGAGTGACTAAACAAGAACAAGACCTATCAATTTCCAGTGTCTTTCCCATCTGTCGTTTTATTCCTCTGAGTTACTGTCTCCTATGCCATGCAATAGTGTTTAGTGTTGTTATTGCTATTATCTTCATGTGCTCAGATCTGCCATCTTTTCTCTTGGTGCTCTGGCCTTGGAGCACTACCCAGGATAGCTTCCCCTAGTCTCAGGTTGTAGAAAAATTTAATCATACTCTCTTCTTGTATTTGTATAATTTATTTTTGTTTTTAATAGAAATTTCTGATTAAAAAAACTACTCGCAGAGCACTTTTGGTGTACACTGTCCTATGTGACCAGCTATTTTCCTTTGTGTGATTTTAAGCCACGGAAAGGGGCCCTGTGCTCAACCCTCCAGCGTGCCTTTGTGCAGAGACTCGTCTCGTCTCAGAACCTGAAGAGACCAATATGTTTATTTTCAAGGGGAAGGAACTGAGGTTTGAGGAGGAGGGATTTGTCCAAGGACCCGCGGCCCCATCCCGGGGACAAGCTCTGGCTGGCCTGGGGAGAGGATTGTGATCAGCTGCTCTGTGCTGGCCGCTTGGCCAGGCCTGTCGCCGTCCTTCCCTCCCGAGCCATAGGTCCTGCTGTTAGTCCCACCTTGCAGGTGTGGAGACTGAGGCACAGAGAGCTGAGTTGTCTGTCCTGAACCAGGCAGCCAGACGGGCCATCATGCTCAGATACCTGGGCGTCTGCCTGAGAGCTTGGCCCTTCCACCTCTGGATGTCTGGCGATGCTGTGCACGTATGCACTGAGCGCCACCCCACCTCCCTGCCGCGGCCTCAGAGATCCTTGGAGGTTAAAGCGTCCTTGTCTCCGCGTCGAGGGCCGTGGAGGGGCCCATGATGAACTTCGTGATGAACTTCGTGATGCCCACGGGCCGGCGTGCTCCTGGCAGCCGGAGGCCACAGGTCGCAGCTTTTCAGCTTGTGCTTCTGTCCATTCATCTGTGTGTGTAGCTGCTCACTCACTCATCCTTCATTTAACACACCTTCCTGCCGCCTGCAGTGGGCAGACCCAGTCCTGGCCAAGGGTGAGCAAACAGGAGCACCGTGTCCTGCGGGGTGGTCAGGCGGCCTTGGCCGTCCTGCGGGGCCCAGAGCAGCGGCTCCCTCGCTGTCCCTGCGGGCCTGGCTGGGAGGAGGGGAACTGGCTTCCCCAGCCCTTCCTCTCTCCGGGATCCAGCACTGAGTAGAAGCTTGTCATCCAGGCCAGTCCCCGGGTAGTGATGATTCAAAACCAGATGCAGTGAGGGCAAGACTACCCTGGGCACCAGTGAGTCAGCAGGCTGGACTGGAGCCTCGCCTGCCCCCTCCAACCCCACACACCTTGGATGTGGCAGGGACCCCGGGAAGGGAAAGCTGAGCCTTCAGATGAATCCAGAGCAGCCCAGTTACTCAGGATTGTCTCGTGGGTCAAGCAGACTTTTTAAAGGGTTATCAGGCGGTTTTCATTGCACTGAATGTGTCTTGATCACGTCTTCCTTTTCTCCCAGAGCCATAGACTCTTGGCCAAGTGTCTCCAAGCGTCTGCTGATGGAGGCCTCGGTTGCCGGAAGAGTCTGAGCGAGGCTCCCCTCTGGATCCAGCTAGTTAGGCCCCTGTAGCGCTGCCCCACGCCTCTGGGACAGGACTGCACCAGCTGTCGGTGTAATTAAGTTCTCCATAAAACCCACCAACTAGACGCACAAATGACTTCCCTGCTCTTTCCCAGGGCAGGAGCAGTTGGGAAGGCAAGTCAATCATGTTAGGCGGCGATCACTCCAAAGGTCAGCCTTCCACTTACAGCAGCGTTATTGGCAGGGATCACCCATAACATGGCTGGTTTCCCGGCCTTTCGATTTTACGATGCCCTAATGAATTGGGCCATTTCCATGCATTCTCAGGAAGTGTACAGAACAAGGGTTTTCATTCTCCTGGAAACGTTTGTCTTGGGGAGGCAAGGTGGCATGTTGGTGGGCATGCAGGTAGTTCTGCCAGGGTTGGGCCGAGCACTCCGGCACTTCGCTCCTCCGAGCTTCCGCGCTGCCCTCCGGGGTGAAGCTTCCTCCCGCCTTGGCAGGAGATGAATTATCTGATTCTCCCGCTCCCCCGGCTGGAACTCCTGGAGCGGTCCTCTTCCCCGTCCTTTCCTGGGTCGGTGCGTTTCCTGAGTGCGTGTGGGGACTGAGGTGCCGCTGCTGGAGATGGTCCCGGTGCCCACGGGCCTCACGGTCATGCCCGCCGGCGGCCATTCTCCATGAGCCGGTGGGGCTCTGTGGGGCCTTGTGCCCCCGACCCGGGAGGAGAAACTCCTCGGTACACCGGTCATGACCAGGGTCGTGAGTTGGGTCAGACTTACTTCTCCCCTTGTTGCCCCGGCCATCCTCAGCCCCTGCTCCTCACCTGGATGGGGTGATGGTGAGAGCTTTGCGAAGGGGGACAGGAGAGCGTGCAGCCCCCATGTGGCCTCAGGGGGGAGGTGTGGGGTGGCTGGTGGTGGGGAGGGGGGTTGTAAGCGAGGGGAGAGGCGTGACCCCGCAGATGGGTGGGGCTGTGGGTCGGGCCCCCGTGATAGGCCTCGCTCCTACCCCTCCCTGCTCTTCCCACCAGAGCATGTTCCAAGGCCTGTCTTGAGACAGCGCTGTGCTTGCTGAGTCGGAATAGCGTGTCCTCATAGGGGCAGATGTTGGGCACTGAGGCCACGTGCCCTGTCTGCTCACAGGCCCTAGACCGCTACCCCAGCTCCAAATGGGCAGGCCAGAGCATCCGTCCGCAAAACAGCTGCTGTGCCCCTCCTGGATGGGAGTTGGAGCGTTCCTTCTAGCTCACACTCCAGGAGACTCAAGGCTGCCTGGGAGGCCAGGGCGGGCCTGCGGGATCCTGGTGCAGGGAGAGAGGAAGGGAGGGAGGCGAGGAGGTAGGCAGCCCCCTGCTCTCTGGGGAGCAGCCGCACAGTCTGGCCTGGTTTCCAAGGCCTGTATGGCCACCCTCTCTTTGCTGCCGCTGGACCACTCCTCAGGCTCCAGGGGGCCTACCCAGAAACCATGCTCACTGGGGACTGCTTCTGAAGAGGCTCCAAGAAGGCACTCGTTGGTTGCCCACCCTCCTCCCAGGAATTTGTTCCAACATTTACCAAGACAGGACTTGGCCAGCAGGAGGCCTGGATGGGGTCCCTCCACCCCCGGGAAGCACGACGCCCTGGCCCTGCACCCTTGAGCAAATGCCTGCATCTCTCTGAGCCTCAGCGTTCCTCTTCTGGAGAATGGGTCTCAAAATACCCCTCTGTCTAAATTGGATTTATGGAGTGCTGCATTTCACGTGAATTTGACTTACATATGTTTGAAAGAGGATGCTGTGATATCTCGGTCTGCAACATTGGCAAGATTTTAAATTTCAGTTTTTGAAATATACGTCAAGACAGGTGGTTTCCCAACTGGCGGCCGAGGTGCCGGGGAGCTGTGTTTGTGCTGCTGCCACGTGGTGGCGCCCTGGGAGCTGGTAAACAGGCCACCAGGCCTGGAAGGCGGGCCAAGGCGCTGTGCCCACAGCCTGCTGCTCACTATTGCAATTTAAAGTCATCCTGGAGTTTGTTGCACAGAGGTACTTGCTGACCCTGGTGCTGGGACTCCCACCCTGCCCCTAACCAGCCCATTTATTGCAGAATGGAAGGTTCACGTGAAGAAACGCTCTGAAGAAAGCGGAACAACGGCTTGATGCTAAATTGCGTTAGTTTAGAGATGGGAGAGTGTGGAATGCTGGCAATGATGTAAGAAAGAAAGCGTGTCTTTAAAACTAGCTAACATACTGTGATTCTGGCTCCATGAGCTGGAGACTACCGGCTCCCATGTTGCAGATACCACTCCAGGGGCTCCAGGCCAAGGCCTTGAAAGCTAGAATTATGGGACTCTTCACAAGCAAGGCTTCCCTGGTGGCTCAAACGGTAAAGCGTCAGCCTGCAATGCGGGAGGCCTGGGTTTGATTCCTGGGTCAGGAAGATCCCCTGGAGAAGGAGATGGCAATCCACTCCAGCACTCTTGCCTGGAAAATCCCAGGGATGGAGGAGCCTGATAGGCTGCAGTCCATGGGGTCGCAAAGACTCGGACACGACTGAGCGACTTCACTTTCAGAAGCAAGAGCCTTGCACAAAATATGGCCCGGGTATTGGTGGGCATCACATGATGGCGCCCTTATGTGCCCTTGGCCAGGCGTGGTGCCCTTCCCTAAGCTCTCCTTCATCGGCCCCTGCTGCTCCCTAGGGGACCAGTCATGAGGCCAGGGGGCATCTTCATGCCTCCCTGGGCCCACGTGCCAGTTGGTGTGGGGAGGGTGAGGGCATGGAAGACATCCACAGGGAGAGGCAAGGTCTTGGGGGTGTCAGGGGGCAGGGCCCGAAGGAGACAGACGTGTGCCTGCTGGGGGCGGGCCTGCTGGGGGCGGGCGGCCCCGGAGGTCTCCCTCCAGCAGGCCCCACCCCCACGCTTGGGCTGCTCATCCTGGGCGGGGCGGTGGGGGAGGTGCATCTTCAGGCACTGCCCTCCCAGACCCTGCAGCCCACATGTACTCGGCGCCCCTCCCCCAGCCCTGCCCATGGACCCCAGGGGCCCCACCATGACGGGTGCCCACTCTTGCAGGTGGTGAGAAGCTACAAGGCCACCATCCAGCAGACCCTGGACATCCTCTTCCTCCGGGAAGGCTCCGAGTTCCTGAGCAGCACAGATGCCTCAAGCCGGGACTCTGCCGACCGCACCATCATTGCCTGGGATTTCCAGAGCTCCGCCAAGATCTCCAACCAGATCTTCCATGTGAGAAACCCTGTCACTGGGCATTGCTTTCAGGTTGAGCCCCAGCCCCAGGGCGCATCCGTGTAGCCCCCAGGCTGTCTGGGGTCCCAGGTCACATCCTGCGGAGGTGGTTCAGCCAGCAGGAGCTTTGGAGGGAGAGGGCTGCCTGAAGTCTGTAGGGTCGGGGGAGGTGACGTGCAGGTCCAGGCCTGCCCAGAGTACCTTCCCCAGGCTCCCGGGTCAGGGTGACTCCCTCGCGGTCCTCTCACTCGCTCTCTGCCCAGCACAGCCATGCCACGGGGTAAGGGTGTGGGAGGCAGCCTCACTCACATCCACAGGAAAGTGGCTGTCCACCCCGAGACAACCCTACTCTAACCCTCCACCACCCCAGCCAGCCTGCAGGTCCACCTCGACCCTTGCTCAGTAGCTTTGATAGGGGCTGTGACTCAAGGGTTGGAGCCCAGACCCTGAAGGTAGACCACCTGCGTGAGTTAAATTCCTGCTTCCACCACCTACACGCAGGGGCCCAGGCCCAGTAGTTAGCCTCTTTGATTCTCATTTATTTTTCCCTTAGAAAATTGAAGATGAGAATATTTCTTGCCTCATAGTGTGGTTTTGAGAATTAAAAGATGTAGATACTTAGTCTAGCACAGTGCCAGGTGCTGGGAGTTCTCAGTAAATACATTACCTATCATCACCATCCCCACCACCATCATCACCATCCACCATCACCATCCCTACCGTCATCCTCATTGTCATCACCACCACCATCATTTTTTAAGATTTCAAGTTAGCTATGGCTAATCTCTTTGATGCTGCCACCCAGAATTTAAAGATATATATCAGGTGTGCTTTGGAGTAGGCAATGGCAACCCACTGCAGTACCCTTGCCTGGAATCCCGTGGACAGAGGAGCCCGGCAGGGCGCAGTCCACGGGGCACCGAGTCAGACACGGCTGGGTGCGCACAGCAGCAGCAGGTGTATGTACACACCATTTCCCTTTCCCTGACTTTTTCCCCTTGTTCTTAAAGGGTTCTAAGTGGCAAACCCACCTCTAGACCTTCACTTCAGAGTTCTAGTTCAACCCCATGCGAAAGGCGAGCCCTGGGAGGGGGCTGGAGGGGTGTGTCTGGCCCCTGGGGCATCCTGCCTCCGCTGGCCCTGCGGACACCAGGGAAGCGAGTGAGGTGGATGAAAGTTCTGTGTGCACGAGCTGCTGGCCCTCCTGGAGGCACACCTCCTCGCCCTGCGTGCCGGCGCACAGGCGCTCTGCCTGGAGCCTCTCGCCAGGCGCTCACATGAGGTCACCGTGTGCCTCCAGCAGCACATTAGTCTGTGGTTCCAACTGCTCCCAGTGTTGCCCGGTGAATTTGGGCTCATTTAGAGGCTGTGGCTTGAGGGTATCACTTAGAACATGGAAGGACAGGTGCAGTGCAGAAGGGCGCTTTTGGGGGTGTTTCTGTGTGACTCAGTGCATTAAGCAGCAAGATCTGTCCTGCTCGGAACCCTGTGGGCGTGCATTTCTCTCTGCACTGGGCCAGTCACCTCCTTGCTCACTGTGTGTTCTGGCGGCTCTGCACCCTAGGCTGGGCTGGGGCTCCCCTGCTGCTCACTGTGCAGGTGGGGAGATGGGCATGTGGATTGTTTTCTGTCACTGTGTAGCATTACAAAGTAGCATAAATCCAGTGACTTAAATCAATAGATATGTGTCCTTTCAGTGATGGAGGCCGGAAGTTTGTAAAAAGTATCCTGGGGCTGAAATCAAGGTGCTGGCAGGGCCGGTGTCGCCTGTCCTTTCCTCCTTCCAGCTTCTGGCGGCAGCTGGTGCCCCTTGGCTTGTGCTGTTTCCCTGCAGTCCCCACGCCAGCATCCTCAGATCTCTGTCTCTGCTCTGTCTTCATGTCCCTGCCTCTGTGTCTGCTCTCACTCTGCCTCCCTTTTCTCTGGATGCTTGTGATTGCATTTAAGGATGCAGTAATGCAGGGCAACCTCCTCATCTCAAGATCCTTAGGTTAATCCCTGCAAAGATCCCCCTGCTTTTTTTTAAAAAACACAGACGGTGACACAGGTCCCAGGAATTTGGACATGGAAGTCTTTGGGGGGACATTTTTCAGTTCACCACAAGGGCCAGGAGGCAAGGAGCATAGGGACCCCTAAAGCTGGAAAAGACAAGGGAACAGATTCCACCCAGAGACCCCAGAAGGAGCAGAGCCCTGCTGGCATCTTGATTTTAGCCCAGGGAAACCGTGTCAGACTTCCTACTTCCAGAAGTGTAAGATAATAAACGTGTGCTGCTTTTAGCCGCAGAATTGGAGGCATTTGTTATAGCAGCAACGGGAAGCTCGCAGCCCCCTGAGCCGAGGTCTGGGTGAGGGGCTCGAGGCCCCTGGAGCAGAGGGTGGGTGGCGGGCCCATCAGAGGCAAGAGCCCACCAGGGAGCCTGCCCCACCCTCTCTGAGCCCTGCTGTCTCTCAGGAGAGGTACACCTGCCCCAGCCTCACCTTGCACCCGCGGGAGCCTGTGTTCCTGGCGCAGACCAATGGCAACTACCTGGCCCTGTTCTCCGCCGTGTGGCCCTACCGGATGAGCAGAAGGCGGCGCTACGAAGGGCACAAGGTACCCCATCTCGTCCTGTCTCCCCAGGGGCGGAAAGGTGTCCCACGACCACGCCAGCAAGGGACTTGCAGTCCCCAAGAGCATGGACCCTCTGTCCAGGCAACCTGTGATTTCTGTTTCCCGGGTGACCCCATACCATGTGACCTGATGTCCACTCGAAGCCCTGGGCCACATCTGGCCCTTCCCTGGGCCCCAGCCGCCAGACAGGGCCGGTCTCCTGGATTTGTTGGCTCACGTGGACCTGGGGCTGGGGGCCCCTTTCCATCAGCCTCTTTTCCCTGTGGGCTGCCCCGAGGGCACAGGCACCAGGGATCCGCTGCCTGTCCCCGTGCGGGAGCTGTGCTCTCTGGACTCACGAGAGCCACCACCTGGTGACACCGGCCTGGGCATGGGGACCCCCAGCTCAGGGCAGGAGCTCAGCTGCGGCTCCGGGCTCCGGGCCCCGGCACTCCTCCGTGGGAAGGGCCGTGGGGCCGTGTGCGCAGAGCCACGCGGTTACTCAGCTGGCTGCTCATCCTCCGCAGGTGGAAGGCTACTCCGTGGGCTGCGAGTGCTCCCCAGATGGCGACCTGCTGCTGACGGGCAGCGCCGACGGCCGGGTCCTGGTGTACAGCTTCCGCACCGCCAGCCGCGCCCGCACGCTGCACGGGCACACACAGGCCTGCGTGGGTGCCACCTTCCACCCCGTGCTGCCCTCCGTGCTCGCCACCTGCTCCTGGGAGGGTGACATCAAGATCTGGCTCTGAGCCTCACGGCGTGGAAGCTTCCCGATGCCGGGCAGGGGGGCTGGAGGGCATGTGCGATGAGGAGGGCCTGAGGTTGGCTTCGGGCCAGGCTCGGATGGATGCCGCCTCCCCGTCCTTCAAGCCTCGGTGTCCTCATCTGTAAAATGGGGACAAAAACCTTGTGTCTCAGGGTTCCGAGGACTATGTGTTAGCAAAAGCACCTGGCGGGTTGCTGGCGATGCTCAATAAATGTGAGTGTTTTGCTATTTCTTAGATTATTTCAGTGAAAACACGCATCGGCAGCTTCTCTCGCCTCCTTTCTCGTGGGCCGCTGGAGCTCGGAGACGAAGGGCAAGGGGTTGGAGAGGTGGGGCTCTGGGTCCTAGGTCTGCCTCCCCCCAGTCTCACAGGATCTGTTCAGGCCTAGGCCCCTCCTCCCTCCTCCAGAGCATGGCCAGCGAGGTCCCCAGGTTTTCCTGAGCCTAGGGCCCTCTGCACTCCTCCTCACCCTCTGCCCAAGGAAGTGCATCTGCCTGAGGAGACAGAGGGACGTGAAGACTCAAGGAGCCCTCGAGGATCCCCACAGGCCAAGGAGCCCTAAGCCCCCTCAGGATCATGACTGAGCTGTTAGCCCAGGAACCCAAAGGTCCTGTGATGAGCGAGAGTGGGGGCCAGAGGTGCCTGTCTCTGGACAGGTGCATCCCTGCAGTCCTGGAAGTCTCCCTGGAGGAGGCTGACCGTGAGACTGTGAGGAGGGTGTCCTGGCAGGGGGTCATCGAGGAAACGCAGGACCTGAGGGGGAGGCCAGAGGCAAGCAGTGCTCAGCTGGCCTCTCCAGCGCCTGGGTTCCTGGCCTGGCTCTGCTGTCGGTGTAGGTGAGAGCGAGTCACATTTCCTTTGTAGTTGCCCCCTCTGAAAGCAGTGTCAGAACCCAGCCTGCAGGCTTGCTGTGAGCGTCCAGGAAGGTCAAGTGTATGGTGGGTGTTGGCACCCTGGGAGCTCATCTGGGGATGGGGATTGGGCAGATTGGGAGCAGCCATGAAATTAAAAGATGCTTGCTCCTTGGAAAAAAAGCTGTGAGAAACCGAGACAGCATGTTATAAAGCAGAGACATTACTTTACCAGCAAAGGTCTGTCTAGTCAAAGCTATGGTTTTGTATGGATGTGAGTTGGACCATAAAGAAAGCTGAGCACCGAAGAATTGATGGTTTTCAACTGTGGTGCTGGAGAAGACTCTTGAGAGTCCTTCGGACTGCAAGGAGATGCAACTAGTCCATCCTAAAGGAAATCAGTCCTGAGTATTCATTGGAAGGACTGATGTGAAGCTCCAATTCTTTGGCTACCTGATGCGAAGAGCTGTCTCAAAGACCCTGATGCTGGGAGAGATTGAGGGCAGGAGGAGAAGGGGACCACAGAGGATGAGATGGTTGAATGGCATCACCAACTCAATGGACATGAGTTTGAGCAAACTGTGGGAGATAATGAAGGGCAGGGAAGCCTGGCCTGCTGCAGTCCACGGGGTTGCAGAGTTGGACACGACTGAGCGACTGAACAACAACTGGGGCTGGTGGAGAAGCATTTATTTCAGTGTGTCTACTTTGCCTCTGGACCCTTGGAGTCTTGGGGTCCGCAAGCAGGGCCCAAGCAGGGGGACGGGCCCAAGCAGGGGGAAGGGCCGTGCAAAGGCCCCAAGCGGGAGTAATCCCGAGGGCTGACTCCTTTTCTGTCCCTCGTCCTCCGCCCCCCACAGTCAGCACAGAGCCTGACCTGCCGTTGGTGTCAAGTGGATGCTGGGTCCCTGAGCTGGGCTGGAGAGGCCAGAGTACGTGGGTGGGGGGCTGAGACCCTTGGAGGGTGAAGGGCGGGAACTCCCCAGGCCCGGGCAGGACACAGCAGGGCCCCAGTGACCCCATATGCCGCTGGGCTGGGTGTGGTAGGAGCTCAGGGAAGAATCATCTTGCCTTTTTAGGCTCAAAAAGGGCTGCTTTGGTGAAAAGAAAGATAACTGCACTCCAGCTCTTGCAGGTCAGCCCCTTGGCAGAAGTGGAGGCCCCGTGAGGGGCTGTCCTGGCCTCAGCAGAAGGGAGGCTGAGCGCACGTCCGCTTAGAGCCTGGGCAGAGAGTGGACATTCCTGCCTCCCCACTCAGGCCCCGGAGTGGCTGCCTCTACTCTGGGTGGGCAGCTCTGTGACCTGCAAAGCCCTCCCACTGTCCCTGCTGCCGCCCTTGCCGCCCGCTCTTCCCCCAGCCTCCCCAGCACTGGCCCCTCCATTTCAAGGCTCCATGTGGAAGCTGTGCCCTGAGCCCTGGGCCCTCCCAGCACGTGTGCACAGGTCAGTGTAAGTTTCCCAGGGTTGTAGGGCCCTGCACACGGGGGCGTTCCAGGAATAACTGCAGGTGTCACCTGCCCACAGGACACAGGACACGGGCTTTGGAATCAGGCAGCCGTGGGTTCAAAGCCTGTCCTCACCTTCTACTGTCGTGCCGTCACCACCAGTGCCAAGCCGCCCTGTGCTGCAGTGTCCCGCCTGTGAAGGAGAACTCTCAGTTCCCAGCTCGTGGGGGCTCACGCAGGATGTGTGTGCAGCAGGCGCTCGGGAGCTGGTGGCAGTGGGGGGCGGGGGGGGGGGCATTGT
>SJYF01000094.1:6502843-6517376 GCA_006410515.1 Procapra przewalskii
TTGCATGAAATGTTCCCTTGGTATCTCTAATTTTCTTGAAGAGATCTCTAGTCTTTCCCATTCTGTTGTTTTCCTCTATTTCTTTGCATTGTTCACTGAAGAAGGCTTTCTTATCTCTTCTTGCTATTCTTTGCAAGTCTGCATTCAGATGCTTATATCTTTCCTTTTCTCCTTTGCTTTTCACGTCTCTTCTTTTCACAGCTGTCTGTAAGGCCTCCCCAGACAGCCATTTTGCTTTTTGCATTTCTTTTCCATGGGGATGGTCTTGATCCCTGTCTCCTGTACAATGCCATCAACCTCATTCCATAGTTCATCAGGCACTCTGTCTATCAGATCTAGTCCCTTAAATCTATTTCTCACTTCCACTGTATAATCATAAGGGATTCGATTTAGGTCATACCTGAATGGTCTAGTGGTTTTCCCTACTTTCTTCAATTTGAGTCTGAATTTGGTAAGGAGTTCATGATCTGAGCCACAGTCAGCTCCTGGTCTTGTTTTTGTTGACTGTATAGAGTTTCTCCATCTTTGGCTGCAAAGAATATAATCAGTCTGATTTCGGTGTTGACCATCTGGTGATGTCCATATGTAGAGTCTTCTCTTGTGTTGTTGGAAAAGGGTATTTGCTATGACCAGTGCATTCTCTTGGCAAAACTCTATTAGTCTTTGCCCTGCTTCTTTCTGTATTCCAAGGCCAAATTTGCCTGTTACGCCAGGTGTTTCTTGACTTCCTACTTTAGCATTCCAGTCCCCTATAATGAAAAGGACATCTTTTTTGGGTGTTAGTTCTAGAAGGTCTTGTAGGTCTTCATAGAACCGATCAACTTCAGCTTCTTCAGCGTTACTGGTTGGCACATAGGCTTGGATTTCTGTGATATTGAATGGTTTGCCTTGGAGACGAACAGAGATCGTGCTGTTGTTTTTGAGAGTGCATCCAAGCACTGCATTTCGGGCTCTTTTGTTGACCATGATGGCTACTCCATTTCTTCTGAGGGATTCCTGCCCCCAGTAGTAGATATAATGGTCATCTGAGTTAAATTCACCCATTCCAGTCCATTTTAGTTCGNCTAGAATGTCGACGTTCACCCTTGCCATCTCTTGTTTGACCACTTCCAATTTGCCTTGATTCATGAACCTGACATTCCAGGTTCCTATGCAATATTGCTCTTTACAGCATTGGACCTTGCGTCTATTACCAGTCACATCCACAGCTGGGTATTGTTTTTGCTTTGGCTCCATCCCTTCATTCTTTCTGGAGTTATTTCTTCACTGATCTCCAGTAGCATATTGGGCACCTAATGACCTGGGGAGTTCCTCTTTCAGTATCCTATCTTTTTGCTTTTTCATACTGTTCATGGGGTTCTCAAGGCAAGAATACTGAAGTGGTTTGCCATTCGCATCTCCAGTGGACCCCGTTCTGTCAGCCCTCTCCACCATGTCCTGTCCGTCTTCGGTGGCCCCGCGGGGCATGGCTTAGTTTCATTGAGTTAGACAGGCTGTGGTCCTTGTGATCAGTTTGACTAGTTTTCTGTGAATATGGTTTTGGTGTGTCTGCCCTCTGATGCCCTCTTGCAACACCTATTGTCTTACTTGGGTTTCTCTTTCCTTGGACGTGGGGTATCTCTTCACAGATGCTCCAGCAAAGCACAGCCGCTGCCCCTTGCCTTGGATGAGGTCGCCCCTCCTGACCTTGAACGTGGAGTAGCTCTTCTTGTCCCTCCTGCGCCCACGCAGCCCCAGTGAAGCAGAAATAGACGTTTTCCTGGAATTCTCTTATTTTCCTATGTTCCAGTGGCTGTTGGGAATTTGATCTCTGGTTCCTCTGCCCTTTCTAAATCCAGCTTGAACATCTGAAAGTTCTCAGTTCACATTCTATTGCAGCCTCACTTGGAGAATTTTGAGCATTTCTTTTCTAGCATATGAAATGAGTGCAAAGTGTGGTAGTTGGGTAGTTTGAACCTTCTTTGGCATTGCCTTTGTTTGGGCAATGCCATGGAATGAAAACTGGCCTTTTCTGGTCCTGTGGCCACTGCTGAGTTTTCCATAGTTGTTGGCATATTGAGTACAGCACTCTAACAGCATCATTTTTTAGGATTTGAAATGGTTCAGCTGGAATTCCATGACCTCCACTAGCTTTGTTCATAGTAGCGCTTCCTAAGGTCAACTTGACTTCACACTCCAGGATGTCTGACTCTAAGTGAGTGACCACACCATGGTGGTTATCTGGGTCATTAAGATCTTTTTTGATATAGTTCTTTTGTGTATTCTTGCCCTCTTCTTTATATCTTCTGCTTCTATTAGGTCTTTGCTATTTCTGTCCTTTATTGTGCCCATCTGAAGAGATCGCTGGTCTTTCTCATTCTATTGTTTTCCTCTATTTCACTGCATTGTTCACTTAGGGAGGCTTTCTTATCTCTCCTTGCTATTCTTAGGAGCTCTGCATTCAGATGGATATATCTGTCCTTTCCTCCTGTGCCTTTTGCGTATTTTCTTTTCTCAGCTATTTGTAAGGCCTCCTCAGACAGCCATTTTGCCTTTTTGTATGTTTTCTCCTGGGTAGGTTTTGATCACTGCCTCCTGTATAAGGTCATGAACCTCTATCCGTAGTTCTTCAGCGACTCCGTCTACCAGCTCTAATCCCTTGAATTTATTTGTCACTTCCATTGTCTAATCGTGGGCTTCCCTTGTGGCTCAGGTGGTAAAGAATCTGTCTGCAGTGTGGGAGACCAGAGTTCTAACCCTGGGTCAGGAAGATCCCCGAGAGAAGGGAATGGCAACCCACTCCAGGATTCTTGCCTGGAGAATTCCATGGACAGAGGAACCTTATGGGCTACCGTCCATGTGGTCTCACAGAGTGAGAGGTGACTGAGCGACTCACACTTTGACTTTTGACTGTATAATCATAAGGGATTTGATTTAGGTCAAACCTTAATGGCTTAGTTTAGGTACATAAACATTAAGATTGTTCTCAAGATGAATTCTTGAGGAATTAAAGTCTTTATCACTATGAAACTACTCTCTTTCTTCCTGGTAACATTCTCTCCTCTTAAACCTGCTTTGTGTGTTACTAGTATAGGAACTCCAACTTTCTTTTGATGTGTTAATAGAGTATATCTTTCTTTACACATGTTGCTGTTAATCTATCTAAGCCTATATACTTAGGGTTTTTACAGTGGGTTTCTTGTACAGACGATACGATTGAGTCTTGCTTGTTCCTCTTATCTGACAATCTCTGCTTTTTAATTGGTGAGTGCAGACCATTTGTATTTAGGATGATTATTATGATTAGGTTTAAATTGATGATCTTAATACTGATTTTCTATTTGGCCCATCTGTTCTTAGATCCTTTTTTCTATTTTCTTTCCTTCTTTTCTGATTCCTTGAGTAATATTTATTTTACCCTTTTTTAGCTTAGCAGCTGAGCTTCTTTAGTAGTATATGTGTTGTTGTGGTTTAGAACTTCCCACTTTATCACACTCTGCCTGCAAATAACATTATATTATGTCATGGATAATATAAAATTTACCATGATACACTTCCATTCTCTGCCCCCATTCTGGACTTCAGATTATTGCTTCATACATTTCATTTCTGCATATACTATAAGCTGCACAGTTCATGTTTTCCCTTTAAGCAGTAAAGCAGTTTGTAAAGAGATTTTTAAAAACTAGAAGAAAAGCCATTTATATTTACCTGCATAATAGCCATTTCCGGTTCTTGTCACGCCTTTTTGTAGGTCCAGATTCTCTCTGCTATCATTTTTCTTCTGCTTGAAGGACTCCCTTTAACATTTTGAGCTGTTCTGCTGGTGATGGGTTCCTTCTGATTTTGATGGTCTGAAAAAGTCTATCTTTCCTCCAAATTTGACGGAAAATTTCACTGGGTATGAAATTTAAGGGGGTCAGCTTTCATTCTCACAATAAAGCTGTGGCACCACTATCTTCTGGCTTGGATTGTTCCCAGCAAGAAGTCTGCTGTCACTCTTGTCTTTTGTTCTCGGTACATAATTTGTCTTTTCATTGTACTTTTATAGGTTTTCAGTGATTTGATTATGGTATCGCCTGGTGTAGATTTCTTTACTTGCTTGGGATTCAATGAGATTCCTAGTTTTGTTTTTTTTTTCCCCTGCTTGGGGGGGGGGTCATTGAGGTTTTTGGTTCTGTAGATGTATACTTTTCATCAAATTTTGGTCATTATTGTTTCAATTACTTTTTTCTGTCCCCTTTCCTTTTTCCCCCCATGACACCAATTACACATATGTTGATGTTGTCCCCAGGTCAGGTGACCCTCTTTTTATTTTCCTCCCCCATTCTCTTCTCTATGTTTAATTTTGGATAGTTTTTATTGCCACAGCTTCCAGTTCACTAATCTTTCCTTTTGAAGTGTTTAATCTGCTGTTAAATCCCACCTAGGGTATTTTTTCTGCCTAATGTATTTTTTTGTCTTGCATATTGAACTTTTTTTGTTTGGTTTGAGAACAACTTTTTTTTAAAATATTCATTTCCATTATGGTTTATCATAGGATACTGAATATAGTTCCTCGTGCTATACATTAGGACCTTGCTGTTTATCCATTCTGAATGTAACAGTTTGCATCTACCAAACCAATCCCATACTCCCAATCCATCCCCCTCCCTTCCCCTAACCCTTGCAACCACAAGTCTCTTCTCTGTGTCTATGAGGCTGTTTCTGTTTTGTACATAGACTCATTTGTGACATAGTTTAGATTCTACATATAAGCGATTTCTTTTTTTTTAAATTAATGTCTCAGGAAACTCAAACAGGGGCTCTGTATCAACCTAGAGGGGTGGGGTAGGGAGGGAGATGGGAGGGGGAGTCAAGAGGAAATGGATATATGTATACCTGTGGCTGATTCATGTTGAGGTTTGACAGAAGACAGCAAAATTCTGTAAGGCAATTAGCCTTCAATTAAACAAATAGATCATAGGAGATATGGTGTTTGTCTTTCTCTTTCTGACTTCAGTTAGCATGCTAATCTCTAGCTGCACGCATGTGGCTGCAAATGGCATAATTTCATTCTCTGTGGCCGAGTACTGCTCCTCGGCATATACGCGCCAGAGCTTCTTTGTCCCTTCATTTGTTTATGAACACTTAGATAGTTTTCCTGTTTTGACTATTGGGAGTACTGCTGCTGTGAACATAGGGGTGCATGTATTTTTTTGAATTATAGATTTATCCAGATATATGCCCGGGCGTGAGATTGCAGGCTCATAGGGTAATTTTCCTTTTAGTTTTCTGAGAAGCCTGCATACTGGTTTTCATAATGGCTGCAGCAACTTACATTCCCACCAACAAGGAGGCCTCCCTTCTCTCCATGCCCTCTCCAGCATTTGTTGTTTGCAGATGTTTTTTGATGATGGCCATTTTGCCGAGTATGAGTGGGACCTCACGGTGGCTTTGATCTGCCTTTCTCCAGTAATTAGTGCTGTTGAGCATCTTTTCATGTTGCACACTGTTTTTTTAACTCTAAAAGTTCAATCTGGGCCTTCAGAAATATGTTCTATTTCTTTCGTTTTCAAGCCCATGCTCTCCTCTACCTTATTTCACCTATTTTATCATCTTCTCCCCTCATTCTATCATCTGGTCATTTGCAGATTCATTTGTATTGATTTGTCTTCTTATGGATCTTATTTTCCTCCATCTTTATATTCCTGGTAATTTTTGATTAGATGTCAGGCATTGTAATTTCACTTGGTTAGGTGCTAGAGTTTTTCATATTTCTTTAAATGTTCTTGGCTTTGTTCTGATATGCAATTAAGTTACTTGGGGACAATTTGATTCTTTTGAGATTTACTTTTAAGCTTTGTAGGCAGAGCCAGATCAGCCTTTGAAAGTGAAGTGAAAGTTGCTCAGTTGTGTCCGACTCTTTGTGACCTGATGGACTGTACAGTCCATGGAAGTCTCCAGGCCAGAACACTGGAGCGCATAGCCTTTGTCTTCTTCAGGGGATCTTCCCAACCCAGGGGTTGAACCCAGGTCTCTCACATTGCAGGCAGATTCCTTACCAGCTGAGCCACAAGGGAAGCCCAACAATAATGGAGGGGTAACTTATCCCTTCTCCAGGAGATTTTTCTGACCCAGGAATTGAACCGGGGTCTCCTACATTGCAGGCGGATTCTTTTAAGATCAACCTTTAGTCTAGGGCTAATTTGACCTCACTGTAAAGGCAATACTCTTGTGAGGACTCTACTTATGCCCTATTGCCATGAAGTTTTTCCACTTGGGCTGATGGGAAGATGAACCATTCTTATCCAGGTACAAATCCAGGGGATTGTTCTGCCTCTTCTGTTCTGGTTGCTCTTTCTTCAGCCTTGCTGATTTCCTCATACTCAGTACTTAGCTAAAGACTGGAGGAGAGCCCTCTGCAAATCACTGAAGCTCTTTATCTCTGTGCGGCTCTCTCTTCTCTGTTGTCCACACCATGAATTAGAGATGTCTGGGATGCTCTGATCTCTATGTACCAACTCAGAGCTACCACTGGACTCTGATTAGGTTTCCCTTCTCGGGATGTAGCCTGAAAGCTCTCTCTGGGTCCATTCATCATGCTCACCTCATTGGTTTGCCTTCTGTCAGAGCTCCCTGTCCTGGGATACATTTTATCCAGTATCTGAAAACCATAATGTCATGTGTGTGTGTGTGTGTGTGTGTGTGTGTGTGTGTGTGTGTAGTTTAAGACTGGAGGGTAAATTTGTTACTCCATTTTGGCTGGAAATGGAGGTGCTTAGTATGACTTCTCAGAAGGCAGACAGACAACTGGGCAAAGTCTCCCTTTGCAGTCTCCTATCCTCTTTCCTATTATCTGGGATTAAGACATGATGGCTGGAGCTCCAAGAGCTTTCTTAGACCAGGAGGTGGCTTACAGGATGGAAACTACCTGCTAAGGATGTAGGGAAAGAGAGATGGATGGAAGGAGCCTAGGGCCCAGTCACAGCAGCTCGGCACAACTTCTCAATTTCTGTTACTTGAGAAAATAAATCCTTGTGTGCTTAATCCTGCATTATTTAGTGCTTTCTGCTTTGCAGCCAAGCCTAATTCTAATGGATAGACCCTCTCATCCCAGCCCACCCCGATTTTCCTCTTAAACGTCCAACCAAAGAGTGCCCAGAGGACGCAGCCCCACAGTGATGCGTGGTGAGGCTGGCGTCATGCCAGGTCACCGCTCGTTCCATCTAGCCTGGGTCTGGGCTTCCCTCCACCCTCTACAGCTGGCCCAAGGGTGGCCTGTGCTCCGGGCTCTGCTTCCTAACCCCGCTTGTGTTCCTCGATCCCCCCCTAGCCGCAGTCCCTCCCTCCAGGGCCCCACTCACCTTACAAGGTGGAGCGGTGAGGATGGTGTGGCTACGTTGCAGTGGGGCGGGTGGACCAGTGGTGCGCTGGCAGGGTGGTGGGGGGTGGCGTGGCAGAGCTGGGAGAGTTTGGCGATTTGGAGGCACAGGCAGGGGGCGGAGGCAGTGCAGGCCACGTGCACACTGTGGTGCACCGACGTGGCTTTGGTGCGGACGGTCTGACCTCATTTCTGCTTCCGCCTCCTGCTGACTGTGGTCCACTCACAAGGGTGACCCATGCTGGCTGGAGTTGTCTGCCCACACCCTTCTACTCACTCCCTTCCAGCCCTTCCTCCTCACCAAGGGAGCCTTGATTTGCTCTGGTCACCTGGCTTCCTGCACGTGACCTCCAAGCCAATCAGCGCCATTGCCCTCATCAGCAGCGGTCTGCGAAGCCCACTGGGGCAGGCCAAGGAGACCAGGGTAGAGTGTGCAAGGCTCCGTGGGGACCCGTGTAAGACGCACAGAGCACAGACAGCACGTCTTTCCCTGAAGATGTGCTGGGTTTGTGAGTGATGGGGGAACAAAGCACCATCTCGCCAGGCTGACACACCAAGGCTGAGAGAACTGATGTGTGGAGGAGTCTGGGTCCCAGGGATGCTGCTAAGGTGATGCTTTCTTGGGTGACCATCTTCCTGGGGCGGAGGCAGTCGTATCCGGCAGGTCAGCGTCCCTGGCTGAGAAGTGGCGGTTAGCGTCGCCGTCTGCCTTGTGGTCACGAGGAGCCAGGGGCCCATGGTGGGGGCCCCCCTGCCCCAGGCAGCTTGGGCACGGTGGCTACCTCCGAAGTGCTTGTGTGGCTGGCAAGAAACGTGTGAGTCTTGGCTGGTCCCCACCCCACCTGGGGGCTCGCAGAGGACTTCACATTATCTGTTATTTTTCCATATTTTGCGTTTAAAGAGAGAGGAGTTGCAACAATCGGCACAAAATGCCGGTGATTGTCACTTCTGTGCGGCGGTGCACAGCTGTGCGCTCTTTGTTCTGTGTACTTTTCCGAAAGGAAATCGGAGGCAGCGAGAACTGCCCTTCCTGCCTCCCCAGAGCTGGTCAGGCCCACGGTCGGGGTGCAGAGTGGCCACGGCTCCGCTCGCTTCAGGGGCGCTGCCAGCTCACGCTCCTCTCTGCAGCCCGCTGCGCTCGGAGCCGAGGAGCAGATGGTGGCTCTGCGGGCCGCCGGGCCGCCCTCCAACCCGCCCCTGATCCCGGCCACCGCGCGTGGGGCCACGCCGCCTTCCCGCAGCCCCCCGGGCAAGGCCGGCGAGGCCTGCTGGGGACTGAGAACCGGGGAGGTCCTGGGAGCGGGGGCGGGGAGACGGCGTCCAGGCAGGGGAGGTTGGCTGTCTCCTCTGCGCCCCCACCTGCAGCTTTCAGATCACAGCTGTGTGTACGTGTGTCCGGGGCAGGAGACACAATATAAAAAGAAAAAATCCCCGTGGAACCGGGCGTCCGCTTCACTGCTTGGGGTTCAGAGGAAGCCCTCGGTGGCTTCCGGAAGAGCAGCTCTCGGATCCAGACACGCTTGTGCTGGCGGGAAGCCCCAGCAGGCCCACTGGGTCCAGTCAGCCTCCTGTCCCCTTGGGGTCTCCTCAGTGTCTTGCTTCCCCGACCAGGTGCCTGGGGTCCCCGTCACTCCTGGGTGCCCAGGTCCATGGGGTTAAGCAGAGCATGACTTTGAAGAGGGGCTGTGTTGATGACAGTGGGGCGGGGGATGGGACAAACAGCATGAAAGGGATCAGGTTTGGGGAGGACCAGGCTATTCGAGATGGGCTCTGGGGCTCGGAGCCGAGTTCAGACCTCCATCCGGCTCAGAGTGTCTGGGTGACCTTGGGTCAGTCCCAGTGCCACTCAGCCTTGGATTTATTACCCCTTTGTCAAATGAGTCTAATATTGACAACTCAGGTGTTAGTTACAGGTTTGTAACATGTCCACCCTGGTGCGTGTCTCGCCCAGTACATGCCATCCCCTTCGTCTTCCGTGGGGGGGGCGTGGGCCACCTGGTTCTAAGCACCAAGCCGCGAACAGGCCCCGCCCGCAGACTGGGGACGTTTACTTGCTCTCTGTTTGGCGTGTCCGGGGCCTCCTGGCCACCAGGTCATCCATAAACCGAGCAAGGCTCCGGTCACCTTGGGAACGGGAGTGTAACTTCCCGTGTGAGCTGGCTCCTGTGCAGGTAAGATGCTGAGCCTTTGGTGGCTATTTCACCGTGACTGCTACAAAAAGAAAAGCCCCATGGTGCCCACACCCGTCTTTCTCGCTACATCTCTGGAGGCACAAACGTTTTAACCAGGTAAAGCAAAGTCAGAGATTTCCAACCACCAGTGAACTGCAGGATGCCCAGCCTCTGTCTTCCTCCCACGTGCCTCCCTCCTTCCCCCACCCTCTGCTTCCTGGCTGGGAGTGGGGCCTGAGGTCTGCGAGGCTTTGCAAAGTAAGGAAAGCGATGCTTGTGGGCTGCGTCGCTGGAGGCTTTCTCCTCTCCTGAAATGATGGAGAGGGAAGGCAAGAGCCCTGCCTGCCCTCTGTGGGCTGCAGCTGCCGAGGGTAATGCCCACCTTCCTCGTCACACTTTCTTTATCTCTGGGGCTATAGTTATACCCAGAGGCTCCTGACTGGCCACCAAGCCAGTCCTTCATGGTGCTTCTATGATGTCCTCAAAGCTTCAGAGTAGCTGAACTGAATGCTTTTGCTGCAGGGATGAGCAGAAGCTTCACTGAGGTTTCCACTGGCCCAGCCTGGGAAGGTCTTGCTTTCTGTGTCTTTTCAGTAAACCCCCTTTTTTATGTCTCTGCCCTTGAGCCCCAGCAACCAAGAGGGATGCTCTATCTGTTATAGAACTCTTTACATTGCAAAAGACAAAAGAAAAGAAAAGAAACTCCTGGTGGCTTTAACATAAAGGGAATTTATTGGCTCATGTAACTGAAAAGTTGACAAAACTTCAGGTAAGGCTTGATCCATCAGCTCAAAAGTCTGTCACCCTAACGCAACTGTATTCTGTCTCTCTATTTGTTTTCGTCCTTGGACTCCAAATGGTACCCTTAGCGGCCCTAGCTGCTCGCCTTTTGGTAGCAAAATATCTACCCCACAGGCTTAAACTTCCCCACCACACTATCCTGGGGCAGAGACAGTCATTTTCAGGAGCACCAAACACATCCTGAATTCTTTTTTCTCTTATTGGCTAGAATGAGATCTCATGCTCATCCCTGAGTCAGATGGCGCCATTGGTAAAGGACCCGCCTGCCAATGCAGGAGACGTAAGAGAAGCGGTTTCGATCCCTGGGTCGGGAAGGTCCCCTGGAGGGAAAATGGCAACCCACTCCAGTACTCTTGCCTGGAGAATCCCATGGACAGAGGAGCCTGGCAGGCCCCAGTTGGACATGACTGAAGCCACTTAGCAGGCATGCACCATTCCTGACCAGTTATGATAGCCAGGTGATTGGCTTAAGGCAACCCTACTCGCTTTTTAGAATGAGGCTGGGGTCAGTTGTGGAAAATGGAAGCTCAGTTGGTCAGAGAGATGGGCGGCCAAGGAGACACAGTGAGAACGCATTGCCATGTCTGGAGCATCTGTGATGCACAGGATCGGTCTGCGGTGCTCACGTGTCATCTCATTTAATCCTCACAACAACCCTGTGGGCTGTGTGCGGTGGGGTATTACAGCAAGGCCGCTAAGGCTCAGAAGGGAAAGCCACGCAGCCACAGCCACACAAGCCAAAGGCATGGAGTTGGGTGGAGGGGAGCCTAGGCCTGGCTGTCTGTTTATAGCAGGGCCCTGGGCATGTCTGGAGTCAGAACCATCATCAGTTAAGTCCTTAGTGCGGCCCTGGCCATGCCCTCCCTCCACCCAGGCTGGGGGTGGTCCTGAGCTTGTGGGCAGTGCCTGTCATGCACCTGAGTTAACCCACTGAGGGCCTCTGACATCGGGCCACAGGGCAGCTTTGAGGTGCCGGAGGTAACATCCGGATCTGGGGGCGGGGGGTGGGAGTGGTGGATAAGCACGCAGCCTCCTCTTCCTGCAGTGGGCCAAAACCGAGGGTGTTCCCCCACCCTCTCTCCGAGGGCACCCCACAAGTTGAGCCAGTGGCAATGGATCATTAGTCGTCGTTCGGTGGCTCAGCGGTAATCGGCCTGCTGGTGCAGGAGACGTGGGTTCAATCCCTCGGTTGGGAAGATCGCCCGAGGAAGGAAATGGCAACCAACTCCAGTATTCTTGCCTGGGAAATCCCGTGGACAGAGGAGCCTGGCGGGCTACAGTCCTTGGGGTCACAAAAGAGTCGGACACGACTGAGTGACTAAACAATAACGACGGACCATTAACACGGCCTTTATAAACCTGCTGCCCACCCTGTTCCCTGAAGTCGCCTGGATAAAGCCGCACACGCCCAAATCCTTGTCTCGGGACTGACTTTGGGGGCCCAGACTGAGATGGCAGCAGCCGGGACCTGAGCCCCTCCCAGAGCTCCAGTGCCACATGCTGCCAGGCACAGTGGGCACTGGCGTCTATTCAACCCTGGAAGACGGTTCCCTGCACTGAGCTCAGGGCCTGAGGATGGGGCCTGTGGCTGGAGAGGACGAGCTCCAGCCCCCCAGGTGCAGCTGAGGCCACAGGCCTGTGCATCACACGTAACCGGGCAAAACGGAGCTCCGTGGACACTCTCCTGCCCTCCCCACCTGATGTCTAAATTCTCTGTACAGCTTCCCTGCCCTGGGCGCCCTACTCTGTTTCCATACCCCGAGGGATGGGGAGCTCGCAACCACTCTAGCCACCACCTCCATCTATCGATGGCCCTGACTGCTAGTAACTTCCTCACATGGATACTGTGTGTTGGATGACTAACAAAGCAATTATCTTAATATCTAATCTCTAAGTGCCTCCTTTTGGAGGCAAAGAGCCAAAAACACGATAAAGCTGGGAACAAAGACTTTAGGGAGCACTTTTGCAATCAAGTTCAGAGATAGCCCACCAACTGAATCCAGCCCACAGCCTGTTTTTATACATCCTGCAAGCTAAGAACGGTCTTTATGTCTTTAAATGGTTGGGAAAAAAATAAAAAAAGAAGATTCATGACATGTGAAATTATATGAAATTCAAAATCCAGTGTCCATAAATAGAGTCCTCCTGGAGCATAGCCAAACGAATTCATTTACATCTTGTCTGTAGCAGCTTCCATGCCACTGCGGCACGAGTGTTTGCAACAGATATGGCTTGGCCCACAGAGCCTAAAATATTTACTATCTTGCATGTTACAGAAACACCATGCCGGCCCCTCGACTAGTCCATGCCCCGAGCAATGTCACCCCATCTTCCAGTTGAGGAAACTGAAGCCCAACAGAGTCAGGGAACTCCGAGTCCACATGTGGCAAGATGTGAGACTTGGCAGCCAAGGTGGGCAAAATGACCCCAAAGCCCCGGGGCCTGTGCGGGCCAGGCTCTCCCTGCCGCCCTCGTGGGTCCACTGGCCCAGGCCTGCCGGTCCCAGCCCACCCAGCACTCCCTGAGCCAGGCCCAGAGCCGGCCACAGCCAGAGGGACATTGAGGTGACAGCCGTGAGCTTGGAAGAATCAAAGCTGCTTCCCCGGACAGCTGGCGAAGGCTCTGAAAGTGGGTCAGGCCTCGGGAGGGGGACGTCCATTTTTAGCTTTTCATTAGGGCCTCATTCATTCGTTCCTGCATTTGATATTTACTGAGCAGCTACTGAGTGCCAGCCCCTGGGGTCAGTGGGGGTCAGAGTCGGGGCCACCTCTGGGTCCTCAAGGCCTTGGCAGATGTGGAGGACAATCACAGAAGCCAGCAAGAAGTGGGGTGTGATGAGGCAGCCAGCAGCCCCCCTTCTGCGCTGCCTCTCAGGTGAAGGCAGAAGGGCCACAGCTGACAGGGCGGCCTCCCGGCTATGAGCTGGACTAAAGGAGGATGTTGCTGGCTGTTGTGGGAGGAGGGCCTGCTGGGCGGAAGGGGCACTGCGTGGCAGAGTGGAGGTGGGATGGGTGTGTTGGGGGTAGGGCTGCCCTGGGAGAGGGTCAGGGGAGACACGAAGCCCGCCCCGTGCACTGTCCGGGAGGGGCCCAGTGACAGCTATGGGTGGGCCCGGGGCCTCATCAGGGCGGCAGCTGAGAAAGCGCGTCCTGGAGCCACCATGCGGAGGGGGCCCTGGAGCTGAGCGGGGGCAGAGGCAGGACTCTACCAGCAGGGATGAGACGGACGCCTGAGCCAGCCACCTTACCTTAGCCACCAGACAAGGCCCCCGGGTGCCCACCTTCCTGCAGAGCCGGGGGCCTTGACTCCCAGCCCGGTGGCCTCGGGAAGACTCCCTCCTGATTCACTTTTCATACCCCCCACATGCATGCCTCCCAAGACCCCTCCCCTGGGCCCTGCAGGCTCATGGCCACTCCGCCTGAGTCCACACAAAACACAGATGTGTCCCTGTGTGGCCGAGGGCTGGCTGGCCTGACCCCACCGGTATCTCCCCCTCCGCAGGTCTGACGGAGGGCCCAGGGCCAGGCCCACCTTGGGGTGGGGCTGCCTGCAGGTTCCTTGGAAAGCAGCCACCGAGCCTCTGCTTGCAAGGCCATGCTCACAAGTTGCTTCTGATCCTGCCGAGAACCTGGGAGGAATCGTCCCCCTTACCAACCCCCGCACCCGAGGAGAGGGCTAGCCGTCACTCTGATACTTTCTTCACCCAATCATAACTCTTGTTCGACTTCTGTGTCTGCAGGAGGCTAGATCCTTGAGCCATGGTTCCCGCCCAGGGCCCTGAAGCTGGGAGTGGGGTCACCAGACAGCCAGGGCCAGCTGGCCTGAGTGACAGGCATCTCGGGGTTAACCGATGGATGGGGTGGAAGATGGGCCTCCTGGAGCTCGGCCAGGGCCTGTATGGGCCCCGCTGGTTTCCAGCCCAGGGCAGGGCCTGGGGAAGACGTGCCTGGATGGAGGTGGGTAGAGAAGGTCAGGGGTCATCAATGACTGACAGGAACGGGAGACTCTGGCCAAGGCCCTGGAAGCCCCTCCTTACGCTCCTTGGCCCCAGGTGGACTTCCTGAGTCCCCGGGCAGTGCATGGGCGCCTGCGTGGCCGTGAGCCCTGGCTCCTGGCACCAAAGGCCTGCCTGTGGGCCCCCGCTGACCCACCACTCCTCCTGGAGCCGAACTCCCCATCCCGCCTTCTGAGTGAGGCCTGGGCATTTTTCTGGCATGGG
>SJYF01000094.1:6522384-6535067 GCA_006410515.1 Procapra przewalskii
CATTAACCTCCCTAAAGTCACACCCATTTGTAAGTGAGGGTGGAGCCTTAAAGATTTGGGTCCCTGGGGGTAGAACCAGATTTAGCCGTGTTTGAGCTAAAAAACCTCGGCCCTTTTAGGGAAGGTGGGCTTTTAGAAAGCTTAATTTGTTTGGGAACTCTTCCTAAAATAACATCGTTCCGAAGACGGACAAGAGCCCAGTTGTGCAAACACAGAGGAGTTTAGCATGAGTGCCCGCCTGTGCCCCGCCAGCTCCGCACGTGCTGGCCACTGCGGCCAGGCTCTGGGGGCGGGTGTGGGCAGTGACATGAATGAGGCCTTTATTCAGGAGGGAGCGCCCCGGGGCTTCTCTGAAGGATGCGGGGACACAGAAATGGGCTCCGGGGCCGCGCATGGGGCACCATGGGCCGTGTGGATCCTGCCTACATCCTTTTTAATGGGCTGTTCTTGTTTTAACGACTCTTGGTTTTCACTTGGTGCTTCTGTGATTCTAAGACAGGAGGCCGCCTCCTGGCCCCCGTGCACCCTGGGGTCTGGGAGGGGGAGCGAGCTGCTATGGGGAGAGGTCTCAATTACTACAGAGCGTGGCTGCCTGCCCAGAGCTCTTGGGGGCACCGCTGGCTCGAGGCTGGCAATTCACAGGGCTGTCTCTGCCCTGGGGTGAGGGTGAAAATAAATGGGGAAGCCATGTCTCTGCTGCCCTTCCTGGAAGGACACTGCGTTCAGATGTCTGGCTCCTGTCACCTCTGTAAAAAGGACTCAGAGTCCAGAAAGGGCAGGTTGATTTTCAAGGGTGACTGAACTCTGGGTACCAGTAAAGCCTTCCCCCAAATCTGTTACCTGTGACCCCCTTATGCCACCTCCATCCATGGAATGGTGGCAGGGTCAAGTTCACCTGCAGCTGCAAATGCCACCGTGCTTGTACTTGCTTCCAGAGGGCCGGTGGCAAATGCAGCAGCTGCTTGGGAACCAGGCCTGTTGCCAAGCACTCAGTCCTCTCCCCACTCCCAAATTCACCAAGCTGGAAAACTAAAACCCTGTCCCTAAGCCTGACCGCATAACCTAGCCCCATTGAGCCGAGGTCCTGCGGTCCTTATAGAGGATGAGCAAGGACTATGAACACATTTCAGTGTTGCTCTTACCGTTCAGCTGCTCAGTCATGTCCAACTCTTTGTGACCCCAAGGACTGCAGTATGCAGTAAGCAGCTTCCCTATCCTTCACTGTCTCCTGGAGTTTGCTCAAGCTCATGCTCCTTGAACTGGTGATTCCATCCAGCCATCTCATCCTCTGTCACCTCCTTCTACTCCTGTTTTTAATCTTTTCCAGCGTCAGGGTCCTTTCCAATGAGTTGGCTCTTTGTATCAGGTGGCCAAACTATTGGAGCTTCAGCTTCAGCATCAGTCCTTCCAGTGAATATTCAGGGTTGATTTCCTTTAGGATTGACTGGTTCGATCTCCTTGTTGTCCAAGGAACTCTCAAGAGTCTTCTCCAGCACCATAATTTAAAAGAATCAATTCTTCAGTGCTCAGGCCTTCTTTATGGTCCAGCTCTCACATCCATACATGACTACTGGAAAAACCATAGCTTTGACTAGACAGACCTTTGTTGGCCAAGTGATGTTTCTGATGTTTCTTTAATACGCTGTCTAGGTTGGTCATAGCTTTTCTTCTGAGAATGGAAGCCATCAAACATTGGTAAGTGACCATGGTCACAGTCATTCATGGCCCAGGAGACGTGACGTTATTTTACAGGGAGAACCAGGACTCTAGTGAGGAGGAGAAACGGGCCTCTGGGCTTCGTCCATGGTTGGCAGAAGTTTCCGACACATCCAGGAGTCAGGAGAGGCTCATTAAACAGGATGATTCTGGATGCTTCTGGGACTAGGAATGGCTTTGACCTGGCCACCTCCCCCAGAGAGCCCTCCGTCTACTTCAAGGGGGAATGTAGCCAGCAGCGGGTTAGAGGGGAAGGGCATCTCCACGGCTCGACCCAGGGCTCCATGAACTGGGGCATCTGGGCCCCACATGGAGACTGGAGGTGTCTGGGGCCTGATGCTGTACCCTCCCCGCTGCCCAGAGCCAGGGGGCAAGGATTAGGGTGCGGGAGGTGAGCCAAGGAGGGAGTGAGGAGAAAGCAGCCTCTGCTGGGACACCCGTGCCAGGAACCGTCAGCGCCTCTGGGCTTCCAGGCCCCCCTGTGATTCAAGGGAATGGCTTTCTGCAAGTGCTAATTCTCAGTTCTTGCGTTCATGTGGAACCTGGAAATTAATTAGCTCAGACATGAGCTCGGCAGCATAAAAAGGATCCTTGTTAGTATAACTTTGCCCTTTGGCTGGCAGGCGGCTGGCTGCTGGAAGTCAGATCGTGGGGCTGCGGCTGGGTGGGCAGTGATGATGGAAAGGCCATGGCAGATCCCAAAGCCTCCACCAGCTCAGGCTCACCTCCCTGCCAGAGAGGATGTTCCAAAGGCAGTCTCCACCTGGGGTATCCCTAAGTTTGGGCCTAACAGGGACTTGGGGAACAGCACAGCAGGCTTCCAGGGCCTCAGGCAATGCACTAAGAAACCCTCCAGCGAGACCTCCTTTGGATTGGGGTCAGGGAGGGCCTATATAAGGTGACTTTCATTGTTCAGTTGCCAAGTCACATCTGACTCTGCGACCGCATGGACTGCGGCGTACCAGGGCTCCTTGTCCCTCACTATCTCCCCGAGTTTACCTAAGTTAATGTCCATTGAATCGGTGATACCATCTAACTATCTCATCCTCAGTCACCCTCTTCTCTTCCTGCCTTCAATCTTTCCCAGCATCAGGGTCTTTTCCAATGAGTCGGCTCTTCACATCAGGTGGCCAAAGTATGGGAGCTTCAGCAACAGTCCTCCCGATGAATATTCAAGGTTGATTTCCTTTAGGATTGACTGGTTTGATCTTGCTGTCCAAGAGATGGTGACAATTAAGCAGGAACCTAAAGCAGGAGTCCGGAGAAGGCAATGGCACCCCACCCCAGTACTCTTGCCTGGAAAATCCCATGGACGGAGGAGCCTGGTAGTCTGCAGACCATGGGGTCACTAAGAGTCGAAAACGACTGAGCGACTTCACTTTCACTTTTCACTTTCATACACTGGAGAAGGAAATGGCAACCCACTCCGGTGTTCTTGCTGGGAGAATCCCAGGGACTGGGAAGCCTAGTGGGCTGCCGTCTATGGGGTCGCACAGAGTCAGACACGACTGAAGTGACTTAGCAGCAGCCACAGCAGCAAAGTGGGAGTCAGAGTTAGCCAGGAAAAAGGCAGAGGGAACAGCAATCCAGGCAGGGGAACAGCCCTTGCAAACATCCTGAGTCAGAAAAGAGCTGCAGAAAGCCAGGGTGGCTAGAGCACAGGAGTGTGGGGGTTGGGGCAGAGCCTCAGAGGCGGCAAGGACCAGTCTAAGTGGGGCCCTGGAGGCCTTCTCAGGTGTTTGGTCCTCTCTCTAACTTCACTTGAAAAGCACTGGGATTCTGCAGGGGTTGGGCAAGGGAAAAGAGGCCCAGGCATCTTCCCCAAAGACCCTCTCCTCCAGCACCCTCACCAAAGAAGGAGATTTAGCTCATCCCGGCCCCTCCCCCTCCATCAGTGCTGCATCTGGCTCCATCACCATCATCATTGTGGGTAATTGCTAGGTGGGCTGGGTGTACGCTTTCTCTTCTGCTGAGCCAGCGAGCAAGCGATAATCACAGCTTTTCACTATCCTCCCCCCACCCAGCACCCCGGCCCCACCTCCTCTCAAATCCTTTATTTGGCAGAGCCCAGAGGAGACTGAGCAAAATGGTTCAGGGATTAAGAACAAGGAGGGTCCCAGGGACACCTCTGATGGTGGGTCAGAGGCCAGGCCAGTCTTCCCAATAATAACAGTGATTATACCAAGAAGCAGCAGTATTTTCTGAGCCCTCCCGATGCGTGCTGTGTGCTCAGTCATGAAGTCATGTCTGACTCTTTGCAACCCCAAGGGCTGTCCGACCCCTCCCAGACCCCGCCAAGGGTCTCTGTCCATGGGACAGTCCAGGCAAGAATACTGGAGTAGGTTGCCCGTTTTCCTCTCCAGAGCCTTCACTACACTCAGACCCAACTGAGTGAATTTCCTCATCCATTCTGTACTTCAAACCTGATGTTATGGAGCCATTGTCACCCCATTTTACAGAGAAGAAAAGGGAGGTGCAGAAAGGTGGAGGGCCTTTCCCAGGCCACACTGTCTGGCAGCACTCCCCACTTCCTCAACCACTGCCTTGTTTTGCTGGCCTACACCAGCCTGGACCACCGGTGCCCCATAACTTAGCAAGGGATGGCCCCCATTCCCTCCCCACCCTGACCCACCACACACTGCTTGCGACGGTAGGAACTAAGCCCCACCCATGGCCCCAGCTGATTGGCCTAGAACAGACACTTGCCTGGAGGGCAGCCAATCTGCATGGCAGGGCGGGGCTTGCAGAGATAGGCAGGACCAATCAGATTCCATCTCTCAGGCCTGATGACAAGAAGTGGAGAGGGAGTCTGGTCCAGACGGTGCCCATAGGACGTATAGTGCAGAGAGGGTCCAAGCTTGGTGCAGGGGAAGGAAGCCAGAACCTCCAAGCACAAGGGAGGAGAGCAGGAGGCTGGCCCACTCCCAACCTGGCCGGCCCGTTCAGCTGAGAACGAGGATGCGAGGAGGTGACCTCAGGGACAGGGATCACACCCTGACATTCTCCGCCCCGCCTCGCCCCCGAGAAGCCTGGGGCCTCAGACATCCTGCTGCTGCCCCGCCGGCCTCCACCCCTAGCCCACAGATGCCGCTGGTTGCGCGGAGCACCCAGCCCTCCGTGAGCCCCTGTGTGGCTCCCATTTGGCTCTGCTCCATGGTGGCAGCTGAGTGCAACTCCTCCCCTGATGTTCCCAGGACGTGCTCCACCCACCTCTCCTCCTGGGCTCTGTCCCTGCACCTCAGAGAGCCGCACCAAGACCCTGGTGACGGCCAGGTGAGGGAGGAGCTGCTGTCCCTACTTTAAGCTCCCCGTGCCTTGTTGGGGACAGTGAGGACTCACTCGCTCGGGGAGGAGTGAGGCTGAAATGAAGGATGTTACGAGCGGGCAGGCAGGAGTTAATGAACAAAGGACTTTGAAGAAACCAAACTAAGGCTCAGAGCCCATCCTAACACTGTCCTTCCTCTGAGCTCTCCCTGACTCATGGCCCGGCCCCCCCGGCTTTCCCTGCCCCACCTGCTGCCAGCCTGCATTGCATTAGAGGGGCGGGGAGTTCTGTTTGAAGGCTTCTCATGCATTTTAAGCTTTTGCCTTCACACTGATCAAGAAAAACCAAACTGGGAAGACTGATGTGCTGCTGACAGAATAAATGATCGCCTGCCTTCTAGGGCTGGCGAGGAGGGAGCCTGGGATTGATTAGTGCTGCTGGGGGGTCCTTGGAGCTGCTGCCCTGCATCTGTATTGACAGCGGGTTGGCAGGAGCGCCATGAGGCTGCAAGGCCGCTGCCCAGGTGGGGGGAAATGTTCGATTTCAGGTTGGCTTGTGTTGCTTTTTGGCCAAAGGCCTTTTTAAGAACGCAGGAGTAGAGACGTTCCAGGAGGGCCAGAGATGGGGGCAGTTTCCTTCAGAAGTCACTTAAATGAGAGGAATCCTTAGTCGATGCGTCTTGGGGTTGATGGAACCCACGGGGTTGAGCCGGACAGCAACTTTGGTCCGCAGGAAGACTGACTGGGGATCTGGGGCCTGGCCCTTGCTTGCGGGGCCTGTGAGCACCCCCAGCCCTCCCTGATCTGGCCCAACCCAGGCCTCACAGAGGCTGTGCCTGTGGCTCGCCTCCTCCCCTGAGCCCCCGTGTGTCAGGAGCATCAGACGACACTGGCAGGTGGGGGGTGGGGTGGAGTGGGGATGTGGGGTGAGGGGGGAGCTGCAACTCACCCCACCCCTCCCGGGAAAAGGAAAGACCCCAAATGGAGACCCCCAAACTCTTCTGAATTACGGAAAACAAGGCAGTTGATTTTCTCCTGGGCCTGCTGCCCTGCGCCCTGTGCCTCTCTCCGTCTGAGCTCAGGTTTTCCTGGGCGCTCGGTACCTGCGTGGCCGGCACAGCCTCCCCAACAGGACTGGGAAACCCCGCGGCCTGATCCTGGTTCCTCCTTTTCCGATGTCCCTGTGCTCACACCCCCGAACATACACATCATCTGAAGCAGTCAGATTCTACCCCCCGCACATCCCGGGAAGCCTCTCCTGTCCAGGCCTTGGCCCCAGCCGTAGCCGGCCCCCATGACGTGACACTGCTCCAGTGGCTTGGCCTCTTCTGACCTAACCTGTCTTTCAAGGCCTCTTTGGGTCATCTCCTCCTGAAGGCTGACCTCCATCCAGTATTAGGGGAATGGCTCCACGCTGGCCCTCTGGCAACCCAGATCACATCCACAGAGGCCACGCATGCAAAGCCCGACCACAGCTGAGCTAAGTCCCAGCAGGACACTCAGTGTTCTGCCTGGAACAGGAGGCCTGGGGTCTTGTGAGGAAGCTGCTACGAGGCTGTTTCCCATCTCCCTCCCCGTCTATCAGGGAGGCCAGCACGGAGATGGTTTTGTCCCCTTTCCCCGTGCAAGTCGCCATTCATGTCTGCCATGATGAGTCTGACTCAGAGGAGGGGCTGCAGGAGGGTGCCCAGCCCTGAGACCTTCAGTGCCAGGAGCAAAGGGCAGAGACCGGCTGACGCATCTGGGGCAGAAGCCCGGAGGCCAGGGTGGCCTCGGCCGTCAGGGTATTAAGGGTCTGCTCCCCTACCCTGACTCTCTGGAGGGTGCTGTGTACCCCTCGTCCAAATGGGTCTGTCTCTGCTGCATCAGACCCACCTCACATGGGCCCCAGGGACAGCCCTGGGGAATGGCCGTGCCAGGCCACTTTGCGTTTCCACTGGATGGATGAAGACTTGATTGTCCCTGGCCAGTGGCCCACTAGTGGTGGGGACTCAGTTTTACTTGTCCTTCCCTTGATGTTCTTTGTGCCTCGTTTGTACTTTTGAGGGAGCTTCCCAGGAAGATCCCTTGGAGAAGGGAATGGAAGCCCACTCCAGTGTTCTTGGCTGGAAAATCCCCTGGACAGGGGATCTGGAGAGGCTATGTACAGACCATGGGGTTGCAAAGAGTCAGACCTGACTGAGCACGCCTGCGTAATGGGGTACAAAGCCTTTGGCCCTGCCCCCGAGGGTGCTGCGGCAAGCCATCCGAAGTCTCTTTGGTGGCAGAGGTCCGCCCTGTGTATGGCACTCATTGCCCCTTTTCTTGGTGTTCCCCTGCGACAGTCACGGGAGCTGACACCATCAGCTACTCTTGTTTTTGCTGTCTATGGAAGGAATACGTTGTTCCTTTGCCAGCTGAATCTCTTAACTTCTCTGGTTGGCAGGTCCTGAGGTGTCAGGATCTGAGATCCCAGAACACAGAGCCTGTAAGACTACCCATAAGTTTATGACACTTGACCACCAGGGCCCCCAGTGATAACAGAGAAACTCCAAGGCTGGGATGGGGATGGTGGTGACAGGCATATGGTGGCTCCTTAATAAGATAATGGGTCCTTTATAAGAGAAGGCCCTGCTGTGCAGTGCTAGGGGGATGGGTGCAACTATTATTTATATATTTCTAATATAGTAGCTGAGGCACAGAGGGGTTGATCATTTACCCAGGGTCACACAGCAGTCAGTGAGTCATGGAGAAGGGAATTAAATCCAGGAAGTCTGGCTTCTGAACCTGCATCTTTGACTTACGTTGGGCCATCATCTGCCCCCACTTTGGCTGATTCCAAATCCCTTTTTCTTGGACCCTGAGTGCGTGGCTCCTGTATTTTAGTCTGCTTCGGCTGCTATAACAATCACGTGGACTGGGTGGCTGAAACAACAGCTCTGCCGGGAAGGGGTGGTCCCCTCATCGTTCTTGGAAGCCCTGCGCCCATGGCTTTGGTGGGAGGCCCCCTGGCACGTCAAAACCTAGGTGGTGGCCTTGAGGGTTTCTGAATCACCTTAGGCACTGTTACCCTCTTTTCTTTTCTCCCAAGACTGGTTTATTGATAAATAATTGACATACATCACTGTATACATTTAAGGTGCACAGCACAATGGCTTGACATATATTATGAAATGATTACCACACTCGATTTAGTTAATATCCATCATCTGATACAGATATAATAAAAAGAAAAAAAACATTTTCTCCTTGTGATGAGAACACTCGGGACTGACTTAACAACATTCTCGTATATCTTTGTTGCTGCTTAGTCGGTAAGTCATGCCTGACTCTTTTGTGACCCCGTGGACTGTAGCCAGCCTGTCTCCTCTGTCCACGGGATGTCCCAGCAAGAACGCTGGAGTGGGTGGCCATTTCCTCCTCCAGGGGATCTTTCCGACCCAGAGGTCGAGCCCACGTCTCCTGCACTGGCAGGAGGGCCCTTTACCGCTGAGCCACCTGGGAAGGCCCCTGGGTATCACACAGCAGTGCTCGCCATGGGCAGCGTGCAGTACATTGCGTCCCTAGTACTCATTTATCTTATCACTGGAAGTTGATGCCTCTGGCCTCCCTCCTCTCTTCTCAAAGAACAGTGCACGTCTGCAGCTGAACAGCTTCGTCATCCTGTCCTTCAGAATCTCAGAAGTCCACAGCTTCCCTTTGCTCCATCCCAGCTCCAGTCTCTTTGGTGCAAACTGGGCTGGCTGGTGAGGTGCAGGCTTCACACCTTCGTTAAGGGCTGGTCAGCTGCGCTCTCAGGACTCTCTCGCCAACACGCTTTCTCGTTTTGTGCGATATGGAGATATGGAGTAGACTGAGAATTTTCTAGATGCTTAAATGCTGGCTTCTTTTTGCTGAGTAATTCCTCCTTCAATTTGCTTCTCTCTCCTTGAATTTTACTGGAAGCAGTCAGAAGGAACCACTCGGCTCAGAAATCTCAGTTCAATGCCCAGTTTCATCCCCTGCAAGTCCTGCCTACCGTGAAATGCTAGAACATGGGCATAATTCAGCTGAGTCCTTTGCCGGCGTATTGCAGGATCACCACTTCTTCTCTTTCCAATAACGTGCTCCCCGTCTCCAACTGAGACCTCCTCAGCGCCCTCCTTTACCTTCGCACTTCTTCCAATGTTCAGTTCACGATTGTCCGTGTGTTTTCCAGGAAGATGGAAGTTTTCTCAACAGCCCTCTTTTCTTTCTGAGGTCTTAACAGAATCACCTTTCACTTTGTCTGCTCACAATATCATCACGATATTATCTTTTTCTAGCGGGCATCTTGAAACTCTTCCTGTTACCTTGTTCCAAAGCTGCTTCTGTGTTTTGAAGTGTGTGTTACAGCAGCACCTGACCTCTCAGCACAAATTTCTGTCCTAGTCAGCTCGGGCTGCTAGGACTGGGTGACTTCCACAACAAGTTCTCATGATGGTGGAGGCTGAGAAGGCCGGGAGCCAGGTGCTGGTTGATTTGGCCCCTGGTGAAGGCTGTCTTGCAGGTGTCTGCCTTCCTTCTGTACCTTGCATGGTACTGGAGATGGGGTGTGGGGGCAGGGGCAGGGAGAGAGCTTGCATGGTCTCTTCTTATAAATGCACTAATCTCATCTTGGGGCCTCTATCCTCATAACCACATAGAAACCTAAGTGAAAGTGTTAGTTGTCAGTCATGTCTGATTCTTTGCAACCCTGTGGACTGTCCATGGAATTCTCCAGGCGGGAATACTAGAGTGGTTTGCCATCTTCTTCTCCAGGGGATGTTCCCGACCCAGGAATAGAACCCAGGTCTTCTGCACTGTAGGCAGATTCTTTACCATCTGAGCTACCAGGGAGGCACGTCCCATAGGAACCTAATCGCCTTCCAAAGATCCCTGCCTCCAAATACCATCACTTGGAGGCATTAGGTCTTCAACAGATGAGTTTTGGGGAAAACAAGCAGTCCATAGCAGTCCTACAGTCAATGGTTAGCCCTGTCTTACTTTGCATTTTGGCTGATTTGGCCTCCAGGTTACCCTGCGATAAATATTTGTCACCTCACTGTGGGAATGAGGTGTGGAGGCTCAGAGAGGCTAGCCGACCTGCCCAGGGTCACACAGCAGGTAAGCAGAGGGAACACAAGCAAAGTCTGAGGCCTGCCGCCTCCTGTCTCGCAGGATGCCCCTGGAGTTTTCTGACTGTGCTCCCAATTTGGAGGAGGAGTTGTGGAGAAGAGGTGGCCTGGCCAGCTGTCAGTACCTTCTGGCCACAGAGGACATGCTTGAAATATCCCCGGGCCTTTCGGAATCAAGGCTCTAGTGAGGCATGATGGGAACGCTTGTGCCCTCCTATTTGCAAGAAAGACAAAGGCAAAGGCATTCGCAGGTGACATGATCACTGCAGGTAATGCAGTGACGGTCAGCCGAGACGGGCCCAGCCCCCGGTCGCAGGCTCCGACCACACAGTGGAGAAGAGCCCCGGGACCCTCTCCCCTACTCCACCTCTCACTGGCCCTGCGGACCGGAAGGACTGCCTCACATACAGACCCCAGTCGTCAGGGGCCCTTGACCCCCAGCACCCTCCACTCTCTGATCCCCCCAGAATGTTTAGACGCAGAATCTGGTGTTGAGCAGATGGGCCTGTTTTGCTTTAACAATGCAGCATGCTTTCACGTATGCTTGCGGGAGGCTTTTCTGAGTGTGCCTTTGGTGGTAACGCCTTCTGTTGGGTGGCTGATTGAAACCTCCCAATGACCCTGATCCTTGATCCTTGTTTCGTGGCCGAGTAAACAGGGGCCAGCGAGGGTAAGCAGCTTACTCGAGGCTTCCCAGCCAGGAAGTAGCAGCCTAGACCCCAATCCAGGGCACCCTGACTCTGGGGCCCAGGTTCCTGGCCTCCATGTCCATCTTCCTCCCATCCTACGTGTCCGACAGGCTGTAGATGGCTTACTTCTCAGACGGTGAGGGCAGACAATGCTTGGATTTTAGACTAGACGACTCAGCAGTTGAGTGGTACTCTGGAGCTTCTTTCCCCTGGGGACAGTGCTCTGATCTTCCCCACCTGCCTGGGACTGCTTCTCATTAGACAGCCTCTGCAGCTGGACTCAGCCACGTCAAAGTCTTGCTGGAAGAGCCCACCCGGGCTCTCAGGCCGACTCTTGCCCAAGGCTGGCCTCTCAGCTGCTGGGCTTCCGCTGTGAACCCGGCAAAGGCACTGGGAAGCCAGCGCTGGGGGGCGAGGATCACAGCGGACAAGTGAGCTGGCTGCCGGTCACAGACACCCCAGGAGCCCCCCATGAACTACTGGTACACTTCCTCCCACCCCGCTGCCCACTCCAGCAGGCAGCGGGAGGTCGGGTCTCTACCTGCCAGAGCACCCAGCAGTGGGAGGGAAGGCTGGCCCAGACTTCCTCTACCAGGGGCACTGGCAGCCCTTTGCTTCCTGGAGCCTTTGAAGTCCACCAGCCCGGAGTAGCAGGAGCAGCTGGTGCTGGGGTTCAAACAACAATGAATGGGGAGGGAAAGTGAATGAATTCGTCTCTCAGTCGTGTCCAACTCTTTGTGACCCCATGGACTGTAGTCTGCCAGGCTCCTCTGTCCATGGGGATTCTCCAGGCAAGAATATTGGAGTGGGTTGCCATGCCCTCTTGCAGGGGATCTTCCCGACCCAGGGATGGAACTCCGGTCTCCTGCATGGCAAGCGGACCCGTCACCATCTGAGCCCCTAGGAAGCCCAGATGGGGAGGGAGAGGGTGTTGTAGTGAGAAAACTCTATCACCTCTCCCCACTCCTCTTCCGCCCCTGTAGTCAAGTGCTTGGGTTTGGCAGGAACACGGTTTATAAACTTGGGGTGTCCTTGCCTCCTCGCTGACTGAGGGTCAACAAGGGACAGAGACACCCCCACAACCAGTTGCTTTCTTGGTTTATAAAATGGTGCACTTGCATCTTAGAGGTGTCAGAGAATGCCTGTCTCCTTGTTTCCACGCAGGCAGTTTGGACTCCTGAATGTTTGATTGTGAGGACTTTACCAAGGCCTAGGCTGGAGTCAACGGATGTCCCTGGGAAGAAGCAGGAAAGGGGCAAGGCAGGGCTGGTGACCTTGACCTCTCAATGCCCGTGGTTGGGTAAGCAGAGAGGTTCTCCCTGGATCTCTATAGGGGTTTGAACTGTCCACTCCCCGGCCCCCAAACAAACCCTCTGACAGAGCAGCTGGGGTGGGCGGGGTGGTCTGTTAGAGACCTGCTTTTGTGTCACGTAGGGGGAGAGTGGCCAGCCCTTTGCCGCAGCCTGGGTGCTAACATAGCGGATGTTCGGGCATCAGCCAGGTGCAAGCCCATCCACGCTCCCATAGGTTGCCCTTTTGTAAAGCAGAGACTCTGGGATTGCAGGCCCCGCCCCCACACACAGAAAGCTTGGCCCCAGCAACGAGGTGTCTGTGGCGGAGCCTGCCTCCGTGGGCTATTTGAGGAAGAGTCAGGAGCCCTTCGCTCTGGAGAGCGGAGTTCCTTGCTCTGCGGTGCCTGAGTGGCGGGGCCTATACTTTGCAGATCACTACGGTGAAGGGCGGCAGTCGGCCTCTTGGCTTCTGGAGGTGCAGATGATTCAGCCCTGGCTGTGAGCATCCTCCTGATAAATCAGCCCCTCGTCGTCTCTGTCCCCACCTCCGCGCCCAGAGACCCCCGCCCCCGCCCCCGCCGCGGCCCTGAGCTGTTGCTCTGTCCCCA
>SJYF01000094.1:6552083-6563365 GCA_006410515.1 Procapra przewalskii
GAGATGGCTGGATGGCATCACCGACTTGATGGACATGAGTTTAAGTGAACTCTGGGAGTTGGTGATGGACAGGGAGGCCTGGCGTGCTGCGATTCATGGGGTCGCAAAAAGTCAGACACCACTGAGTGAACTGAACTGAACTGAATGTGGAGGTAAGGCAGCATTCCAGGTCTCAGTCCTACGGTAAGCCTGTGCCTCTGGACTGTGAATTTCACAAATATTTCTCATCCCTTCCCCCTTAGATGGGACAGGAAATCTAGAGTGGTTTGAAATTGTGTTATAATGCTCCTTCTCTCTAACACTTTGTTAGGCTCTGGTTGGACTTCCCTGGTGGCTCAGATGGTAAAGAATCCACATGCAATGCAGGAGACGCAGGTTTGATCCTTGGTTAGGGAAGATCTCCTGGAGAAGGGAGTGGCAGCCCACTCCACTACTCTTGCATGGAGAATCCCATGGACAGAGGAGCCTGGTGGGCTGCAGTCCGTGGGGTCACAGTCAGACACGACTGAATGACTAACTCCTACTATTGCTAATAGCTTAAATAATTTGATAGATTAAATCTGATAGATTAGGTTAAACTGGTTTCCCCTGAGGGCTTTGTGAAGAATGGAATATTCTGGCTTATTCCACAATGACTCCTTTCCCCCTCCTCTTCTGGAAGGACATGGAGATTTTTCCTCCGATATTCCCTTGTGAGAGCAGCTTGGGCTGTTGGAGGCGAAATGCACAGACTGGTGAGGATCACTCTTGCACTGGCCCTCCTGGAGCTTCAATTCAGGGTCTTGCTCGCCCTGAGTGGAGTGTGAGTCGCTCAGTCATGTCCAGCTCTTTGTGAACCTGTGGACTGTTGCCTTCCAGGCTTCTCTGTCCATGGGAGTCCCCCAGGCAGAAATAGTGGAGTGGGCTGCCATTCCCTGCTCCAGAAGCTCTTCCTGATCTAGGGACTGAACCTGTGTCTCCTGTGTTGCAGGCAGATTCTTTACCGTCTGAGCCACAGCGCAGTCCCTGGCCACACTGAGGCCCTAGTGCTCCATCAGCTCCGTTCAGGCTCCCTCCCCCGTCCTGGGCGCCGGGTGGCTTTCTGCTCTTGGGGCCCACTCTTCTCTGGGCCCATCTGCTTGTGCCTCCCAAACGGGGGCAGCTGTTTTCCCCGTGGCCTCACCTCTTTTGCAAATCTAGCAGGAGTTGTTGATTTTTCCGCTTGTGCAGGTTTTCACTTGTTAGGCCTGGAGCAGCAGCTTCCACGCTTCTATGCTGGACTAGAGACGGAAAGTCTGGAACTGTGTGTGTACGTGTGTGTGTGCGTGTGTGTGTGTGTGTGTGTGTGTGATTTTCTGTACTTAAAAAAAATTAATCTCTTTATTTTTGCCATCTTAAAATGATTTATTTTTAATTGGAGGATAATTGCTTTACAATATTGTGATCGTTTCTGCCTCACATCAGCATCAATCAGCCCAGTACACACACATGTTCCCTCCCTCTTGAACCTCCTTCCCACCTCCAAGTCCATCTCACCCTTCTAGGTTGTCACAGAGCACTGAATCTGAGCTCCCAGCATTTGCCACACAGCAGATTCCCACTGGCTATCTATTTTACACATGGTAATGCATAATTGCACTCATCTCAACATGCTAGTAAAGTAATGCTCAAAATTCTCCAATCAGGCTTCAGCAGTATGTGAACGGTGAACTTCCTGATATTCAAGCTGGTTTTAGAAAAGGCAGAGGAACCAGAGATCAAATTTCCAACATCCCCTGGATCATGGAAAAAGCAAGAGAGTTCCAGAAAAACATCTATTTCTGCTTTATTGACTACAACAAAGCCTTTGACTGTGTGGATCACAAGAAACTGTGGAAAATTCTGAAAGAGATGGGAATACCAGACCACCTGACCTGCCTCTTGAGAAATCTGTATGCAAGTCAGGAAGCAACAGCTAGAACTGGACATGGGACAACAGACTGGTTCCAAATAGGAAAAGGAGTACGTCAAGGCTGTATGTTGTCACCCTGTTTATTTAACTTCTATGCAGAGTACATCATAAGAAATGCTGGACTGGAAGAAACACAAGCTGAAATCAAGAATGCTGGGAGAAATATCAATAACCTCAGATATGCAGATGACACCACCGTTATGGCAGAAAGTGAAAAGGAACTAAAAAGCCTCTTGATGAAAGTGAGAGTAGAGAGTGAAAAAGTTGGCTTAAAGCTCAACATTCAGAAAACAAAGATNNGTCCCATCACTTCATGGGAAATAGATGGGGAAACAGTGGAAACAGTGTCAGACTTTACTTTTTTGGGCTCCAAAATCACTGCAGATGGTGACTGCAGCCATGAAATTAAAAGACATTTACTCCTTAGAAGAAAAGTTATGACCAACCTAGAGAGCGTATTCAAAAGCAGAGACAGTACTTTGCCAACTAAGGTCCGTCTAGTCAAGACTATGGTTTTTCTGTGGTCATGTATGGATGTGAGAGTTGGACTGTGAAGAAAGCTGAGCACCGAAGAATTGATGCTTTTGAACTGTGTTGTTGAAGAAGACTCTTGAGAGTCCCTTGGACTGCAAGGAGATCCAACCAGTCCATTCTAAAGATCAGCCCTGGGATTTCTTTGGAAGGAATGATCCTTAAGTTGAAACTCCAGTACTTTGACCACCTCATGCGAAGAGTTGCCTCACTGGAAAAGACTCTGATGCTGGGAGGGATTGGGGGCAGGAGGAGAAGGGGACGACAGAGGATGAGATGGCTGGATGGCATCACCGTCTTGATGGACGTGAGTCTGAATGAACTCTGGGAGTTGGTGATGGACAGGGAGGCCTGGTGTGCTGCGAGTCACGGGGTCGCGGAGTTGGACACGACTGAGTGAACTGAACTGAACTGAACGCATATGTTTCAGTGATACTCTCCCCATTGGTCCCACCCTGTCCTCCCCCTGCCGTGTCCAGAAGTCTGCCCTCTACACCTGTGTCTCCTCTGTGGCCCCACATTCATCAACATCATCTTTTTAGATTCCATGCATATGCATGTGTGCATTAATATATGATTTTTGTTTTTCTCTTTCTGACTTACCTCACTCTGTATAATAGGCTCTGGGTTCATCCACCTCATTAGAACTGACTTAAATGCGTTCTTTTTTATTGCTGAGTGATATTCCACTGTATATATTGGGTTTTGAACAGCATCCCTGGCTTCGGGGTGGAGCACAGGTAGGCAGAGTGGTGAGGGGCTCTTGCAGGGTCTAGGGGAGGGACAGTTATGGGGTTACCTGGGATGTTTTTCTCTGCCATTTGTAGACCTACCCAGAGGCTTTTTGGGCATCTTCCAGGGTTTTGGCCACATTCCTGAGATTCCCTGGAGAATTCAAGGACCCTCACTGCTCCTCCTCCCCGCTGGCTTTCAGCACCCTTGTCTGGTCAGGTGGGAAGTCCTGGGTGACAGGTGCTCCATTTCCCAGACCCCTGGATGCCCTTGTCCCCAGGGGTCCCCACACCCCTCCTAAAGCAAGAATCCTCATGGCTGAGCTGTGTGGCAAGAGGGCACATAAGAGAGGAAGGGAAAGGGAGATGGTCCAGAAACGTCTGCCTCTCCTGATGGCGCCAGGCAGCTGGAGGCGGGACCGGGGTGTACCTGCGGGTCTCGGGGCCTCAGGCAGAGCCTGGGGCAGAGTCCTACAGCAAACATGCCGGCTATCAGAACGTCGCCAGCCTTGGAACGGAAACGGGAAGCCTCCTTCCCACCTTGCACTGCTCCCTCACCCAGCATCTCCCCCTCTCCTTGGTCCCCTTTCTAGGCGTTTCTGTGCCTGAGAAGCCTTCTGGGGCCTCCCCGGTGGGACCAAGGCCCTTGTGGGGCTTCTGGGCACAGAAGCCCTACTGTCCTCCGTTTCTTGTAGGCAAGACTCCAGCCTCCAAGACCTCCCTCGAGTTCCAAAGGGCAGATTCCAGCAGTTACTGCTCAAAGGAGGAGCAGCTGAGTTGTTCAGTCGCTCAGCTGTGTCTGATTCTTTGCGACTCAGCACACTAGGCTTCTCTGTCCTTCACCATCTCCCAGAGTTTGCTCACACTCATGTCCAGGAAACCGCCTAAGGCTAGATTACAGGGGCCAGGGAAGTTCATAAAGATTAGAAGAGTCACCCCTCGAGACCCTCCACACACCCTAATCTTGTCAGCAACCTCACTCTTGAAATGTGGCTAGAGAAGCTGAATGAGTTGAGTTCAGTTGCTCAGTTGTGTCTGACTCTTTGAGACCCCATGGACTGCAGCTATATAACTTCTCATCAAACCCTCCCAGGGTGAGACACACAGGTTTTCGGGGCAGGAGCCAGCCACTGCGTCTCCCTTTGCCTGGCAAAGCTATTTAGCTATTCTTTTTCTACTTCACCCTAAACTCTGTCTCTGAGATTCGATTTGGCCCCCATGGACAGAGAGCCAAGCTTTCAGCATCACTGGTAAGCGCCCTGGGTGAACTTCCCCATGCTCCTTGTCCCTCACTGCGTGTTGTTAACGAACGAAGTGTGTGATGATGTGCTCAGTTCTGTTCTGCCCACTAGACCTGATCTGTTTAGTCCACATCTCTGTCCTCAGTATCTAGAGGGATGCTTACCCCACATAGGCACATGGCAAACTTAATAAATAAAGAAATGAATTTTGAACAAATAGGTAAAATGGATCATGGCTCATGCCAGACTGTGGCTAAAATCACCAGTGGAGACCCCAGGGCAGAAGGCTCTTCCGTCCCCTTTGGGGTGCTGCTCAGCATGCTGACGTGCCACGGTGAGGGGCTGGCCACTCTGCAGGCCGCCAGGCTGTACTTTCACAGCCCATCCATCCCTCCGGGGCAGGCGGTGGCTGCGGCGGCCCCCAGGACCTCCATACTGCCTACTTGCTCCGGGGGTCTTGGCTGCTTCCGAGGGATGTGGGAATTGCGGAGCTGCGAGGCCCTCGGGCGTGAGGCTCAGTCAATCCTGAGCTGTCCTGGTAAATACATCCTTCCCGTGTGGGCCCCAGAGAATGTACTGTTCTTGCAATATGATGTCTCTAGAACATGAGTCACCACTTAAAGAGAAAACAAGCCACAGATCCCGCTGCGGAAGCTTCGGGGACGCGGTGGGAGGCCTGAGGGCCCGTCCAGCCCTGGCGGCCAGGTGGGTGATGCGGTGAATGTGCCATGGCTGGGGCGGGGTGTGGGGGGCTACCCTGCACCTCTGCTCTAGACTGTTCCCTGGGGACTGAAATCTCCTGTCTTCACTGGAGCTGCTGCAGCCCGCAGCCCCAGACAGCTCCCTGTCCTCTGCAGGTCAGCTTCCTCATCCGTAAAGCGGGGATAATGGCGAACATTCTGGGGTTGCTGGGGGCCAAGGAGGCCCTTCAGACAACTATTAATGAAAGAGAAAAGAATGTCAAGGACTCACCAAGCACCAAGTGTGGCTCACACCACCTGAGTGGTCCCATTTTATAGATGAGGAAACCTCTCCGGTAGCTGGGGGTTTGGGCAGATGAGCTTCGCTGCCAGCTCCCAGCCCCAGCCCCTCCGGCAAGACAGGAGGCCAAGCAGCAGTCCCGTGAGCCGTGGGTGGGCTGGACCCCTCCAGCCCCCCAGCCTCGGGTCTGGCTTTAGACGGACCCCCAAGGTGACTGCCAGTTGTGGGAACTCAACTCTCTTCCCCCTGTGCCCCTAGCTCCAGTGACCCCTCCAGGCAGTGGAGCCTCCGGTGGGGGCTGGGCCCAGCAGTTCAGACTGTCCGGTCCCTTAAAAAGCAACAGAAACGGGCCTCGTCATGCGCCAGGGCCTGCAAACATGTTTTCATTTTAATTTCTTAGAATCGAAAGGAAAAAGATAAATATAATAATATGAATCCAGCCTGGATTATATTTGTCTTTATACCAGTGCAGTTGTAAAATATAATTAAAAAAGCTTTTAATATTGGAAGGAGCCCACAAGGCAAAAACACCCCAGGTTCCTGAGCATCACCGCGTGGTCCAGGCTGCAGCATCCCCCCTCGGCCCCCAGGCACGGGCAGACCCAAGGGAGGCCCTGCACCCTCCCGGCCTCCCCCTCGGCCCTAATGCTCTCAGCCAACCACTGGCCGTGGTTCTGCCTCCAGCCACAACTCCCTGGTCCCCCAGCACCGACCTCATGCCTGACTGTGTCCAGCCTTCAGGTGTCACCCCCTGGAGACCTCAGACTGTCTCACACTGTTTGAGGACCCTCTGCCCAGTGCCCTGAGCTGCGCTGGCTGTTTATGCATCAGCCGCTCCCACTGGTCTGGGAGCAGCTCCAGACTCCAGCTGTGTTCTAATCACCAGGTCACCCTGCCTAGGCCAGGCCCAGGGTGGGATCGAGGTGTCCTGGGCAAGAGGTGAGGGGGCGGTGGGTACTACTGCTTAGAAGCCAGGAAGCATCAAGGCAGAAATGGGGTGTGCTCCGGGACTCAGGGCAGCATGATGTGAGGGCAGAGGGGTGTGGGCAGCTCGAGGCGCGGGGATGAGGGGACGGGGTGGAGCGGGCCCTGGGGAGAGGAGAGTGGGCTGGGAGGCACTGCTGACTCTGCTGGCTGATCTCACTGCTCCAAAGAGCTGACCCCTGAGAGGACAGGCGAGTTAGCAGGCCCGTTCTGATCCAGAGGCCCAAGGACAGTGATGGGGCAAGGCCTGGGGCCTGGGGGCAGCAGAGGAGTCCCCATCCCCGGCCAAGGGTCTGGAGGGACCTGGATGATAGGTGGGGTTCCAGGCACAAGGATCAGCCTGTGCGGTGGCTCAGAGGTGTGCTGCCGCAGGCCTGGGGGGTAGGCGGGCCCGACACGTGCCCTGCAGCCCGGGGCCTGGGAAGAGCGTGGGGGCCACTGGCACACGTTTGCGGGAGAGTCTCACTAGGCCAGCACGTGTGCTCGCACCTTCTTCCTCCACTAAGACTAGGGCCTTGACCATCCTCACTGTCAAACACCCATGGACGACCCAGATTGGCTTTCGGAGGGTGCCGGGGATACAGGGGTGGCTCGGGTGGAGGGGACACACCGGTGGAGGCCATCGGCTGTGCCTGCAAAGAGCCTGGAAGGTGGGGGTGTGGCTGTGTCTGGCTGGAGGATGTGGGGACGCTTCCTGCAGGAGGGTTGCCAGGGCTGGCCTTGAGGGATGGACAGAGGGATCCCTGGGGGTGCCTGCAAAGAAGGGGTCTCCTGAACTAAAGAATAGAGGGAAACCGTGGGCCAGACTGAACTGGGACTGGTGTGGCATGATCCTGGGATCGTCCTGGGCAGATGCAGGGCGGGTGGCAATGGTGGCGGGGGGGAGGGTAGGTGGCCTGCTTGGCGGCTGCTGGTGAGTTCACACTCAGACTCTGGTTTTTAGATGAATGAAGCCACTTCCTGGTAAGGCAGGAGAGGTGATCGGATCAGGAAGAGAAGAGCTGGGGCATGGAGGGTCTCCAGAGTGGGACCTGGGCTGAACTAGCAAGGGAAAATGTTAGACCCTCTGTGTCTCAGGATGGATTTCCTCAGCAGCAGATCCTGCAAAGATGTGAGTGAGAGCTTCTCTGGGAGATGATGGGTGAAGCACTGTGATGTGAAGGCGGGGTGGCTGCAGAGTCATCCAGGAGGCAGGTGCTGGAGCCTGTGCCCCTGGGGGTCTCTGAGACAGGTGGAATGAGCAGCCAAACAGACCAGTCCAGGGGTGAGGGCACTGGGGCTGCCGGCTGAGGGCTGATCCGGGGTTGGGGGGGGAACGTGGTCTTCCTGGCTCTGGGTCACCCCATGCAGCAGCAAGGTGGACTATGATGGCTGGACAGGTGAAGGGCCTAGGTGTGCGGAGTTAGAATCTGCTGGGTCAGGGTGTCCTGGAAGGTCAGGGCTGAGGGCGTGTGGGAAGGGTGTCCACCACATCAGCTGTACCTCAACTTGAGAACTCAGAACTCAGGGTCCTGGCACCTGCCACAATCCGGGGGACTGAGAGATCCCTGTCCCTCTGAGTGATGGGGGTGAGCTGAGGGGCCCTGGACAGAGGGTCTTGGACAAGCCCTCTGAACTTTGCCATCCCCAGGGGGCCTGTGGAAACAGTGGGAGAGGTGTGGATGTGGACAAGAGAGGAAGAAGAAACTCAGAGGAACTCTGGAGTTGGTTCGCCTGCCTGACTTGTGGACCTGAAAATCAGAACCCAGGTGAACTGTGGCCATGAAGGACCCTGTGAGGGACTCAATAGAGTCCTCCTGGGTGTATCCACCAGGAGCCTCAGAACATGCCCCCATTTGGAAATAGGGTTGTTGCAGGTGTAGTCAGTTAGGATGTGGTCACCTTGGAGGAGAGCGCCCCGAATCCAACGCCTGGTGTCCTTATGAGATGAGGAGAGACCCACGGGAGAAGCCCATGTGGCGACCGAGGCAGGGATGGGAACCACGTGTCCACACGCTGAGGACCGCCGGCAGCTGCCAGAAGCCAAAGAGGCCAGGAGGCTACTTTCCCAGGGCCTTAGGGGGAGTGTGGCCCTGCAGACAGCTTGATCTCAGACTTGCAGCCTCCAGAACTTAGAATAAATATCTGTTATCTTACAACCCTCGGTTCGTGGTAATCTGTTACAATGGCCACAGGACACTAATATAAACCCCGAGGTGCCTCGGCCTCAGGAGGGCAGACACCCCGCCTTCCGGGGACCCCAAACCCACTGAGCGTGGGGAAGGTGTGCAGAATGAACGTTCACCCCTGTTTCAGGAAGACCAGGTGTAGCATTTCTGGTGCACCTGAGGTTATGGGGCAGAGGGAGGCTGCTGTGTGTGAGGCCTTGCTCGGCGGGCTTAGCAGGGAAGTCACGGCCACCCGGGCCCTTTCTGGCCGAGTCTCTGGGCCCCAGGTTGGCGTCATCCCTGACCTCTGGGCCAGCCCAGAAGGGCCAGTGTGTGAGCAGCCACCGCGTCAGCCGCCCTGCGTTAATATTTGATGATGTTGAATCGTTTTCTTCTGAGACAGAGAAAAAGAGGCCATTACACTTGGGTAATAAGATGTGCTAGGATGTTTGGCGAGCTCCCGGCTGTCCAGGGCCTGAGAGGTCAACGATGCTGTGAATAATTCATCTACCTGTAATGATTTTTTTCTAGCTCTGCATCCCTCTTGGCCAGCAAAAGCTTGGCTGCCCCCTCCCTGGCAGTCCAGCCCAGCGCTTGGTCACTCCCGGCCACACCACCCCGAGCATGAGAGGGCCATGCACCCCAGGCTGGCTGATCAAAGTCCGGGGCTCAGCTGCAGTAGCAGGGGGCTATGTGCCCTGCCTCGGTCCCTCTGCCCCCGAAACAGGAGGAGCAGAGAAGGCATACACCCTGGAGCCGGAACCAGCGTGTGCCGCGTGACTCTGGGCGCTTTGCTTGGCCTGTCTGAACCTTGGTCTTGTTCTTTTAAATGGACTTTGGAGAAACTCTTGCCCTGCCTGTCTCACTGGGTTTTGTTGTGGCTGCTCCATTTATTTACTTATTTAGGCTGCGCTGAGTCTTGATTACTGTGTGCGGGCTTTCTCTAGTTGGACTTCCCTGGTGGCTCAGAAGGCAAAAGCATCTGCCTACAATGTGGGAGACCCGGGTTCAATCCATGGATCAGAAAGATTCCCTGGAGCAGGAAATGGCAACCCACTCCAGTACTCTTCCCTGGAAAATCCCATGGATGGAGGAGCCTGGTGGGCTACAGTCCATGGGGTCGCAAAAAGCTGGACACTGTTGAGTGACTTCACTTTCACTGTTTCTCTGGTTGGGTTTCTCATTGCGGAGGCATCTCTGGATGCAGAGCACAGGCTCCAGGGCACAGGGGCTTGGTTGCCCTGCAGCACATGGTATCTTCCAGGATCAGGGACAGAACTCAAGTGCCCTGTATTGGCAGGTGGATTCTCAACCACTGGACCACCAGAGAAGTCCTATGTCTGTTGTGATTAAACTTCTCTGACTAGCTTCCCAGGGTCAGGCACAGGATCAGCTATATCCAGTTAATCTTTTCAACCAGCAGGTTTCATATCTGAGATCTACCCCCTTAAGCCTAGGGCTTCCCTCGTGGCTCAGACAGTAAAGGATCCGCCTGAAATTCAAGAGACTGGCATTTGATCCCTTGGCTGGGAACATCCCCTGGAGAAAAGAATGGCAACCCACTCCAGTATTCTGGCCTGGAGAATTCCCTGGCAGGCTACAGTCCATGGGGTTGCATAGCGTAGGACACGACTGAGCGACTAACACTTTCACTTAGCCCTGCGTTTCCCCCGCCATCCAGCCCCACATCATTCTGGGCAGCACTGGCATCTCAGCCTTGGGAGCCATGGATGACCGTCGAGACCAAGCTCCAGTCAACCAACCAAAGAAGCTGTCAGCCACTCCAGCCGGTGCTGGGCAGACTCTGAGAAGGCTCCCAGGGGCCCTAGCCTCTGGGCATTCACCTTTTGTGAGATTCCTTCCCCTTGTGTGTGGATGGGGCCTTGGACAAACTTAGGACCAATACAGACTGTGAGGAAGCCAGTGGGCTGTCACTTCCATGATCAGGTTATAAAGGACTGGAACTTCAGTCTGTGCCACCTCAGCTTGCAGTCTTGAATGATGTGACCACGTTGAAGAGGTTTATGAGGACAACAGCCAGCTGGTCATCGAGGCCCTCAGCCCAGGGGCCTGCAAGGAACCAAATTCTGCCACCATCTATGCGAGCTTAGGAGTGGATTCTTCCCAAGTCAAGCTTTCAGACGACACTGCGGTCCTGCCCAACACCTTGGTTATAGCTTTGTGAGAAGCCTTGAAGCAGAGGGCCTGGCTAAGCCAGGTCAAGATTTCTTTTTTTAAAAAAAATATTTCTTTATCTATCTGGCTGTGCAAGGTCTTCGCAGTGGCACGTGGGGTCTTTGATCTTTGTTGCACCGTTCAGAATCTTTGGTTGCAGCATGCAGGGTCTTTATCTGTGGCGTGCAAACTCTTACTTGCTGCATGTAGGAGCCAGTCCCCTGCTGCCGTGCTGTTTAGTCGGTAAGTCATGTCTAACTCTTTGTAATCCCAAGGGCAAAGAACCCCAGGGTTACTAGAAGGGAAGAAATCTTAAAAATTAGGGCAGAAATAAATGCAAAAGAAACAAAAGAGACCATAGCAAAAATCAACAAAGCCAAAAGCTGTTTCTTTGAAAGGATAAATAAAATTGACAAACCATTAGCCAAGCTCATCAAGAAACAAGGGGAGCAAAATCAAATCAATAAAATTAGAAATGAAAATGGAGAGATCACAGCAGACAACACAGAAATACAAAGGATCATAAGAGACTACTATCAGCAATTATATGCCAATAAAATGG
>SJYF01000094.1:6598662-6609497 GCA_006410515.1 Procapra przewalskii
AGAGGGCTGGGCACCAGGCTGACCCTTGAGGAGAGTCTGGGAGGGTCTCCAGAGAAGCCCGAAGAGACCCAAGTGGGTCCCCAAGGCAAGAGAAGAGTATTTGAACAGACGTGAGTGAGCCCCTGGGGGGTGGGCAATGACAGGAGCCAGGAGGGGCATCTGTCAGACTCTGGGGTCACAGGCATCGCTGTTGGGGGGCAAGAGGATGTATGAGCAACACCAAAGGCAGAATGGGGCGGGAGGGGTAAGCCCCCCACCCTGTAACCCTGACTCTCAGATGGGCCCCTGTAGGGGGAAGATCCACTCCGGCCCCTCTAGCAGCTGCCAGGGACTCTCCGTCAGGGGCTGAGGTCTCTGAAGGACCCAGAGAGGTCCCAGAAGGACCCAGAGGCAGCTGGGGTCTTGGATGGGGGGGTGCTGTGGTCCCCTGCAGGACGGGAGAACAGCTTGTGCTCCCCAAGGGTGGTGAAGACCCACCCGCTGGTTTCCCCATGCCTGCGGGAGGTGGCCAGCAACCCCTACCCTGGGGGGCCGCCCGTAGCTCCAGACGCGGACTCAGCGCTTCCGGCGTGGGAGGCCCGCTTCGGGAGCCTGATTTATGGGCCTGGCCCTCGGTGCACGCGGCTCTGGCCCTTCTCTAAGTGCGTGTTCAATCAAATTAAAAGTGCCGGAGGCCGGAGGAGCCATCAATTACCTGAGTCTCTTGGCAGCTGTCCCCAGGCTCAACGTGCCTGAGGGGCTGGGAGCCACGTTCCTCCCCTCCCACCTGCAGGGTGGCTGGAGCAGAGGCTGACTGGGCCTCCAGGAGGGGCTCAGTGTGCCCATCTGTAAATGGGCACTCTGGGTATGGGAAAGCAGGACTGGAGGGCTGTGCCCCCCAAATCTTGGTGGGGGTGTGTGTGTCTGTAGTGCCTTGACTGCTGCCAAGATGTCTGGGGAGTCTTGTCCCAAGCAAGGGTCTTTCTGCAGCCGACGTCAAAGATAGGCCCCCCAGGACCCTGGGACCCTGGCACAGCTGCCCAGAGCGAGCTGGGTGTCATCTCCTGTCCTCGCTGGGTGTCACTGCCCGCCGTGCCTCAGTTTCTCCTTTGGACACCTCTCTCCAGCATCAAAGAGGGTGTTGGTGCGAGAGGCTTGACTATGCTACCAGCTTCAGACCTATTGTAAAAACCCCCTTTGTGTTTGTGTCCCTGTATTCACAACAGCACTTGTTACAAATACATAACAGAACAGATAAACAAAATGTACTCCATCCGCACAGAGCATTATGTTCCACCTTAAAAAGAGGAGAAAATCCTGACGCAGGCTGCAACCTCGATGACCCTGGAGAAGGTGATGCTCAGTGAAAGAGACCAGACAAAAGGACCCATGGTGTAGGATTCCACTTACATGAGGTACACGGGGGCAGGCAATTTCCTAGAGACAGGAAGTAGCAAGGTGGTTTGCAGGGGCTGGGTCGGGGGGAGGGTGGAGAGTCGCTGTCTAATAGGGACCAAGTTCCAGGTTGGGAAGATGAATATATTCTGGGTTGGGTGGTGGGGATGGTTGTACAACCATGAGAATGTACTGAAAGCCACTGATCCATACACGTAAAAGTGGTTAAGATGGCGAAGTTTATGATTTGAATATTTCACCACAACTGAAAAAAAAATCGAGATTTGTGTTTCATGAAGCATTGAGTAAACCAGCGTGCCTCACATCCAGAGAGCCTCGCAGTGTGCATGTCATTCTCTCCTCCCTCCATTCACGTGTGCACGCTAAGTCGCTTCAGTTGTGTCCGACTCTTTGGGACCTCATGGCCTGCAGCCCGCCAGGCTTTTCTGTCCATGGGATTCTCCAGGCAAGTGCACTGGAGGAGGCTGCTGTGTCCTCCTCCAGGGCATCTTCCCAAGCCAGGGGTTGAACCCGCGTCTCCTCTGTCTCTTGCCTTGGCAGGCAGGCTCTCTACCACCAGCACCACCTGGGAAGGGCCTCTCCCTTCACGCTTGCCGGTAAAAACCCCTTCCTTAGGGAGTGGTCTGAGAACGAAGCCCGGATGTCCTGGGATCCAGCCTAGAGCTCCTGGGAAGTGGCCGGCTGAGGCTGGCTTGGGGAGAAACTGCAGTAGGTAGGGGTCTTGGCAACACGCTTCCAGCCGGAAAACTGCACAGAACTCTCGGTCGGACATCCACCTGGCCCAGGTCAGTGCAAACCAGACAGTTATTGGCCGGACCGAGTCGTGCAGTCTCATCGGCCCTGACAACATCAGATGCTTCCGAGACCTCTGCTGTCCCTCTGCTCAGCTGACACCAGCCTTCAGAGAACAAGCAAGCCGGAAGATGGAATTAATTTCCTAAAATTGAATGTTATGTCGCCAAGTCACCTCAGGATCTCTTGCCAGGGAGGAAGGAGAAATGGCCGTTTGGCCCTCTCTAGGTCTTGATAGCCTGTTGCAGCTCGCACTCAAATGTTTAGTTTGGGGATGAAATGCATGAAATTGTCTTCTCTGTAGCGCAGAGAAGATAGACTGTAGGCAATTTTACATGGTTCTATCTATTCAAAATAACTATGAGCATATTGTGCCAGAGCAAAAGGGAGAAAAATACCTCTGTATCTACTTTCTGGGGGATGCGGTATTCCTGAGATTCACAATAGATTGCTTTGCACCCAGTGAATTAGCCAAATGCAGTCAATCCTTGAACAACACAAGAGTTAAGGGTGCCGACCCTTCATGCAAAATCTGCATATGACTCCTAATGGCCCCTCCGTATCCATGGTTTCTCTGTATCTGAGCTTCTGCATCAGAGCATATGACCAACCTGAGATCACGTAGTAAATAGTATTTACTCTCAAAAAAGGGGACTTCCTAGGTGGCTCAGATGGTAAGCAATCTGCTTGCAATGCAGGAAACTAGGGTTCAGTCCCTGGATTGGGAGGATCCCCTGGAGAAGGGAAGGGCAACCCACTCCAATATTCTTGCCTGGAGAGTTCTATGGACGGAGGAGCCTGGCGGGCTGCAGTCCATGGGGTTGCAAAGAGTTGGACATGACTGCGCCGCTAAGCACATTCACAATAAATTCTGCATCTACTGGGCTGGCCAAAAAGTTCACTTGGGTTTTTCTGCTAGTAGTGAAAACTCGAAAGAACTTTTTGGTCAGACTTTTTTGGCCAACCCCGTAAGTAGACTTCTGAAGATCAAACCTATGTTGTTTAAGGGTTAACTGCATACACATTTAGTGACAACTTCAGAGACACACTTGTCAGAAGGGCACCAGGAAATGTGAGACTAACATGGTCCTTACAGAGCTGAATATGAAAATATGTACAGAGAGTTATAAACATGGTGATGCCTATTGGTGTTGAGACTGTACTTTCGGAAATGTGTTCCTAAGAGACAACCCCCACACACAAGAAACCCCGTACTCTGTTAGTGGGAAGGTAAATTGGTCCATGCACTATGGAAAACAAGACAGAGATTGCTTAAAAAACTAAAACTAGAGCTACCATCTGATCTGGCAATCCCACTCCTGGGCATATATCTGGGAAAAATAAAAACACTGATTTGAAAAGATATATGCACCCTGATGTTCATAGCAGCACTATTTACAATAGCCAAGATATGGAAGCAGCCCAATTGCCTATCAGCAGATGATTGGGATAAAAGGATGTGGCACCCCCACCCCCGACACACACACACTGGAATATTGTGTATGCTGCATCTGCTTAGTCACTCAGTCACGTCCGACTCTTGGCGACCCCGTGAACTATAGCCCGCCAGGCTCCTCTGTCCACGGGATTCTCTAGGCAAGATACTGGAGTGGGATTGCCATGCCCTCCTCCAGGGGATCTTCCCAACCCAGGGATCGAACCCAGGTCTCCTACCTTGCAGGCAGATTCTTTACCATCTGAGCCACCAGGAGATGCCATACACACACTCACACACTCACACACATGCATGCATACGTACACATGCACACACACACACCCTGGAATATTACTCAGCCATAAAAAAGAATGAAATCCTGCCAATTGAAGTCATGTGGGTTGACCTAGAGAATATTATGCTTAGTGAAATAAATCAGACAGAGACAAATACTCTAGAATACCACTTGCATGTGGAATGTAAAAACCTAATACATAGGAGTGTGTATGCAGAACAGAAACAGACTCACAGACCCAGAAAACAAACTGTGATTGCCAAAGCTGGAAGGGAAGGAAGGAGAAACAAATTAGGGGTATGGGATTAACAGATACGAACTACTGTATATAAAATAGATGAGTAACAAGGATTTACTGTATAGCACAGGGAATTATAGCCATTATCTTGCAATAACCTATAATGGAATATAATCTGCAAAAATACTGAATCATTTCACTATACACCTGAAACTAACACAATATTGTAAATCAATTACACTTCAATTTTTTTAAAAAAGGAAAACCACCCAAGAGAATCAAAGCTGCACTTTCACTAAGATGCTCAGTGCAGTGTGAGCTAGGCTCTGGAAACGCGGGTACCAGCCTTGCCTCCCAGCAGCAGAGGGGTAGACCGAGCCCCTAACGAGCCCTAGGGAAGCGGAAGCTGGTGTGCTTCGACTCACAGCCGGGTGGTGCCCAAGCCCCCTGGGGAGGGAAGACACCACCCTTGGCGACCCTGGCATGGGAAGGTTTTCCTCCAGAGAGTGTTGCTAGGGTCGGTTACCCTGCAGCTGAAATATGTCAGTTTCTCTGCTCCAGACTGGAAGCTTCAGGGACTAGACCAGTGTGCGCGTGTCTGTGCGCGTCCACACACTTTTTTATAGACTAGAAAATGGAGATGGCGAATGAAACACGACAAGATGAAAAAGCAGAGAGCAAGCGTGGTCGTGCCCGTGACTGCGGCGGGCAGAGCGCAGACGAGGCGGGCGGGACGCAGTGGATCCGAGGTGGTGAGGCGGCGGGGGCTCACACCGCTGCCTCTCCCTCTTGTCAGAGTTGACTTTCCTGCCTGATGCTTGTATAACTCTTTTTTTTAAGGTTAAAAAACAAAGCCGCAGCCCCTCTGTGCTCAGGTGTTTGGGGTGGCCTCATAATTCCCACACCTGCCAGAGCTCCTGTGATCCCTCCTAGGACCTCCCGGAGCCTCGAGGGACCGAATGCTGCTGCCCTCTTCTACCTCAGTGCCCCCCACTGCTGCCGTGACCCCACCAGGCGTGGGAGGAGGGACAGAGGGAGAAAGAGGGCCTGCTAGAGGAGCCCGGGTCTTGCGTCTGGAGTGCAGAGTTTACCTCTGACTGTTGGGACGCGCTGTCTCCCCTACCTGTGCCAGTGACATCTCACGTCTCCTCCTCGTCAGCTGTCTTCTCCAGGCCTGCAGCTCCTTGTGGGGAGGGGTGGGCTGACTGTCCCCAGCTGGCAGCCTCCTCCTGGTCCTGGGGTCCTAGGTGCCCTCCTTCCTCCCTGGATGCCTTAGTCATTGCCCAGGGTCCTGAAGCCCGGGGTGGGCTGGTGGGCTCAGGCACGTGCGCTCTGTCTCGGGCCTCCCTTCTGGACCTGACATTCGATGCCTTTTTTATCCTAAGGGAGATGGATTAGCCCCAGGAGAGAAATAGAAAGGACCTCTGTGGGGGCTGCTCCCCGAGAGGCTGCCGAGGATGGGGGAGAGGAGGGACTGAGGTCTGGGGAGCTCTCTGTGCTGCTCTGGGCTCCCCCAGCGGGGGATCCCCGGGGCCTACCCCCCAGCCCCCTGTGAGCACCGTGTCTGGAGCGGGGGCAGCGGCTGCCGTGTGTCTCAGGACTGCAGAACAGGGAGGTGAGGCTGGGCACGGAACCCTTAGGACCTGTCAGCTGCAGACGTGCCTGAGCTCATTGTCAGCCATGAGGAATGAAGGGTCTCTCCCAGGCAGGCGCCAGAGAGATTTTCCAGAGGCCTCCAGTGACCTTGACGTGGCCAGCTCCAAGGGCTGCCTGGGTGACTAGTTCCAAAAGCTCCCCAGGAACGTTTCTGGCTCCACTGGCCCCTGTCCAGGCCTGGAGCCCTGAGGATACCTGGAGACGCCCCCGCCTCTGGCTTGTATGGCACCACGCCCTCAACTCGACCTCTGGGGTGCCCTTGGCCGTTAGCCTCTCCAGCCCCGCAGCCGTGTCCTCTGGCTGGGGCCGCAGCCTTTCCCACCTGGACCTCCGCCCAGGTGGCCACCAAGCTCAGGTCTCAGGTCCACTATGAGCCTGGGCAAGCTGTCCAGGCCTCCACTCTGACCATGCCCCGCCAGCCCACAGCCCCAGACCCAGCAGCCTCAGCCTCAGGGTGCGGGCCTGGGGCTCGTGTCCACGGCCCTCTTGCTTGCCCCTTCCTTGAGCTGCATCGCTGGCTCCTCTTGTTGTCTAAACATTCAGGCCTTTGCACCCCCCACCCCATGCTACCCGCTCCTACCTGGTTACCTGTATCCCTCCAGAAACTCTGCTCATCTGTCCTCTCCTCCAGAAATCTTCCCTGGCCACCACCCTCATAAAACGCATCCTCTCCCCTTGTGACCCCACCTCTACCCCAGTCTGAATGAGCTTAGTTCAGAGCAGCAGTCACTTAGGATGAGCATGTGGCAGTGAACGAATGAATGAGTGAATGAAAGGGTGAGTGAATGAATGAATGAACAAATGGGTGACTGAATGGATGAGTGAACAAATGAGTGAGTGAATGAATGAATGAGTGAATGAATGAACAAAAGGGTGAATGAATGAATGGGTGAGGGAATGAATGAATGAGTGAGTGACCGCGTGGATGCTTGAGCTTAGAGGTACCTCCACAGGGCTTAGGGGTGCGAGGGTGCAGCCCCTAGGCCTTTCTCCCCAGGGTCCTTCATGACAACACTGGCTTCTGCCTGACTCCTTCCCTGGTGCCCCCTTCCCCAGTGGAAAGCGGAACGGAGGCCTCTGGAGCTTGTGGCACGGCCGTGGCTCCGGCTCGTTCCCTTCCGTCCTGTCAGTGGGCCTGAAGGCAGCACCGCCCCGGCCCCTGCCTCCGTGGCTCCAGGAGGGGGGCCAGGATTAATCGCCTTGTTTCTGGAGGAAGGATGAGGCCTCATGGCTGGTGAAGAGCTGCAAGGAGAGTGACCTGGTGTTACCTCCCCGGGGGGGCCCTGAGGACACACAGGGATTGGGGGGTGGGGGCTGTGTCCCTGGCAGGGGGGCTACTCACTGCAGGCTCCCTCTCCCCTGCTTCCACCAGGTACCCGTGAGCCGTGCAGGGACCCACCCCCAGGGCGGCCGGCATTAGTATTCCCAGCACAAGTGCCTGCAAAGAAATGACTCACCCTCTGATTGACTAATTTGAAAGTAAGCTGTTTTTGCTGCAAGTGGGAAGGTTCGGTGAATCTTAAAAACTAAGCGATGGAGATTTTATTCCTCGTTCTAGACCTTTCCTTCTGCGGGGAAGGCGGCTCTGCCACAGCCTCTGTTTATCATAATAGAAATGTCTTTTGTTGGCTCACCTGCAGTGGGGTGCGGGTGAGACTCCAGTCTCAGCTTGGCTCCCACCTGCCTCGTGACCTCGGCGAGTTACTTAACCACCCCAGGATGCCAGGCGTAGCGTATAGTAAGGATAAAGCCTCAGAGGAAACAGAAAATGCGGCAGGGGAGGAGGCCCGGGGCTGCAGAAACGGGATGCGGCTCTGGACCGTCCACCTGTCCATCACGACTCCTCTTGTGGGGCTGCCAAGAGGGGGTGTGTGCATCCACGTGTCGGGGGGCTTAAGGTATGAGGGGGGTATTTCCCCCATTTTACAGATGGGTAGCCAAGAGGCACAGAGAGGTTGTGTGACCCACCCGTAGTCACCCAGCTTCTAGGTACAGAAGGTGGGATCACCACCCCAGGCCACCAGCTGCAGTCTGATTTCCCAGCTTCGGTTACCCCCTTGAGTTAGAGAGGTGGACAAGGGCTGGACCTTTGGAGCTGGACCTTCTACCATCGTCCTGTGGCAGGTGGGGCGTGAGAGATCAGATCTGAACACACCGCAGGAAGCAGGAAGGCCCTGGAGGAGGTGTCCGAGGAGTGGAGGCTGAGAGCAGAAGGTGGTCGGGCTGGGGTGATGGCAGAGGAGAGAACGACGCAGTCAAAGTCAGGACACGCCTCCAAGATGGACCCAATAGAACCCTGGCATTAATTAGGAGGAGATGAGAAAAAGAACGCTCAAGGGGCTTCCGAGAATCTGGAGCTGAACGAGTGGTCAGTCTGGGAGAGAGGACGGGTGTCTGAGCCCCCACGCAGCAGCAGCTCATTGCCTGTCTGCTGACGGTGGGGTCATCTTCAGGACCCTGACCGCCTGCCGTGGCCATCCACTCCTCCTGGGCCTCCTGCCTCTCCTCTCTGACTCCCTGCTTTAGACACACTCTCCAGGTATGCTGTCCATCGACAGCACAGACGGGGCAAGCCCAGGGAGAGGGACAGTGGCCGCCCCGCCCAGGCCTCCGCTCGTGCCTCCCAGGCCCGGCGTGGGGACCGAGCAGGTCAGAACACGAGTTTCCCAGACCCTGGGCTCTCAGGTCCCTGGGTGTGATGCCCTCTGTTCGCTCCGTGACTTTGGGAGAGCAGCTCCATGCCCGCTGCTGCAAGTGGGGCTCCCACTGACAGCTGAGTATCGTGTGTCCTCACCCCCGGCACTTCTCAGCCCTTTCAAGCCCTTTTGCAGTCACTGTCTTCCTCCAGGGCTGAGTAAGCGGATGCGTGCACTGAGCCCGGGGCCCAGCACAGAGGAGGCACTCGGGAAAGATGCGCTGTGACGTGGATTTTTTCTTACTTGCTGTGTGTCTTTGGGCAAGCAGCTCTGCCTCTCTGAGATGCAGCTATTTTTTGCCTGTAAAGCCGTGATAACGTGGTCCCTGCTTCCCAGGGTGTTCAGGAGGTCTTGACTAGGTGGCTCATGGAAGACTCTGGGCACAGGGACTGGCCCCTTTGAAATGCTCCATCAGGCTTCACTGTGATGACTATAAAGTGGCAGGGCTGGGACTGGCACCCGGCCCGGGGCAGGCTCACCTGCTTTGCAGCACCAGCCTCTTCTGCAGCCACCTCACCTTCCCTGGGAAGCTCTTTTTTCTCCAACAGCACAGTGATGAGCAGAAAATTGAAAAACTTCGTCAAACTAGCATATTACTTTCCTAGGGTCCCCCTCCTCCTCCCCCACCACCGAAACACGAGCCACAGATAACACTTTCCCAAATAGGTTTACTGAAGTCAACCCATTACAAGTGCGGACACGCTTGCAGATAACAGAAGCCTGTGAGTTCTTAATATCCTGCCCGGCATGCAGGAGGAATAAATGAGGGACGGAGGCGAGACAGCCTTGACTGCAAATATTCTGTCGTGTCCTTCGGCCATCCATCAGCCCGTGTGTCAGACAGTGTCTCTGGCCCCGGGTTTGGGAAATATGGTCGCCATAGGGATGGAGTCAAATGCATCCTTTCAAAGCAGATCTGCTTAAAATTCATTAACTTAGACAACTCCACCAGAAGAAGCCATCAACTCCTTGAACTCTATAATCATGCTTCTCACAGGGATCTTTTTGCCTCGGTGTCGGTTAAGCTAATAAAGGCTGTTTGGGTCCAGTGGAAAGAGAGGCGTGAGAGGGCACGAGGCATGGAGTCTAGCCTTGATGTTCTGTGTCCAGCTCGGACCCAATCACTTCCTGGTGTATCTGTCTCCTGAGTGAGTCATCCATCACGTCAGCCAGGGGTGGGGGTCTGCTCTGTCCCTGCTGGGCGCCGGGCTGGGGCCAAGGGTGCCAAGCAGCCCAGAAGCAGTGTCACTCACAGAGGCTGCAGTGAAGTGAGGAGGAGATTCGGGGACAAGTGTCTGCGTTCACTCTCGGTGATCTCATTCTGCACGTGGCTGTAAATCCCACTCGCTCGCTGACGAGTCCGGAATTTACATCTGCAGCCCAGGACCTGCTTGCTGAAACCCCAGACCCTGCCATCCCAAGGCCCACTCTGCGTCTCCACTGGCATGCCCAACGGGTATCTTCGCAAACTGGCCACGTCCAGGGGCAGCCAGACCCACCTGGGGGGCTTCCCGCAGCTCAGGCTGGAGATGGAAGGTCCCTCTGAACTCTCCTCCGACTCTCACATCCCGTGTCCAGCTTGTTGGGAAGCCCCGTGGGGCCTACCTCCCAAGACCAACCAGACTCCAGCCGTGTCTCCGGGCCCAAGCTGCCTGCCCCACCTCGTCTGGAAGACTGAGGGAGTCCCTACCTGGTCTCCCTGCTTCCGTCCGTGGCCCTCCCCCGACTGACCTGATCTCAGCCCATCTGGAAGAATCCTTTGCACATGGAAGCAGCAAAGTCTCCTGGGTTATCCACTTGTCTCTGAAACCCTCCAAAGTGCCTGTGCCTCCCCTCCTGGCCTGTCGCTGCTTCTTTCGCTCCACGGCAGCCATCACAAACAGCCGGCCACGCTCACGTGCCCTTCCCAGATCTGAACCCAGGTCTCCCTTCGGCACCTTCCGCTGGCACCAGTCTCCACCAGTGAGGCATCCGAGCCACACAGTGGGAGGGGGTGGGGGGCGGGGTTTGTCTGGTCCCTGTGGTGCGCCCCAGACACCCCATGGAACACGGTGGGTTCTCAGGAAGCACGCTGGAAATGAATGAATGAACAGATGAAAGAAACATCTCTCTTTCTCCAAAGGGCTGCCCCCTGCCCCCTGCGCATCGTGGAGTCAAGCTCTCGGCTCCATTTGGAGGCTCCCAATGCAGCTCTTTCGCTGTGGTGACGTCTTCTCCCACCTGATGAGCTGGACGCTGGCTCCCATCCGACCTGCCCCGCCTGCTACCTCTGCCCCTCGTCACGCATGGTATGGACATGGGTACAGTCAACCGCCTGCTCTCTGTGCC
>SJYF01000094.1:6615044-6630280 GCA_006410515.1 Procapra przewalskii
GGGCTGCGTTAGTTCAGAGAACCTAGACTCATGCAGGGAGACTTTCCAGTCCCCGGAGGCGTACTTTGTTTCCTTAACAGCTTTATTGAGACAGAATTTATGTATCATAACAATTACCATTTTAAGTGCATAATTCAATGGTGTTTAGTAAATTTGCAAAGTTGTACAACCGTCACCAGCATCTAATTTTAGAACATTTCCATCACCAAATGGAAACACCAAGTTCTCCTAATTTGTTTCTGATCTTCACTGTGGGGGCTGCCCTCCCGCTCTGAATAATGGCAGGCTCTCGGTGGGCACTGTATATACCCTGCCGGGTCCTGTTCCGGGGGCTTTCCGAGGACACACGCGGTAACCGTCCCGGTGGTCACGCGGGGCAGGTCCTGTTATCCCTGACTCACACCCACTGAAGCAGAGGCAGGTGTGTGCCTGAATTCCCTGCTGTAGGAGCTTGAATGGGTACCCCCCCACCAAGCTGTGTCCACGTCGGAACCCGCAACAGCCGTGACTGTGGCCTCGTCTGCCGATGTCATGCAGCCAGGATCTGGAGGGGAGATTATCCAGGTAGGCCCCGAATCCGACGGCAGCCGTGGAGATAAAGGAGAACGAGCAGACGGGACAAAGCAAGGCTGTTCCTTCAGAGCCGCTGGGGCCGGGGGCCGGTGCCCCAGTTCCCCCTGGGGAGCCTCACGGATGGGGAGCTGGTGACCCACGGGGCTGCTGGTCTGGGACAGTGGGGGGCTCACAGGAGGGGGGCTCCTAGGGGGCCCGTTAGGGGAGCACTTGGCTCTCTCTGCCGGGCCCCATGTTGGAAGCAGGAACAGGAATCAGGACAGCGGTGAGTTACTGATCAAGTCCCGGCGATGGTTACAGGGTCACTGCCCCCTGCCCCCTGCCCTCTGACCTCCTGCAGTGGGCTTCCTGGGCAGTTTGCTGGAGGGACGGCTTGGCTGCCCGGGCCGGTGGCTACAGGGCGGGTTCTCAGAGGTCTGTTTCCATGTTTGTTCTGCTCATTGCCCCTTCGAGCCTTTGGTCTCCCGCAGGGTCCTTATAAGAGACCTGCAGAGAAACACACAGACGAGGAGGCAGAGGCTCGAGTGATGCAGCCGTGAGCCGAGGGCTCCAAGAGCCGCCGGATGGCGGAAGAGCCCCGGAGGAGTCGCCCCTGGAGATTCCGGAGGGAGCGTGGCCTGCTGGCTCCTTGACTTTGGACTTCCGGCTTCCAGAGCTTCCGTTGTTTTTAGCCACCACGCTTGTGGCGGTTTGCCACGGTGGACACAGGAAATGGATCCGCTTACCGAGGGCAGCAGGGCTGGTGGCTGGTGGTGAAGGCCGTGGGTGTGGGGGAGGGGAGCAGGAGGCCGGGGGCCACTGTGGCTTCCTCCAGGGGCCAGGCGGTGGGGTTTCCTGCTGGTTTGAGTGGGGAACCTGGGGTCACATGACTCATTCACTCCATATCTGCTGAGATCCCAAGGGGGCCACGGGCTCTTAGATCATAGCCTGAGTGACATCCTGGACCAAACTGTCCTTCTGGTCGCCCCCGGCCCCGGGTCGACACCCTCAGCCCACGTGCCCACCGGAGCCCCTTGCAGACTGCCAGCCCCCGGACTCCAGGACCGCCACTCAGGCTGCCCTCGGTGCTGAGAGCCTAAGAAGTGAGGGACACCCAGCTGCCACACCAGTTTCAGTGCGACGGCCTGGTTTTATTCTCTCCCCCCCATCTTTCAGTTCCAGGCGGCTGTGAAGTGGCTTGGGAAGCAGTGACACCCACATGCAAGTTCACTTGGAGGCTGGGAGGCAGGGAAATGGGGTGGGGTGGGGAAGGGAGTGGGCACTTGGAAGCGGCGTGAGTCACGTGGGGATGTGTCCAGGGGCTGGAAAAGGGTGTGGGCCACAGCACTGCTTGGACAGAAAGCCTGAAGCTGGACCCTTGCTTGCTGCTAGAGTGGCCAAATCTAGGCTGGGGAGGGGGGATGGACAGTCCCTTCCGCGTTTGCTATCGTCTTTCCCTCTGGGAGGCTCTCCTTGCCCATCCTGAAGCCCCACCTTGCCTGCAGGGATGAGGGTGTGACCGGGGGGACCCATCAGAGCCCAGGCTGAGGGGAGAGACGAGCCGTCACACGTGGGGTGAGGGGGACTGTGATTGATGGTGACAGTGTAAGTGGGCTGTCCCATCTGTCTGTCAGGATGTCCAGGAGGTGGCCACTTGGTTCAAGAAGCAATGAGACTAGGGCCCAAGGCAGAGCGGGGCTGAGCAGAAAGGAAAGGTGATCCGGTAAAGAGAGAGCCCCAGTGACATGCCGCCTGCTCCTGGATCCAGCCATGCCTGACATCCATTATCTTGCCCCAGACCTCCCAGATAAGTGGGTCAACAAGTCCTCATAAATTTCTCTTACACAGATTTGCTCTTGCCAGGAGCAGCTTGGGCTCATACAAGTGCCTAATATGAGAGGAATGGGGGTGAGGGGGACATTTTCTTTGGGTGACTGCTGCTGCTGCTGCTGCTGAGTCACTTCAGTCGTGTCCAACTCTGTGTGACCCCATAGACAGCAGCCAATCAGGCTCCACCGTCCCTGGGATTCTCCAGGCAAGAACACTGGAGTGGGTTGCCATTTCCTTCTCCAATACATGAAAGTGAAGTCACTCAGTTGTGTCCGACTCTTAGTGACTCCATGCACTGTAGCCCACCAGGCTCCTCCGTCCATGGATTTTCCAGGCAAGAGTCCTGGAGTGGGATGCCATTGCCTTCTAATTCCTGTTTCTCTCATCCACACTTTCCATGGTGACTGGGCTGTGATGGGGCTCACAGGCTAGTGGCCAAGGGTCACGGAGACCCCACCAGAACAGTGGGCCCCTCTCCTCCCAAGGCAGGCTGGAGAGGCTAGCTAGTGCAGAAATAAGAATATGAGTTTTTACATGGAATCTAGAAAAGTGGTACTGATGAGTCTGTCTGCAGGCAAGGACTGGAGACGCAGACGTAGAGAATGGGCTAGTGGATGCAGCAGGGGAAGGGGGGGGGAGGACGCGTTGAGAAAGCAGCATTGATATATATATACGTGTCCGTTGCATGTGCCCAGTCACGCAATCTTGTCCGACTCTCTGTGATCCTATGGACTGTAGGCTGCCAGGCTTCTCCGTCTATGGGGTTCTCCAGGCAAGAACAGTGGAGTGGGTTCCCACTTCCTCTTCCAGGGGATCTTCCTGACACAGAGATTGACTCAGGGATTGAACCCATGTCTCCTGCATCTCTTGCATCGGTAGGCAGATTCTTTACCATTGAGCCACCTGGGAAGGTCATATATATACACTACCATGTGTAGAAAGGGTAGCCTGCGGGAAGTTGCTGTATAACACAGGGAGCCCAGCCAGGCGCCCTGTGACGACCCAGAGGGCAGGATGGGGTGCAGAGGGAGGGAGGCTTAAGAGGGAGGGGATATATATATATATATATATATATATATATATATATATATATAGCTATGACTGACCTGTGTTGTACAGCAGAAATCAATACAATGCTGTAAATCAATTATCCTCCAATTTAAAAATTTTGAAAAGAATATGATTTTTTTTCCATAGAAAATATTTTGTCTCTTTAGCAAGACACAGAGAAGGAGAAAATCTAGACATTTTCAAAGCATTAATGTTTTGTTTTTCTCTCCCTTTGGTCCTTCCCTCAAAGCAGGATTTCTCAGCCTCGGTTCTCTTGACATGTGGGTCTCGATCATCCTTTGCCGCGGGAGCTGCCCTGTACCTTGTGAGGCATTTAGCAGCATCCCTAGCCTTGACCCACTAGATGCCAAGAACATTCTTCCCTGCTCCCAGTAATGACAACTGAAGACGCCTCTAGGCTTGCCAAATGTCCCAGGAGGGGAACAAAACTGCGCGGTCGAGCCCCTCTGTCCTGGGGACTCCTGTATTCACAGCACAGACACCGGGAGATAGAGTAGAAAAGAGAAAAGAAAGAAGCTAATTTTTTCTGTATGTGTGATATTTTTTTTATTGTAGTGAAGTATGCCTAGTATGGGTACAGAAAAACATGACAACCCACTCCAGTCTTCTTGCCTGGAGAGTCCCATGGACAGAGGAGCCTGGTGGGCTACAGTCCACGGGGTCACAAAGAGCTGGACGTGACTGAAGGGACTTAGTATGCATATGTAATATAAACTTTACCATGTTGACCGTTCTGAGTGGTTTTTTTTTTTTAATTCTTTAAGGCTTTTCATTTAGGTCTGTGGGCCAGGCTGCGTTCATCTTTGTATGTGGGGCGAGGCACGGTCAGACGTTGCTGTTTTTTGCACGGAGGCATTCAAGGTTTCCAGCTCCGTCTGTTGTTCTGTACTGGGCAGCACGTGGGATCTCGCTCTTCCACCAGGGATCAAACTGGTGCTCCTGCAGTGGGAGCAGAGTCTTAACCCCTGAGCCACCTGGAGTCCTCCTGAATAAACTGCTTCCAAGTGTACTATTCAGTGGCATTAAGCCCTTTCATGTGTGATACCGCCATCACCCACTACCCATTTCCAGAACGCTGTCATCCTCCCAACCAGAAGTGCTGTACCCATTACACTAACTATACCCATTCTCCACACATTCTGTACCCACCGCACAAACTCCCCTTCTCCCAGCCCCTGGCAACCACCATTCTACTTTCTGTCTTTGTAGACTATTCTAGGTACGTCATCAAAGCAGAATTATACAGTATTTGCTTTAAACTATAATTGCTTCCCTGGTGGCTCGGAGGTTAAAGCGTCTGCCTCCAATGCGGGAGACCCGGGTTCGATACCTGGGTTGGGAAGATCCCCTGGAGAAGGAAATGGCAATCCACTCCAGTATTCTTGCCTGGAGAATCCCATGGACGGAGAAGCCTAGTAGGTTACAGTCCACGGGGTCACAAAGAGTTGGATACGATGGAGTGACCTCACCTCACCTCACCCTCATAATTCAAAAAGATACACACACCCCTATGTTCATAGCAGCACTATTCACAATAGCCAAGACATGGAAACAGCCTAAATGTCCACTGAGAAATGAATGGATGAAGAAGATGTGGTACATATATTCAGTGGAATATTACTCAGCCTAGAGCCAGACATCCTGGAGCACGAAGTCAAGGGGGCCTTAGGAAGCATTGCTATGAACAAAGCAAGTGAAGGTGACAGAATTCCTGCTGAGCTACTTCAAATCCTAAAAGATGATGCCTTTAAAGTCCTGCACTCAGTATGCCAGCAAATTTGGAAAATTCAGCAGTGGCCACAAGACTGGAAAAGGTCCATTTTCATTCCAATTGCAAAGAGCGGCAATAAAGAATGCTCAAACCGCCGGACGGTTGTGCTCATCTCACACGCTAGCAAGGTCATGCTCAAAATCCTTCAGGCCAGGCTTCAAGAGTACATGGGTTGAGTTCTTCCAGAGTTCAGGCTGGGTTTAGAAAAGGCAGAGGAACCAGAGATCAAATTGCCAACAATTTGTCGGATCATAGAGACAGCAAGAGAATTTCAGGAAAACATCTACTTCTGCTGCACTGACTACTCTAAAGCTTGACTGTGTGGATCACAACAAACTGTGAAAGCGTCTTAAAGAGATGGGAATACCAGACCACCTCACCTGCCTCCTGAGAAATCTGTATGCAAGTCAAGGAGCAACAGTTAGAACAATGGACTGTTCAAAATTGGGAAACGAGTACGTCAAGGCTGTATGTTGTCACCCTGTTTAACTTCTATGTAGATAACGTCATGCAAAATGCCAGGCTGGATTAATCATAAGCTGGAATCAAGATTGCCGGGAGAAATATCAACAACCTCAGATATGCAGATGACACCACCCTTATGGCAGAAAGCACAGAGGACCTAAAGAGCCTCTTGATGAAGGTGAAAGAAGAGAGTGAAAAGATTGACTTAAAACTCAACAATCAAAAAGCTAAGATCATGGCACCAGTCCCATCACCTCATGGCAAATAGATGGGGAAAAAGTGGAAACGGTGCCATAGTTTATTTTCTTGGGCTCCAAGATCACTGTGGGCAGTGTGACTGCAGCCATGAAATTGAAAGACACTTGCTCTTGGGAAGAAAAGCTATGAGAAAGCTAGACAGCATATTAAAAACCAGAGACATCACTTTGCAGACAAAGTTCTGTCTAGTCAAAGTTAGGGTTTTTCCAGGAGTTGTGTATGGATGTGAGAGGTGGACCATAAGAAAGGCTGAGCCCACAGAACAGATTCTTTCAAACTGTGGTGCTGGAGAAAGACTCTCGAGTGTCCCTTGGCCAGTGAGGAGATCAAACCAGTCAATTCTAAAGGAAATCAATCCTGAATATTCACTGGAAGGACTGATGCTGAAGCTGAAGCTCCAATACTTTGATCATCTGATGCAAAGAACTGACTCACTGGAAAATACCCTGATGCTGGGAAAGACTGAAGGCAGGAAGAGAAGGGGACAACAGAGGATGAGATGGTTGGATGGCATCACCAACTCAATGGACATGAGACTGAGCAAGCTCCGAGAGATAGTGAAGGACAGGGAAGCCTGGTGTGCCGCAGTCCACGGGGTCAAAAAGAGTCAGACACAGCTGAGTGACTAACAGCAACTCAGCCATGAAAAGAACGAAACAACGCCGTCTGCAGCAACATGCATGCAGCTAGAGATTACCATACTGAGTAAAGCATTAATAAGTCAAGAAGAAAAACACAAATAACATATGGTCTCGCTTATATGTGGAATCTAAATATGACACGAGAGAACCTATTTATGAAACAGAAACAGAATCTTGGACATAGAGGAAAGACCGGTGTCTGCCAAGGAGGAGCAGGTTGGGGTTGGCAGATGCAGCTAACAAGAGGCGAGCTTTCATTTATATACATACATGTATACCATATGAAAGTCGCTCAGTCGTGTCCAGCTCTTTGCAACCCCATGGACTATACCATCCATGGAATTCTCCAGGCCCAGAATACTCGAGTGGGTAGCTGTTCTCTTCTCCCGGGGATCTTCCCAACCCAGGGATCAAACCCAGGTCTCCTGCATCGCAGGCGGATTCTTTCCCAGCTGAGCCACCAGGGAAGCCCAAGAATCCTGGAGTGGGTAGCCTGTCTCTTCTTCAGGGGATGTTTCCGACACAGGAATCGAACTGGGGTCTCCTGCATCGCTGGCAGATTCTTTACCAGCTGACAACCAGGGAAGCCATATATATATAATGGATATACAAGGTCCTACTATACAGCACAGAGAACTATATTCTATATCTTATGATAACCTGTAATGGAAAGAATATTTAAAAAATTGAAAGAAAGATGAAGAGCTTCTGGGGATCTAATGTATAGCATGTTGATTATAGATAACAATTCTGTACTATATACTTGAAAGTTACTAAGAGAGTAGATCTTAGATGTTCTCAACACAAAAAAGAAAGGGTAATTGCACACCGTTGTGGAGGTGCTAGCCAACACTGTGCCCATAATTATACTGCAATACGTAAGTGTGCCAAGCAAACACACTGTACACCTTAAAGGTATGCTATATGTCAATTCTATGCCAATAGAGTTGGGGAAATAACAGAACGAATGTCATATTTGTCTTTTTGTGACTGGCTTCTTTTGGTTAATATAATGTCCCCAGGGTTGTGACCTGTGTCAGAATTTCATTCCTTTTTAAGGCTGAATAATATTCCACTCTCTGGAGAAGGGCAGGGCAACCCATTCCAGTGTTCTTGCTTGGGAAGTCCTATAGACAGAGGATCCTGGTGGGCTACAGTCCATAGGGTCACAAAGAGTCGGACACGACTTAGTGAGTGAACGACAACCGCGTGTCCCTGTATGGATACGCTGTGTCTTGTTTGTCCGATCGTCCATCAGAGGCCACTGATAGATACCGTTTGGCGGTTGTGAATAATGCTGCTATGAACAGGGGTGGAAAAATATCTATTCAAGTCCCTGCTTCCAGTCCTTTTGGGTATATACTGAGAAGCGGAATTGCCAGATCACACGGTAACTCTATGATCTGATTTTTGAGGAGACCTGTTGTACTGTTTAGAAGTTCAGTCTTGACTTTTGAAATTCAGAATAGACTTTTGCAGTTCACTTGAGGAGGTGGAAAGAGCCGAGGACAGGTATACCGTACCAACCTTGGGACTGGGGTGTGGGGCGCAGGGGGTCAGCGCTAACCTGAGGGTTTTTAACACCCACTGGATGGGTCCTCGGAAGAACTGAACTGTAGAAAAACAAAGTTATTTTTCTCGTTTGCCTGATCTTGTGACTTGAGATCTAGACTGGTACCCTGGGCCCCAGAGTTCTCCTCCGTGGAGCGTGACCACAGTATTTTTAGCTTGGAAATATTTGCAGGATGGGAGTTGCCCAACACCTACATGGACCATAAAATAATTTCCATAAAGCAGCAGTGGAACGCCTCTCTCAGAGTCTCGTGAGTGCCTGCAATCCCTGCGAGATCAACACGGCCCCTGAGGCTGCCCAGGCCCCAGACAAGGAGGGCTGCTGTAGGGGCCAGACCGCCTCAGGCTGTCCTGCCGCAGCCCTCTTCCTGGGGGTTGGGAGGAGGCAAGACCGGGCGTTTAGAGCAGGGTAGGGTAGTGGGGCTAATAAAGGCTGCCTGTCTGTCCATCTGGGCCCACGTTGACCGTAGCAAGACTTTGGTGGTCCCGGCCTAAGGGACCTGGTCTCTCTCAACCGTGAGTCACCCTTCAGGGTGGGGCCGGTGCAGGCCAGCTGTTTTCTCAGAACCTCAGGGGACGAAATCGGGGGGCCTCTGGGCTGAATCTGGGCCCAGAGGGAGCAAGGCTGAGTCTGCAGAAGCCCCAGAACTGCCTCAGCCTCGCCTGGGCCTCCTGAGTTTGGTGCCTGGGCATGGTGTCCCATTTGCTTATTTCTGGGTCGATTTCTACCGCATGTCACAGCTGCCCGAAGTGCCCAAAGGAGGCGGGGGAGGCACCTGGCGAGGCAGCCCCTTAAGATCTCGGAGATTTGGCTTCTTAGGCAGGTGGCATTCAGCAAAAGGCTAGACTATCCACCTCCACCCACCAAGGCAGGGTGACTTTCAAGGTAGGGGCCATTGCCCCACAGACTGGCCTGTGTGTCCTGGAGGGAAGCCCTTAACCTCTCTGAACCTGTGAGTCACTGTGGTTGTAAGGGGCCAGGGCAGGTGAGCCTGGCACAGGGGAGTCCGTGGTGTTCAGTGCGGGCAGCTTTGGGGCGGTGCCAGCATCAAGCTGTGAGCCTGGTGTGGGGTGGGCAGTGAGGGAAGGAGTCGGCCTGGATCTTCCAGGAAGGAGGGTCCTGGCAGTTTCCTGGAGCCAGGCTCCTCTGGGGGTGGACCCGGGGTCAGCGGGTGGACAGGAAATCCCAACCCCAAGCTGACGCTCCCCGGGCGCCCTGCCGGTGGCTCCTCCTGACGCTGCAATGTGGTCCCAAGGGACGAAGAAAGCTGGGTGCCCAGCCCAGTCCTGCCTGGAGCCCAGGTGTCTGAAAGCTGGAGACAACGTCAGTCTTGATCCAACAGAGCAAATTCACCCCATGCGGGCATTGACTGAGGCGGAAGAGCGGACCACCCGCGGCAGACTCAAGGTGCAGAGCCCGTCAGATGGTGCACTGTAAGCCGCTGGTGTGGATGGATTTCAAGGGGCCACACACGGGCTTCTCACCACAGGCTGAGTCTACATGGTGGATCAAGTCTGTTTAAGTGGGGTGGGCTGGGCACCCGAGATATCGGCCGGCTTTCAGGCAGTCCTGGAGCCTGGGTGTCCGCACAGTCCCTGACACCCTCCCTGGGGGATCGGGAGGAGTAGGCTTTGAAATATTGTACAGGTGATGGGGTATGACTACCGCAGCCTTCTGGAATTCCCCCAGAGTCCTGGGAGAAAAGACAGGGGGAGGATGGGGTTTGACTCTCTTTCCTCTGCTGAAAAATGGGGACCACGAAGGTAGGGGCTTGGCACCTGGGGACCCCTCCTCCTTCCAAGGGAAGGGGAACAAACCCCGGCCCTGCCTGCCAACGTGATGGCTGTGGATGTCTGGTGAGCGATGAAGATTTGCTGGCCGTAAAGCGCTAAATAAATGAGTAGATCATTTGATAAACTAGAAGCGCTCAGAGGCAAATAAAACAAGGATGTTGACAGATTGCTCAGAGAGTGAACCTGACCTGGAAGAAGTGGAGGAGTGTGCTGTGTGGCCATCCTGGAGGACAGGGGTAGGGGCTTATGCTGAAGCACGAGCGCTAGCAGGGGGCCAGTGCAGCTGGAGGCGAGGGAGGGAGGAGAGGAGGGCTTGGGGACAGCCGAAGTGGGGGCAGCCAGCTCGTAGGGGGCCCGGGGGTGCTGGCTTTTCCAGGCTCACCCTGCAGGGGAGACGCTGAGAGGCTGTGGCCAGGATACAGGTGACAGACGCTGGAGGCTCAGGTCACTCACCTGAGCCTGGAGGAGGGACCGGATTCTGGGCACGTTTTGAAAATAAAACCATCAGGACTTGCTGATGGCTTGGATCTGGGTGTGAGAGGAGGGCCGTCAGGACGCCTCTGGGGTTTCTGGCCAGAGCAACGGGAGTATGGAGGTGGGGCCCCCACCAGGGGGCCCATGAAGGTGATGAGGGGGTCGTGGAGGCATGGTGATGGCCGAGCTGGGCCCAGCTCACCTCCAGCTTCCCGAGTGATGGTGGCACTTCCTGTGGGCACCCAGAGGGCCGCCAGAAGCCCAGGCACCCGGAAGGCTCGGCCTTCCAGATTCAATAAAGCCATGGGCACGTGGCACGTGAAATACTGGCTGACAAAGCTCCAGGCGGTCTCCTCTCTCCATAAGTGTGTGTGCACTCACACACTCACTCACACACACACACACACACACACACACACACACACATCTGGCTCACAAATGAATATTCACAAGGTTCCTGGTGTCTTATGTTTTCTTCTTCATACTCATCTCTATTTTCCAAGTTTTCTAAAATGAATGCATATTGTACCAAACCCCCCAAAAGACCTATTATTCTCCTTTAAAAGAGTTCTATCATCTTAACATGGAGAGTGTACTTTTGAAAGGAGCTCATCTGCAGCATGAGAATACAGTTAGACACAGTGACGTGACAGAACCAGCTTCTACTAATCGAGAGTGAAAATTTCAATCCTAAACGTCTCCGATAAAAAATTATCAGCCAACTGTGCTGCAAACCACACAATGAACCACTATGTAGCCATGGATACTTTCTCTCTGTTGCATTTATACAAACAGACGGAAATATTTCTGCATGGGAACCGTCAAGAAACAAGATTACAGATGAAGCTGGATTCCTGGCATGCAAAGCCAACCCAAGAGAAAATGAACAGAAAAAAGACTGGAAGGAAATGCTTCACTGGTGATATTTTCTGGGTAGAGAAACCACCCATTTGTTTTTCTTCTTCTTCTTGATTTTCAGCCTTTTCTAACTTTTTCTTTAAGCAATATATATTCCTTTCAGAAAGAAAAACAACCCCGAGTTACTTTCATGTTTTAAAAACTCCTACCCCATCTTCAAAGCCCATTGGAAGATGTCCTGAGCCCCACACCCAAAGGCATCTTGTCCTGTCTGTGTTGTAGGTACACAGGGAGTCAGGAGGGTCTGGACTCATTCCTTCCTGCCTGCACAGGCTTTCTGTCTGCAGGGACAGCCAGTGGAACCAGAGGTGACTGCCCCCACTGGGACCGTCTCCGAGTGTCATGGACCCTCAGGCACAGCCCGAGGACGTGGCTGCTGGGAGTGCCCCAGGCAGCGTTCGGGCCTTTCTGCCCTCACATCGTCACCTGGTCACCTGGTCGGAGACTCCCCAAGGTAGAGTGGGCGTCAGTTACTGGCCGAGGCCTCTGGGTGGCTCCACCTGCCCTAGCCTGGGAGACTGGCCCTGCCCGTCCTCCCAGGCGCACCTCCTGGAGTGTGGAGGGTCTGTCCCCCCTGCCCGGTAGCAGCTGAGGGCCTGAGAGCCATGGAGGCCGGAGGGTGGAGGGGGGCGCCTGGAAACATTCAAAGTGGCCCAGCAAGGGCACGGGATGACCCCTGTGCATCCCAAATCCCTGTGTGCTGGGACATGGGCTGAAAACGTGTTCGCTTTTGAGCAGAGAAGGTCAGCAGTCTGCAACGCGTGTCATGGGGGTGGGGAGGGGGTTGCTGGAGAAAGGTGGGGAGATTTTCCACTCGCTTCCCAGGCCAGGCAGTGGCCTCCTTTCTTCCTGCCCCCATTCCTGTCCCCCAACTGCAGAATGGCCCCCAGCTTCTCCCCTCCCTGTCCTCCCACACACCCAGCACAACTAGGACCTGCCCGGCAACCCTCCCACCAGAGTGGCCGGACCTGGGGCCGTCGTGACGCCAGGGGAGCCGTTTGGCCAGGCTTTGCAGGGCCTGATGGGAAGTTTTATTGACCAGGCCCTGCAGTCTGGATTTCGTCTGACGCAGCTGTCTGTGTGGGCTCCCAGGAGGGGTGAGAGCATCCAGCCACCAGGCTGAGCTTGCTGGGAACGGACGTCAGGATGATGGCCTGGAAGGCCTGGGCCTCCATGGGGCCTGGCAGAGGGAGAAGAGCTCTGTGGGTCCCGGGGCGCCTTCCGGCTTCATGGAGCCGCTGAACTCTGTGACTCAGAACACAAAGACCTCTGCTGTCACTCCCATCCTGGACCTGGGGGTCCCCTCTAGCCGGGTCTGTTGCCCAGCATCCAAGGCGGGGGGCCCATAGGAGCGCCCTCCCACCCTCCCGAGGCACCCATTCGCTGCCTTGCCTCCACTGGCCTCCACTGCCACTGGGCCCATAGGGATGGGCGACTAGGAGAGAAAAAATCCTAGGGCATTGTCATCTTAATGCTCGCCCAATGAGGTGTGAAATTCTGCGTTTCCAAAATTTGTTATCAGCCGCAAGCTCTGTCCTTCCCCCGCCACCAGGCTGGGCGGGGAGGGGGAGAGCACTGAGGGCTCGCAGAGGAGCGCCGTGACTTCTGCGACATGAGTTATGACAGGCCTGTGGCTCCATGGCTGGGAGCACGCGGGAGGGAGGGATTGATCACTCCGGAGAGAGCCTTCCGCAGGCTTCATTAGGCTGAAAATGATAATAAATATCTTCCCCTCACCTGTTTTCATTAATAATGGCTTCCCCCTTATCTTTTTGCCGCACGTACAGTCCTTTTAGGAAATAGACACAGGCTGGCTGAAGAGAGAAACAGGCAGCTGGCTGGAGGGAGGAGGAAGGCGCATGCCCCTCGCCCCCGGGGGGTGGGGGGGCCCCCCCAAGTCCTCCAACTGGCGCCAGCAGGGGGCGCCGCGGGCTTGCCGAGGCCGGGGCGGGGGGCCCTGACCTTCAGGGGGACGCTGGCTGGCCATGGCCGGTTAGATGTGCAGGGAGAAAAGCCAACCTTCTGGAAACTTCCAGGCCCTCCCCACCTCTTGGTTCACCCCGCCCTCACCCGCCCCCGCCACGCAGTCTTTCTGGAACCTCAGGCAAATGTAAGCGTTCTCCAGCCACGTCTCCCGTTGATCCCGTGGAAAGCAGGGTGGTGGGATGAAGGCCTTTGGGGAGGGAGTCCTTCTGGCAAGGGAGCCAGAGCTGAGAGGGATGCCGGGAGTTGGCTCTGGCTTCCGATCGAGGGGGAGGCCTGGGCCTCCGGGCCCCCAGGCCCCGCAGCCGCCTCCCTCACCCCTGGCTGGGCCCCTCTGCAGCATTCCTGCCTTGCACACTGCCCGTCCTCCCCCAGGCCGCCGCATGCTCGCTGGAGCTTTTCACGTCTCTGACCTCGTACTTCCGCTCCTCAGAGCCGCTCTCAGGCTCCTCCTGCACCCGCCAGGCAGCCTGGCATTTGAGGCCCTGGCAGTGAAGCCCCTCTGACCCTCAGCCCCGGGGGCGGCGGGGGGGGGGCTGCTCCCCTCACTCAGCCGTGTCTCTGATGGATGAGCCAAAATAGCCAGGCATGTAGGCACCCTGGCCTTTCCTGGCTCAAGCTTGTTCTGCCACTGGGCCCCACTGCTGGGAAGGCCGCCCCCTCCCCTGCATTTGGCGAACTCATTTGTCCCCTTCGAGGTCTATCCCCAAAGTAACTTCCACTGGGAAGCCCTTCAAAGGCTCTCAGGCCTGTCTGAGCTACCGGGGTACTCTCGTAACTTGGTGGGTGCGATAGAGTCCCCAGGGCCCGGCCCTGGGCTCCCCCCAGCTCAGGGCTCACCCTTCTGAGGGCCCTGGTCCAGCTGTACTCTGCCCTTCTTCCTCCTCTGGGCACCACTGGCCCCCAGCTGCTCCGCCAGGCACACACTCTGGGCACCATGGACCTAGGTCATTGGTCTTACTATCATTTCCATCTTGCAGGTCAGGACTCTGAGGCTCAGAGGGGCGAAAGCTGCTTGCTTCAGTCCCACAGTCTGTCAGTCTGTCTGCCTGGGCTCTTCTCCACAACTCTGCCCTCCCCCATGAAATCCCAGCTTCCTCCAGCAATGGGGAGCTCACTCTCTGGACTGCGCTGAAGGAAGGCTCGCCCAGCTGAGATCTGTCCTAGAGGCCCCTGTCCACTGCTCTGGGGGCTCCCAGGAGAAGGCATGGATCCCAGCAGTGGTGTTTTTCTGGGCCCGCGGTTGCTGCTTTGTGGGTGAAAGTGTGGGCCCCCCTTCCTAGGGGGTCCCATGGAGAAAAGGTCAGCCTGGTGTTTTTGCTGGGTCTTCCCCAGACTGGCCCCTGCAAGATGGGCTGATGTGTCAACCAACAAGCAGCAACAGAGTTGAGGAAGGGTCTGTAGGCAGAGAGGCCAGAGGAGCTGAGGTCCAAGAGTCGGGACCTCCCGGCTGTATGGGAAGCAGGGGTGGTGGGCAGTGAGGGTGTGATGTCAGGACAGGAAGGTTGGCCATGGGAGAGAAGGGGCGGGGAGGCCTTACGGCCAGCCTTAGGTGGAAGGCGAGAGAGGGAGGCTTGATGGAGGTGCATTGACGGGGCAGGTCTTGGGACCAGGATCCAGAGGGTCTTCGGGTGTCTTCATAACCATTCTTTGGCTATGGAGGGAAACTGAGGCCTGGGGTTGTGGCGGTGCAGCCGGTGATGGTCAGCACTTCTCTGGACAGGAGCACCCATGTGTCTGCACAGGCCTGCTTCCCACCAGCCCATGGGCTCCCAGTGGCCTGTCCCCAGAGTGGCCCCTTCTCCCTGGGGCGTGAGGACCATGTGATGGAACGCAGCGGCATCTGGGCCGCCTCGCTGGGCCCCCGAGGTCACGGTCTTCAGACTTGCTAATTAGTTGGTAACCAC
>SJYF01000094.1:6670429-6685285 GCA_006410515.1 Procapra przewalskii
AATCACACCTACACGTATCATAGTCAAAGGTTATGACTATCATATATGTCATCAAAGACAAAGTCTTGAAAGCATCAGCATAAAATGACTCACCAAGCACAAGAAAACCGCGATCAGATTATCTTTAGAAATAATGGAGACCAGAAGGTAGCAGGTTGTCATCGTCAAAGTGCTAAAAGAAAAAAACAGTTGAATTTTCTGTATCTAGCAAAATTATCCTTCAAACATGAAGAGAAATACAGACACACCCAGAGAAGCAAAGGCTGAAAGAATTCATTGCTAGCAAACCTGCCTTAGAAAAAACACTGAAGGATGATCTCCAGGCCAAGAAGAAATAATCTGGTGACAAGAACCTACAGGAAGAAATAAAGAGCAATGATCGTGTAGGTAAATATAAAAGATATAGTCAATATATTTTTAATCTTTTCTGCTCTTCACTGATGTCTGGGGTTGGCCAAAAAGTTTGTCCAGGTGCTTCCATAGGATGGTGTGGGAAACCCAAAAGAACTTTTTGGCCAACCCCATAGACCGAAACCGCATACAGTGATAACCACAAAACTGTATCGCTAGGCTTATAACATAGAGTTGCATGTTTATATGGCAATATTAGCACTAAGGAGAGGGAAGGTAAGGGAGATATACTGGAGCCAAATTTCTGTATACCATTGTGATTAGTTAGTATCAATGCTAAACAAATTTTTAAGTTAAGCTGCTTATTATAATCCCCACAACAATCACTAGGAAAATAATTTTTTAAATGTAGGTTTAAGAAAATAATGGCAATAGTGCACTAGGAAATATCCATTCAACACCGAACAACATTGAGATAACAGAGGAATAGATGAATGGAAAGGCATAAGGCGCCACTGTGGCCAGTGACTGCAGCCGTGAAATTAAAGACACTTGCTCCTTGGAAGAGAAGCAATGACAAATATAGACAGAGTATTAAAAGACAGAAAGATGGCTTTGCCAACAAAGGTCCACAGAGTGAAAGCTATGGTATTTCCGGCAGTCACGTACAGACGTGAGAGCTGGACACTAAAAAAGGCTGAGGGCCGAAGATTTGAGGCCTTTGAACAAGGCTGGAGAAGACTCCTGAGAGTCCCTTGGACTGCAAGGAGATCAAACCAGTCCATCCTAAAGGAAATCAACCCTGAATATTCACTGAAAGGACTGATGCTGAAACTGAAGCTCCAATACTTTGGCCATCTGATGCCAAGAGCCGACTCGCTGGAAAAAGACTCTGATTCGGAGAAAGACTGAAGGCGGGCAGAGAAGGGGGCAACAGAGGATGAGATGGTTGGATGGCGTCACCGATTCAATGGACGTGAGTCTGAGCAAACTCAGGGAGATGGTGAAGGACAGCCGTGCTGCGGTCCATAGGGTTGCAAAGAGTTGGACCTGACTGAGCAACTGAGCAACAATATAGGAAACAAGTAACAAAATAGCACGTGTATGTTGAACCATATCAGTCATGACATTAACCAAATAAAAACTCAAAAGCAGAGATTGCCAGACTGTTAAAAACAACAGCAACCAGGGTCCAATTTTACACTGTTTACAGTAAACACACTTCAAATTCAAAGACAGAACAAATGGAAAGTAAAAAGCAAAAGGCACACCTCATTTTACTGAGCTTCCTTTGATTGCACTTTGTAGATACCGAGATTTTTACAGATTGGAAGTTCGTGGCAACGCTGAATTGAGAGAAGCTGTCAGCACCTCACTTTTTCAGACAGCACGTATTTACTTCGTGTCTTTGTGTCACGTTTTGGTAATTCTCTCAACATTTCAAACATTTTCATAATTATTATTATAATATCTGTTATGGCGACCTGTGAGCAGTGATTCGACTGTTATGACTCATGGAAGGCCCAGAATTTTTGGCAATAAAGAATCTGTGGCAATAAAGAATTTTTAAATTTTATTTATTTATTCGGCTGCACCTGGTCTTAGGGGGATTCCCTGGTGTCTCAGCGGTAAAGAATATGCCTACAATATAGGAGATTCGGATTTGATTTCTGGGTGGGGAAGATCCCTTGGAGGAGGGCACGGCACCCCTCTCCAGGGTTCTTGCCTGGAGAATCCCATGGACAGAGGAGCCTGGTGGGCTACAGTCCATATGTCACAAAGAGTTGGACATGACTAAAGTGACTGAGAGTGCACACGCACACGTGCGCGCACACACACACACACACACACACGGTCTTAGTTGAGCAGGCAGGCTCTTCCTTGAGGCATGTGGGATATTTATATTTGTGGCACGTGGGATCTTCTTCTTCTTCTTTTTTTTTTCAGTTGAGGCATGCAGGATCTGACCAGGGACTGAACCCGGGCGCCGTGCACTGGGAGCACAGAGTCTGAACTGCTGGATCACCTAGGGAGTCCCAGCAAGAAAGAATTTTTGAAATCGGGTATGTTCATTCTTAAAGACATAATGCTATTGCATACTCACAGACAACAGTATGACATAAACATTTTCTAATCAATGGGAAACCAAAAATTCATGTGACTCGTTGTATTGTGCTATTCACTTTATCATGGTGGGCTGGAACCAGACCCACACTGCCCCCGAGGTCTGCCTCGACCAAGAGAACAGGCACCGTGAGAGAAGCCAGGGGGCTCTACTATTAGACAAACAGGCTCTTAAGACCAAAAAAAGTTACTAGAGACAAGAAAAATGATCTATTTTATAATGTAAAAGGATCAGTTAATCAAGAAGATACAATGATCCTAAACTTGCTTGTGCCGCATAACAGTTTCAAAATACATGAAACAAAAGCTGATTAGAAATGCACAGAGAAATAGATGACTTCGCCCTTGAAGTGGACAGTCTCAGCACCTCTTTTATAAAATGATTAATAGGGAAAATAGAAAATCAGCAAGGATGTGGAAGCTTTGAACTACCTATCAAGTGGCTTAACCTAACTGGCATCTGGACAAGGTCAGTTTCCATTCCAATGCCAAAGAAGAGCAATGCCAAGAAATGTTAAAAATTACTGTACAGTTACACTCATTTCACATGCTGGTAAGGTTATACTCAAAATCCTTCAAGCCAGGCTTTAGCAGAACGTGAACCAAGAACTTCTAGACGTACAAGCTGGGTTTAGAAAAGGCAGAGGAACCAGAGATCCAATTGCCAACATTTGTCGGATCGTAGAGACAGCAAGGGAATTCCAAAAGACATCTGCTTCTGCTTCACTGACTACACTAAAGCCTTTGACTGTGTGGATCACAACAAACTGTGGACAATTCTTAGAGATGGAAATAACAGACCACCTTACCCGTCTCCTGAGAAACCTGAACGCAGATCAAAAGCAACAGTTGGAGTGGAAAACGGAACAATGGACTGCTTCAAAACTGGGACAGGAGTATGATAAGGCTGCATATTTTCATCCTGCATATATAACTTATTTGCAGAGTACATCATGCAAAATGGCTGGAGGAAACACAAGCTGAAATCAAGATTGCCAGGAGAATTATAAGAAACCTCAGATATGCAGAAGATACCACTCTAATGGCAGGAAAGGAAGAGGGACTGAAGGGCCTCTTGATGAAAGTGAAAGAGGAGCGTGAAAAAGCTGGCTTGGAATTCAACATTCAGAAAACTAAGATCATGGCATCGGGTCCCATCACTTCATGACAAATAGAAAGGTAAAAAGTGGAAGCAGTGACATATTTTATTTTCTTGGGCTCCAAATTCTGTAGATGGTGACTGTAGCCATGAAATTAGAAGACGCTTGCGCCTGAGAAAGCAAGCTATGACAAACCTAAACAGCATATTAAAAAGCAGTGACATCTTTTTGCCAACAAAGGTCCCTATAATCAAAGCTATGGCTTTTCCAGTAGTCATGTATGGATGTGAGAGTTGGACCATAAAGAAGGCTGAGTGAGCACTAAAGAACTGATACTTTTGGATTATGGTGCTAGAGAAGACTCTCAAGAGTCCCTTGAACAGCAAGGAGACCAAATCAGTCAATCCTATAGGAAAACAATGCTGAACTGTCATTGGAAGGACTGATGCTGAAGCTCCAATACTTTAGCCATCTGATGTGAAGAGCTGATTCATTGGAAAAGACCCTGATGCTGGGAAAGATTGAGGGCAGGAAGAGAAAGGGGCAATAGAGGATGAAATGGTTAGATAGCATCACTGAATCAATGGACATGAATTTGAGCAAACTCCAGGAGACGGTGAAGGACAGGGGAGCCTGGTGTTCTGCAGCCCACGAGGGACCAACCGTCAGACAGGACTTAGCAACTGGACGACACAAGAAACTGACGTCATATGACGTCTACCAGAATAGCAGAATGCACAGTCTTTACGCTGTCTGTGAGATGGTCTCAGAGATACACTGTGTTCTAGGCCATAATACATCCTTAAATTATTAAAAATTGAACTCACAGACGGGCTCTCCAATCACAACAAAATTGAATTAGAAAAAATAGAAGGAGATTTGGGAAATCTTAAGTATTTTGAAATGAATGAAAATGGACTGTGGTGCTGGAGAAGACTCTTGAGAGTTCCTTGAACAGCAAGAAGATCAAATCAGTCAATCCTACAGGAAATCAAAATATTAAAAAAAATTTATATCAAAAATATATCAAAATGTATCAGATGCAGCGAAAGTGGTGCTTAAAGGAGAAGGTACAGCCTAGATACCTGTGTTAGAGAAAAAGAATGAGCTCAGATCATTGATCTGATTTTTTGCCTGAAGAATTTAGAATACGAAGAGCAAATCAAACCCAAGGCAAGCAGAAAGAAGGCAATAAAAAGAATGGCAATAAGAATTGTAGAAGAGACGTGAACAATGCTGTGGTTTAGTCACCAAGTCGCGTCTGACTCTTAGGGCCCCATGGAGTGTAGCCCACCAGGCTCCCCTGTCCCTGGGATTTTCCAGGCAGGAATACTGGAGTGGGGTGCATTTCCTCCTCCAGGGGATCTTTCAGACTCAAGGGTGGAATCCGTGTCTCCTGTGCTGGAGGCGATCTCTTGCATTGGATTCTGTGCCGACTGAGCCAGTGGGGAAGCCTGGAATGAAGAACAGAGAAAATCAATGAAAACAGAAGTTGGTCCTTTGAAAAGAACATCTCAATAGGCAAACTTTTAGCTAATTTGATCAAGAAAGAAAGGGAGAATACACAGAGCACCACAATTATCACTGCAAGAGGGACATCTGAGCCTGTAGGCTTTAAAAGGATCACACAAGGGAGTTCCTAGGTTGCCTAATGGTTAGGTTTCGTCACTTTGACTGCAGAGGCCTGGGTTCAATCCCGGGTCAGGGGAAAACCTCACTTGCCAAATGATGCAGCCGCAATAGAAAACAAACAAACAAAAAAAGTATATGGGAATACTGTGAACAGCTCTATATCAGTGTTAGGCAACTGAGGAAAAGGAGAAATTCCTGAAAAGACATAAACCACCCCAATTCATTCTAGAAAAAAATAGGAAATCTGAATACACCTATAAGATGCAAAAGAAAAAAATTATTGGCAATCAAAAGCTTTTGCACAAAATAATTCCTGGACAACTTTTACTGGTGAATTCTATCAAATGTTGAAAGAAAAAATAATGCTGACCTTCTATGAACTCTTCCAGAGAGGAGGGGACCCTTTTCAGCTTCTTCTTTGCGGTCAGTATCACCCAGTGCCAAATGCAGACAAAGACATCACTAAGGAAATTAAATGACAGACTAATAACCCTCATGAATATAGATACCATAATCTTCAACCAAATACTAGCCATGTGAATTCAGAAAGATAGAAAAAGAATTACATATTATGGCCAAATGAGATTAATCCCAGGAATGCAAGGCTGGATGAACATTCCCCAAATCAATTAATGTAATGCACTATATTAATAAATAAGAAACAAAACATATGACCATTTCAATAGATACAGAAATCATTTAACAAAATTCAGCATGCATTCATGATCAAACAACAACAACAAAAAAACTCATTCCTGCCAAACTTGGAATAGACAGAAACTTCATCAAACTGGTAAAAGGCATCTATCTGAATCCTATAGATAAGGTCACATGTAAATGATGAAAGAATAAATGCATTCTCTCTAAGATCAGGAGCAAGGCAGATTCTCTTAGCAGTTCTATTCATTGTTTTACTGGGAGTTTTGGCCAGTGCAATCAGATATAATAAAGAAATAAAAAACTGTTAGTTGCTTGGTCATATCCGACTCTTTGTGACCCCATGGGCCACAGTCTGCCAGGCTCCTCGGTCCGTGGGATTCTCCAGGCAAGAACGCTGGAGTGGGTAGCCATTCCCTTCTCCAGGGAAAGAAAGAAAAGGCAATCTAGATTTAAAAGAAGGAAGTATTGGAAAATTGTCTTTATTCAGATGGCATGTTTTTATACGCTGAAAGTCCAAAGGACTCAACGAAAACTCTACTATAGTAAATAAATTCAGCTACGATATGGGATACAAGATCAACATCCACAAATCCTTTGCATTTTTATATATTGGCAATGAACAATCTGAAAATGAAATGAAGAAAGCAATTCCATTTAATAGCATCCAAAAAAGTAAAAGGTGCCCCAGATGGTACTAGTGCTAACGAATCTGCTGGTGCAGGAGACACAGAGATGTGGGTTCGATTCCTGAGTCAGGAAGATCCCCTGGAGGAAGGCATGCAACCTCCAGTACTCTTGCCTGGAGAATCCCAAGGACAGAGGAGACTGGTGGGCTATGGTCCGTGGGGTCACAAAGAGTCGGACACGACTGAAGTGCCTGAGCACTAACATGCACAAAAGAATAAAATCCTTAGGAATAAATTCAATAAAAGGAGTATGAAACTCATACACTGAAAACTACAAAACGTTGCTGAGGGAAATTAGAGAATGTCTAAACTAACAGAGACATTCCGTGTTCACAGATTAGAAGAATCAATATTGTTAAGATGGCAATTCCCCCTGAATTAATCTAGAGTCAACGTCATCCCTATCAAAATCCCAGCAGTCTGTTTCATAGACACTGACAAGCAGATCTTACAGTTTATATGGAAACAAAAAAATCCAGAGTAGCAAAAACCATCCTGAAAAAGAACAAAGTGGGAGGACTTTCACTGCCCAATTCCGAAGTTTCCTAAAAAGCTTCAGCCATGGAGACAGTGTTGAACCAGGATAAGAATGGATGTGTGGATCCATGGAACAGAACTAAGAGCCCAGAAAGAAGTTCTTGCATTTACGGTCAATGGATTTTTGATAATGATGCCAAGACAGTTCAATGGAAAAAGGATAATCTTTTCAACAAAGGATGCTGGGACAGTTGAATAGCCACATGCAGAAAGATGAACTTGGATCATCACACCACACACACAAATCAACTCTAAAGGAGCTGCAGACATAAATATAAGTAGTAAAGCTATAAAACTTTTAGAAGAATGCTTAATAGAAAGTCTTCATAACCTTAGGGTAGGCAAAGTTTTCCTAGATTCAACATCCAGAGCACAACCTAAGAAAAAACTGACAAATTGGACTTCATCAAAATTAAAACATTTGCACCTTTAAAGTCATTAATAAGAAAATGAAAAGACAAGCTGTACATTGAGAGAAAATAGCTGCAGATCATATATCTGATAAGCAACTTGTATCTAGGATATAGAGAGAACCCAATGAAAAGACATTCAATTAAAAAATAGGCAAAAGCCTTGAATAGACATTTCACCAAAGAAGATAAACAAATGGTGAATAAGTGCTTGAAATGGTGCTCAACATCATTAGTCATCAGGGAAATGCAAATTAAAAGCACAATAAGATACCACTTCACACACACACAAGAATGGCTATAATTATAAGTATACACAATAGCAAATGTTAAAGAGAGAAATGGGCACCCTCAGACACGGCTGATAGAAATATAAAATGGTCCAGCTACTCTGGAAAATGGTTTGGCGTTTTCTTTTCTTAAAAAGTGAAACATAAATTTACTAAATGACTCTGAAATTCCACAACTAGGTATCTACCCAAGGGGGATAAAAACAGAAGTCCATGCAAAATTGGCATGTAAAAACCCACAACAATTTTATTTCTAACAGCCAAAAGGTAGAAATAACCCTGATGTCAATGAATGGACAAACAAAATGCAGTTTATCCATACCATGGAATACTATTCATCAATAAAAAGGAATGAAGTGCGGATACACATCGTGGATGAACGGCAAAAACATATTAAGCAAGGGAAGCCAGAAACAGAAGATCACCTATTGTATGATTTTGTTTATCTGAATTGTGCACACAGGCAAATCTGTAGAGACAGAAAGCGGATGTGTGGTTGTCTGAACTGTGGGTTGAAATGGAAATTAACTGTAAACGAGGGTGAGAGATCTTACTGAGTAGATGGAGCTGGTCTAAAACTGGATTATGTTGATGGTTGCACAACAAAGCATGTTTATTGAAAACTGTTGATATGCATACTTAAAATGGGTGAATTTCAATGAAGCGATGCTGCTGCTAAAGTTTGTTGGGACTCTTTCTATGGCCCTGGCAGAAGGATCCCCCTTTGAGAACTGGGACATCTATAATCACAGGGCACTGAGTTGTAGGATGGACCAAAATTCCCCAGAAGAGCCGCCACAGGATGAGAAGCAGGGCCTGTCCTATTTCTGCCCTTGGTTCCTGGGCTCATATGTTTTTCCATCTGGGGGCAAAACACCACATAACGGCCATCCATGTAGAGCGTATGTGTCCTTGAGGACAGCCGTCTTCAAGTCAGCATCTCAGCTGTGTTGTCAAAAAGCCATCTTCCTGTTTGCGTCCTCAGTGTGTTTGGACGGCTCAGTCTGTGTTAGCAGCGGGTTCACTTGGCCATACCTCCATTGCTGGGATTTTATGCAGGCTTCTGTGCTGACGGATCAAACACTCTCTAAATCTTCAGATGAGGTGAGTAGGGGGTTGGTTGAAGTTTGGGGGCCAGGAAAGGCAAATCCCAGGATGTGATGTTTAATTCTATGTGTCAGCTTGGAAGGTGTTTTGGATGAGGTCGACATTCAATCGGCCAGTTCCAAGTGAAGGAGATTATTCTCCACGATGTGGGTGGGACTCAGCCAATCAATTGAAGGTGTGAACTGAATGAAAAGATCAGCCTCCTGGAGCAAGAGGAAATTCCCAGCAGACTGCCTTCAGGCTTCATCTGTCCATCAGATCTCCGGGATCTCTAGGCTGCCAGCTCTAGGACCGGAGCTGCCCCACTGGATGTCCTAGGTCTTGAGCCTGCTGGTCTACACTGTGAATGTGGACGCTAGTCTCCGTGATCACGTGAGCCAATTTCTTATAAAAATATCTCTTTCTGTAGCTGCACATATCCTGTTGGTTCTGTTTGCTGGAGAACCCTGATTAATACACTGGACGTGCCATTTCCCACGATGAATGGCTGCATAGTCGGTTTATCCCCATGTGGCTGGTTGATCATCTGAAAACAACGTGTCATATCAGGAGCTCAGTGTTGGGCTCTGTGGCTGACAGTTTGGACATGCAACCTCGGCCGGTGGGAGGCCACGTTTCTGGGCTGACTACTCTGGTCGTGTGCTGACATCAGCCAACCCTGTCATCTTGCCCCCTCAGTTATGTCTTGCCTCATCCATTGTAGATCAGGTGATGTCCTTGTAGATCAGGTGATGTCCACCTAACCCAGAGATCTTCCTATATCAGGCATGCATGCTAAGTCATATCAGCCATATCTGACTCTTCGTGGCCCTATGGAATGTGGTCCACCAGGCTCCTCTGTCCATGGACTTCTCCAGGCAAGAATATTGGAGTGGGCTACCATGCCCTCCTCCAGGGGATCATCCCAACCCAGGGATTGGCATATCTTCCAAAAGCTGCACATTTGCCTTATCATCAGACCTTTTCTCATTCCTCATCTTCTAATCCTTCTCTTTCTTGGTCCCCAAACAACCAGTCAAATCACTGGGTGCTGCTCAAGAATCAACAGGTGTCCTAAACTTTCCATACTCTTCCTTCCATATAAAGTGGAACACGTCGTGCACCACTGGAAGCCCTGCCTGTGGGAGGATTCCCCCTCAGCCCACATTAACTGAGAGACTGTGGATCAGTCATAAAGGGCTGTATCAGCAGTATTAGCCTCTGTCTGCCTCTCTCTCCTAGGACACTTGCTCTGGAGCCCACAGCCATCATGTAAGAAGTCCAGCTACTCTTGGTGGACAGACCACATGGAGAGAGACACGCCGCGGTAGCGAGACCCAAGGAGCACCAACTCTCCTGGCCACCAGCCTGTTGCTTCCCCAGCCCAGGTGCGGGACACCTCCGTACGAGGACCTGCGGATGATTCCAGCTCCCTGCCCTGGCCCCGATGCCCTGGATCTGCCTGCTCGGAGAATTCAGCCTCTTTCAGAGCTTGGCCATCCTTGTAATTAAGTCCTTGGCCAGATTGTCGGCTCTTTCTGCCTCCAGCTGCAAGAAATGAGAGTCTCTAATTTGTATGGTATTAAGGAGACCCTCTGCTTATCTTAATTAGCCTTTAATTGGTGATTAACCACCCTCAGACTTTGCTTCTCCTCCTCCAGGGCCTCAAGCTGCCCCCAGCAACAGCCATCCAATTCTGGAGTCGGGAGGATGATGGTTTCCTAGGTCATTCCCAGATACCCGATGGGCCATACCCTCCTGGGCTTTCCTTTCTTCGGGTCTTGATTGCATACCTATGTTTCCCTATTGCCTGTGATAGAGTCCTCACTGCCAGCCATCTGGTGGCTGAGCCAGCTCCAAATTCCCACTTGAGAGATCCTTGGACCACCCCGTGGTACCATCTGTTGCAGGTCAGTTTCCCTGGCATCTAGCTTCTGAGATGAAGGTTTGATTGGGGAGAGTCCCTGGGTCCACCGTAATGGGAGGGAGGCTGGAAAATGTGAGATAAGGCAGAGGAAGGCGAACTGCAGGACAGTCGAAGCAAAGACTTGAGCTGCTCCCCCGGGGTCCTGGGCACTGGGGTAGCTTGTTACAGCTGCCCCGCCTTAGGGAAAGCCTTCTGGTCTCCATACCAACTGGTCACTGCATACAGGTTACCTCTGCCTGGTGAGGGGGAGTAACCTTGGGTGAGGCAGTGTTTTTGGAAGGAGGCAATCCCCTGACAGGACTCAGGAAAGAGGTGTTTTGCTGAAAACCCTCTAAGCAGCTGGGGAATGAGTGCCCCCGGGCTGGGCTGGTGCAGAGTGGGTCTGGGCAGTGTACTGCAGCTTCTGTTGACATATCCAGAGTGTGCTTTCTCTAGGCAACTGCTCATGCTCAGTTGCTCGGTCATGTCTGACTTTTTGCAGCCCCATGGACTGTAGCCCACCAGGATCCTCTGTCCATGGGATTGTCTCAGTAAGAATCCTGCAGTGGGTTGCCATTTCCTCCTCCAGGGGATCTTCCCAACCCAGGGATCAAACCCATGGCTCCTGCATTGACAGGTGGATTCTTTTCCCATGAGCCATCTGGGTTATTGTCTGAAAACCCAAACTTGGACTCTAGGATAGAGACCTATGATATCTTTGGATAACTTCCTAGAAATCCTAGGAAAAAACCACCATCTTGGTAATCCATCTTCACAGGCTATATGTGCCATGTTCTGAAAGAGTGAAGTTTGTGTGGGTAAAAGCTGTGACTTATTTTCAATGCTGAGAAAAGCAAGTCTCAAAGCCCCATATTCCTGGCTACCTAAGGCAGCAAGAAACAAGTGTGTTCTTTTAAAAAGTAACACTGCACCCATTGCATTTATCAAATTCTATGTACATTCATGTGCTATTAGTCAGCCCTTGTAAGCATGTACCCCATTCCAGACATTGTACTGTGAGTTGAAAATATGCTTTCTGGGAGGGGATTGGACAACCAGACATCCTTGCCTTGGGGGAACCACTGGGTGAGGTATTTGTGGAACTGACATCCACGGAATTCTGCTCCCTCTCCACTGGGACCATCTTACGATACTATGCCCCACCCCCACCACCAAGAAATGAAGGTTAACGAGGAGAGTGAAAGAGCTGGCTTGAAACTCAACATTCAGAAAACTAAGATCATGGCTTCCAGTCCCATCATTTCACAGCAAATAGGTGGGAAAAAATGGAAGCAGTGACAGACTTTATTTTCTTAGGCTCCAAAATCGCTATGGACGGTGACTGCAGCCGTTAAATTAAAAGATGTTTGTTCCTTGGAAGGAAAGCCATGACAAACCTAGTCAGGGTGTTTAAAAGCAGAGACATCACTTTCCCAGAAAAGACCTGTATCATCAAAGCTATGGTTTTTCCAGTAATCACGTTGTGAAAGTTGGATCATAAAGAAAGCCGAGTGCCAAAGAACTGATGCTTTCAAACTGTGGTGCTGGAGAAGACTCTTGAAAATGCCCTGGACAGCAAGGAGATCAAACCCATCAATCTTAAAGGAAATCAACCCTGAATATCTTGGAAGGACTGATGCTGAAGCTGAAGCTCTAATACCTTGGCCACCTGATGTGAAGAGCCGACTGATTGGAAAAGACTCTGATGCTGGGAAAAAGTGAGAGCAGGAGGAGAAGGGGGCAACAGAGCATGAGATGGTTGGATGGCATCTTTGACTCAATGGACAGGAGTGCGAGCAAACTCCAGGAGGTAGTAATGGACAGGGAAGCCTGGCGTGCAGCAGTCCATGGGGTGGAAAAGATGTGGGCATGACTTAGCAATGGAACAACCGCCACCTCCCAGAAATGGCTTAAGGGGTGGGTACATGTCCTGCACCGGGACAATCCATGCCCTTCCCTTGTGTTTCTACATTAAAGTGGGGAGAAAACAGACCTTTCCAGCAGTGTAACTGTGGTGTGAAACCAGTGGAGGATTCCTAGAGGCTGTGTCTGTAGTATGAGGAAGAAACTGGGGAGACCAGGAGAGAAAGAAAGAGGAGAGAATGGAAGAGGAAGGGAAGGAATTGTGCTTGAACCAGTAGATTCCCAACTCTGTCAAGTTCTGAAGGGTTCTTTCATAAGCTGGTTTGAGTTGCGTCTCTGTTGCTTGCACTCCAGAGGGTCCTGAGGGATCTCAGCAGGTCAGCAGCTGCTGCCAGCTGTTGACTCCGTGTATGGCACACACTTGCCGGTTCACCAAGAACTCCAGGGCACAGGAAACCTTGGCCCTGTGGGGTGAGGTCTCTGGTGCATTCGTCTCCCTTTACAGAGGAGGACACAGGCTCTATGAGATTTCTTTTAGAGATGATGGATGGGAAAATGCCTTGTAAGTTGAATGCTGCTGTCCACGTGGGACCTTTTTCTGCTGCTGATAGTGAATTACTAATCTCACCTGTGAAACTGGACCCCCTGCTCACCACACCTTCTGTGCCCCCGGCTCCTAAGGATCAGGCTTCTAACTGCCAGAGCCCAGGGGCTCAGCACGGGGCAGGTACTCATCTGAAGCTTTCCCACTGATCTGTGTGGTTGAGATGCAGTCGCTGGCACGGGAAGCCTGCGGTTCAGCAGTGTCCCCAGTGGGCAGATGTGGATATAGAAGGAAGGATGCTGTATGCCAGGGCAGCTGTGGGGGACAGGTGGGCCCGGGGCTGCCTCTCACACCCTGCCCTGTCCCGGGCCTTCCTTCCCTCCCCTGTTAGATGAGGAGGTGGCGCTGATGATGCTCCTTCGGTCTAGATCCCCTGGTTCTGGCTGCCTCCGTGGACACTGACCATGAGGCTCCCCACTGCACACACTGTAACTCTGCCAGACACGTCTTCTGATTACTGGGGGGACTGGGGGAAGGCCAGAAGTGCTAGGGGATGAACGCCCCCCCTCCCCCTGAGCAGCCCTCCTTCTGCCCCCAGTGGACCACAGAGGCAGATTCGATGTTATAGGAGTCTCCCAGCAGGACGGAGTCCCCTTGGCCTCAGGGGAATCTGCTCACCCAGCTTTGTTACAGACACTCCTTCTCTCCCCAGTCCCCATCCCCTACACGTGCTCCCTGGAATTCTACAAACCAGTTGTGCTGGATGCTTGTTCAAGGCAGAGGACTTGGGCTTTCTATCTCTGAGGTCTGTAATGTCAGGACCCTTTGCTGATGGAGGAAACCCAACGTGAATGGCCAGAGTAAAAAGAAAGGGGACCGGGCGACCCACCAACCCGAGAGCCCAGGGCTGGCTGAGCTGGGAGCTGTCTCTCCTTTGAACCTTCTCACCCCTGGTGCCTTTATTTCTAGAGTCTCTCCCCTGGGCCCCCTGAAACTCTGGGCACAGAGCCTTCTAGCTTCAAGTTCAGACCTGGGATGGCGCCTGCTTCTCGGGGTTGGACAGTGGGTTGCTGAGCTGGGCTGGACCTCTCCCACTGGCCAGAGGAGGGGTGTTCTCGCTTCCCTTGTTGAAGCAGGGGTTTGCACCCCAGCCTGGAGGGCTCAGTGGGAAGGGTTGAATCTGCAAAGGACGATGGAAGGGCTGCCGGCAGAAGGAAGGAGGGCAGCGCTGAGGGCGGAAAGCCCAGTGATGCTGCTCTGGGTCCCTGGAGCTCGGACGCCCCTCGCTGATCCGTTCAGCATCACCTCCCAGCCTCCATGTGGTGTGGACAGAGGGAGCCCCCAGGCTCTCTGGGCCAGACACGCAGCGGAACAGGACGCATGCGGTCTCTGGAGCTGCGCCAACGCACCTCCCATCTCGCTCCCCACACCCACAGGCCCAAGTTCAGAGCCTCAGTGTCCCCACCTGGGGGGACAGGCAGTGGCCGTGGCCGCCCCCGCTGAGGCCTCAGGGCTACATCTCAATCCTGTGCTGCAGGCACATGGTTGGTGCTGGACCACGGCTCCTCCATTCTTTCTTCCCTCTTCAAGATTTTTTTATTTTTGCTAGGTTTTGTGCTTGAAAAGAAGAGAAGCGGGGAGAGTGAATGAGATTTCCAAATGCGTTT
>SJYF01000094.1:6800985-6811318 GCA_006410515.1 Procapra przewalskii
AAAAAAAAAAAAACCCTCCAAAATGCAGGCTGTGCAGCTGGTCTGGGGTCTTTGCGTTGGACTCTCTTTCCCCTCCCGACACTCAGAGACAGACAGTCCAGCCTCACCACTTCAGTGCCCGGAGCCTTCGCGGTCAGGTCAGCTCCTTGCTCGCCTCTGAGCAAGTGGCCCTTTGGGTCAGGCCTGCCAACGTGTGTCTATGAAGGGTTGGGTGTGGAGGAGGGGCGGGGGGCCAATCCCTCAGCAAATACCTTCCCCGCCCCCCGCTCACTGTCAGCTCACTTGTGCAGTAAAGGAAATCTGATTTTAAAAATAGAGCTTGGAAGAGGAGATGAGAGGATGTTTAAGGGCAGGGTTTGAGCCTGGGGCAGGGGGTGGGCGTGGAGGAATTAGGCGAGAGGTAGGGGGGAGAGGTAGGGACACCTTGCCGGCCTCCCAGGTGCTGGCCGCCACACCTGGAGCCCCCCGGCTCTCAGGGCACCTGCCGTCAGGCGCCTCCAGGGGGTGCTCAGAACCACGTGGACCCGACCACGATGGAGACAACGGGGGGTCGTGGGGCCTCGATGGTCTCAGTGTCTTCACATGCCCCTTCCGCTGCCCTGGTCCTGCTGGCGGCATGGACGGAGGGGAGCATCCAGGTGTGCGCGGGCACGCAGGGGCACTGGGAGGGCCACAGGCTGTTGTTCGTTATTCTGTTAGATTAATGCCAAAGTCAGGGTGTGCAGACTGAGGCTGGGGGGCCTTCTTGGTTCCCCTGGTACGGGCTAGTGGCTTGCTCCCTCTCTGAATTCAGCTGGCTGGTCGAGAGCAGAGGAGGAGGAAGGTGCTGGGAGTTCTGAGGGGGATTCCTGGAGGGTCCCGTGAAGAGCTGGGCTGGGGCCCTGGGACCTTCAGGGACTGCTGGCCGAGCAGAGTTCAAGTGAGGGGTACCCCGCCCCGCCTCCTGAGCACTCAACCCCCTGACATGTGTCAAAGACCCCCTTGGTCCTTCCAGATGGGAGACGCCTCTCACTGACCCCAAACAGCAGTCTCCATCCTCCTTTTCCTCCCGCTGGGGCCTGGACAGAGGCTGTCAGGCCCCAGGACATCACTGGGGACACTAGTGTCTAGGAAGGGGACACGTGAGTCAAGAAGACAGTGAGTACTGCCCCCTGGGCTCCTCCTCCACCTCCAACCCGGGCGGAGCAGGGATCCTCCTGGAGAGGGTCTGCACAGCCCCTCGCTCCCCCTCCCCCGGCCATCCAGGGGACGGGCAGTGCCCCTGACCCAGCCGTGTTCTCTCCGCTGAGTGCCTGCCCGCCCTCCACTTGACGGACGGCTCCAGGGGGCAGCTGGCTCACTCTGCCCAGAATAACCAGGGGACGGGGAGAGTGCCGCCTGCGGGCGGGGCTGGGAGAGGGGTCAGGCGGCCAGCGGCCTCCTTCTTTGGGCTGCCCCGATCGGCGGGGCCAACCAGCTGCTCCCCGGGACTGCTCTTGCCTTTCAAGGCAAGTGGGCAGGGGAGGGCGCCCGAACCAGCTGCTAGCCCCAGGCCCTCGCTGACTTTCAGCGTGCCCTTCTCCTGACCCTCAGTTTCCCCAGAGCTGCAGGGAGGCTTGGGAAGGGGTCTTCTCACATGGCTCCTATAGTTCAGGGGTCCTGAGAGGGGTCAGAGGGATGACCCTGAGGAGCAGGGGTGTAGGGAGGGGTTGTCTGAGTATGTGTGTGCATGCTAAGTTGCTTCAGTCGTATGCAGCTCTTTGTGACCCTATGGGCCGTAGCCCACCAGGCTCCATGCGGATTCTCCAGGCAAGAATACTGGAGTGGGTTGCCATGCCCTCCTCCAGGGGATCTTCCCAACCCAGGGATCGAACCCATATCTCTTATGTCTCCTGCACTGGCAGGCAGGTTCTTTATCACCAGTGCCACCTGGAAAGCCCCTTGTCAGAGTAGTTGGAGCTCAGTTCCACCAATCGCTCTTAGAAATTGGGTGTTCTTGGGAACACAGGCTAGGGGCTTATTCTAGTGCTGGTCCAGGTTTAAGAGGCTGAGAGGGGCTTCAGTGTGCTTTTTTGAGTCTCTGGTGGGTTCCTTCTGTTCCTGGGGTGCTGTGGCTGCAGGCCCAGGAGCATGGGGGTTCTTGGAGCAGGAGGATGGGGCCTCGGTGCCAGGCAACTCGGCCCAGACTGGCCTCAGTCTCTCCGTTTACTTAATGGAGGGAGCCGCGCCTTCCCAGGGGAGTGGGGTGCCTCAAGCTCTTCGTGTACTATGAAATGCTCCAAACGAGTCTGGGCTTGTTATTATCATTAGAACCCTTGTGATTATCACTTTTATCCCACCCACTATAATTGTAATGGTCAGATGGATTCAGGCAGCGTTTTCACGCATGGCATCAACTTTAATTTTCCCATTAACCCCACGAGATGACAACGCCCTGCCTTGTAAGTGAGGGAGCCAGAGTCCAGAGGGTCATGCCCCCTGCCCGGGAGCCGTAATTAGTGGTGGCGAGGGCCCCTGGGATCAGGACCGTTGAACAGCCCCAGCACTGAGCAGGTCGTGTCTGGAGCTGGTGAGGGATGGGCTGTCTAGATGCAGAAGGCACGCGTCCTCCAGACCAGGGTAATTAGCATTCACTTATTAAAATGGATGTTTCAGGCCTGACCCTGGGCACCAGGCCCCTAACACTAACTTTGTTCCTTTCGGGGTGGGACATGTTCCCTACTGCACGGCTTTAACTGGGATTCAGAGAGCCTGGTTTAGGAAGGAAAGGCAGAGGCAGTGATCGAGGCTAGGCTCAGGCTTTCTTCTCTGCACTGGTTGACAGGGGTGGGGGGTGGCAGGAGCCGACTCCTCATGGGCAGTGGGCAGTGGCCATTCAGAGCCCATGAGGACCGGAGGAGCCACTTTCATTTCACGGTTCTATGGGAGGCAAGACTGAAGGAATGAGGACCTCAGGGTCTGCTCTCGGTCTCCCAGAAGACCTCCCGTGGTCATTTCCAATCAATTTGGCTACTTTGGGTGTGGGCAGAGGGACAGGACAGCTGGCCCGGAGCCTGCTAATTATAGCCACTCGAGTGTTTGTACAGAGCCATTGAGTCCTCTATGTCACTGCTTTTTTCTTGCAGACAGACGAATCCTTTAACCTTTGTTTCTGAGCACTGGCCCAGCCCCATCCCTCCTCCCACCAGCCCCACCCCCTTGGGGGCGGGAGGTCAGCATGGGACCCCCTCACCCTGAGCCTTACCTTTGATGCAAGCGATCAGTGGCTCTGCTTCTGTCCCGTCAGCTGGAGCTCCGCTTCTTTCTAGAAGGTTATTGGATAAATAGGTTTCTAAAGTATGAAAGGCCAGGTTGGGGTGGCACACGCACTCTGCACAGTAGTGACCTCAGTCCACTCAGGGCTGTGTCCTGCCGTTCTCAGCGGCCCACGTCACATCACATGATACAGTCCCCCCGGCGCTGTGTCTGGCTCCCTCCATCATATGAGTCCTTACTATGTGCCAGGCGCTGTTTTCATTCTCTTAATCCTCGTAACACCCTTTGAAGGTGTGACTTTTTTCTTATCCCCATTTTGCAGAAGAGAAGCCTGAGGCCCGGGACAAACCTCAGACCCCATGGGCCGTCCTCACTTCTCTCTCTGGTTCTGACACCGGCTGTGCGTCCCGTCGGCCTTGCCCTCGTGTCAGGACAGTTGAGGTCCACACCGGAGGCTCTGTGGCCCCGCCCTTGCTCTGTGACCCTAGAGCTCTGAAGCCCCTTGAGCAGGCCCCTCGACTGGGCCCTGCAGTGTTTAGCCCTGTCCCTGACAGCAGTCTGCACTAGCCACTCTTTCTGCCCTCCCTCCCCCTATGCACACAGTAGGGCTGTCGGCATTAGGAGGGGCGGCCTGGGGGTGGGGCATCTGAGAGGTGGGCTGCCCCTCAGCCTGGGAACCTGGTGGGTATTTTCTCTTCTCCCTTCCCAGGAGGCTGGCAGATGGGATGGCGGCTTTCTCCAGGAAGGGAGTAGATGCCTGGCCCAGGATCGAATCAAAAGGTCTGAAAAATGATTGCTTTTTATCCCCTGATTGGTACATGTGAACAATATGTAAACGCGTAGAGTCCTCAGGATGGATCTAACCTGAGCTCTTTGTCCTGCAGCCGTGGCTCACTGCCCCCCGGCGGGCAGTGAGTCAGTGGGTTCCCAAGGCCAAGGAGAGGCCCAGCCCTGGCCCCCCAGGATGGCAGCCCCCTCAGGGGAGTGTGAGGCCCTTCTAGGCTGACCTCAAAGACACCTCTCTCCCCAGGTATGTACGCCCTGCTCTGCCATGCAGACAGCCTCTTTGGAGGGGTAAGGCCCTCAGAGGCTGGGGGTGGGGGTTGGTGTTATGCGACCATAAGATGGTAGCCTAGTTTGAAAATCCAGAACAATGCTGTTCCTCCTGACTGTCCCTTACATTATGTGCCCCCCTACCCAGGCTGGTGTTAAAGCCTTTCACTATGATTACAAGGAGGGGTGAGGGGGCATGTTTGATGGGGGTCTGCTCTGGGGACAGAGGGGGTAGGCTCCTCTGGGTGGAGGCTGGTGGCCTTGGTCAAGGGATTATAATTCCCTTCGCTGGCTCCTGTAGGATGGGGACAGCCGTCTTCAAGTATCACCTTGACGCTTTTAATGGAGGAAACTAGAGAGTGCCTGGTGCACAGTAGGTGATCAGCTGATGCAAAAATGGTTGTCATTTCAGGGTATCTGTCCCCTAACTGTCCCTTTCAAAGCCCTTCTCATTTTTGTAGACTCCAGAGGAACACCTGGAGAGATAAACAGGTCAGCCTTGGGTCCAGAGGCCCTTTCCTTGAGTCAACCCTGTAACTTTTATTGGCCTGGTGGGACTTAGGTAGCCTTCTGGAGGAAAGAGCATCTTCACATGGAAGAGGCAGACACAGGTAACCCGGGAACTGTATTTTACTTTTATTTATCATAAGCATCTTTTGTATCTGCAAAAACTGTGACAGACATCTCAAAGTATTCGCCAGGATCAAACCGCATCCAAAATAAAGTGCCATGTAATAAATAGCAGGGGCTTGTGCGCGGAAAAGGTGATTAAGAGCTGGTCGTGTTGGTGGAGGGTTGGCTAACCTGGGCTCACATTTCTTTTGTGCAGAGTCATGGTTGAAAATAAGTGTCTGCCTGGCAGAGGGGCGAGAATTCTAGAAGGTCCTGCCTGTGTCAGCTTAGGGAGGGAAAGACCTTAAGAAGCTAACTGATCAGCTCATCTGTGTGGATGAAGGCCAAGACGAAACCTAACTTTAGATTGATTTGGGTTTCAGGTTGGCCTGGTTTTGTGTTCTTGGGATCTCTAAGCCTTGATGTCTTTATCTGCATAAAGATAAAGGGTCTTCTTAGCTGCGCAGTTAGCTCCATGCCTTCTGGAAGGGGCCTGGGGGGCTGGGTCTGAAGCTTAGTATGCAGGCAGAGGTTGGAGTGTCTGGGGGAGGGAAGGGGTTCTGATGAGAAGTCAGGGTGTGGCGTGCCCCCCTGGACACGCTGGGAGCAGCAGGCAAGGACCTGCACCCCATTTTCAGGGAGCATGTCAGCCACACGCCCTGTAGGTTAGAATTGGGGAAGGGCAACGTAACAGCTGTGGGTTCTGCCTGGGAACCAGCGGCAGAGGACACAGCAAGCCCCCGGGTCTCCGCCAGCAAGCCGCAGGGTTGCCGGAGCATGTGGGTTGCTCCCTCGGGGCTCCCGTGTCCCCTTCGCCCAGGACTGTCTCGTCTCACATTCTCTTGAGTCCTGATTTCCACTTTGCTAAGCTTTGAAAACACGAGCCAGGGCATTAGCTCTTGGGCCTGTTAAAGCTCTTGGGGAGGAAAGGGACTTCTCTCCAAAAGGTGCCTTGCAGACACACGCTGCTCGGGTCTGAAGGGATTTGGGGCCTATGGGAGGTACAGTTCCAGCCGGTGGGCACACATCTGCTGGCCTCATATCACCTGCTAACCACTCAGAGACCTGGGGCACTCCTGCTTTAGAACATAGAAGATTTCAAAAAAGAGTGATCTGGGGGGCCGGATAAATCCTTCATGTCTGCAGAACTGATGTGTGTCGGGGGGAATTTAGCCACTCCCCATCCCTCAGCCAAAACGTGCTTCCTTTTGTATTTGTAAAAGAAAAAAAGGAAGCTAAAAGCTAACAAAACCCCCACAAACAAGTCAAAACAAAAAAACCCACACACAAAATGTTTATTTTAATTATGCAAGAAATGCACTGATAATTAATATACCTATTACTGAAAATCAAACACTGTGGATAAAAGCTAAAGCCATCATCAACTCCTCTCTCCTCCCGCACTTCCCACCTCCCCACCAGCCACCAGCATTTTAAGTGCTGTTATCTGAGTCAGGTGTCTGGGTTCAGATTTTTTTTCTGTGCGTTTGCATATATATCTAAATAGACCCCCTCCAATATATGATTCTGTTTATTTTCTATGTAAGCTATATCACAATGTGCATTTCTATTTGCACAGCTTGTTTCTCTTCACTCGAGATCCTGCTTCGAGACATTAAAAAAACACCATTCCTTATTACAGCACCTTAGTAGCCTGTAATCTGTACACATACTGGAGTTGGGTTAACCATCTCGCTGCTGTCACGAAAGCCCCGGGGTTCTTACCCCATGGTGAGGGGTGGTGGTGGTGCTGGCTTGTGGAAGCAGGTGTTAAGTAATTGCTAAGGTCTGGATTTGAGGAGTGGGCTCATGAGTGTTTATGTCGTTATTACAAATGAATATATGAATGCATATAGTAGAAAAAGAAAACAGGACATGCCTGGATCTACGATGAAAAAGTGTGTATGAACAAAGGATCGTGATTAATTCAGTTCTGCACAAAGTACTAAGGTCCATTAAAGACAGTAGGTCTCGGCTGTTTCATTCTTTTTAAGAGCTGTTTAATATTCCGGGGTGTGTGTGCACCATTGCTTATTAGAGCCTCCTCTATTGTTGAAAACCCCAGCTGTAAGTCTGCCGGGGGAGGCGAGTGTGTGCGTATAGACGCTTTGGTCAAAGTCCTAGTCGTCGGGCGGGTCACTGGTTCATGTTGTGCTTGTTATATTATTTAAGAAAATAAATAAGAAAGATAGATAAAATAAAAGTGGCCCTGGCATAGATAAATGAGGAGAGTGTGTCATGAACCGAGGTTTTAATTAATAGGATTCTGCTGAACTGATGCCAGCGAAAAAAGATCCAAGCTGTCCCGTTTTTGTTTTTTGGTGTGTGTTACTGCTAACGACCCTGCATTGAGCATTCTTGTAGCTGAATATGTAAACACATCCCCAACTGTGCTTTTACCCCGGCTTCTTAGAGGTGGGATAGCTAGATTAAATGGTTTGCTGCGAAGTTTATTTTCACTGAGTGATCTTTCTAAAATGCCATTTTGACCTTGTCACTGTCTTGCTTTAAATCCTCCATCTGACTTCCCGGAGCTTCTGGGATGTGGTCCAAGAACTTAGCCTGGCATGTTAAGACCCTTCAGGGTCTGGCTGGAGGCTCCCCAGCCCTGTGCCCCTCCCCATGTGTGCGTATGAACACACACACACGTATGCAGGCACACATGTGTGCTAAGCGCGCTGCAGCCCCCACCAGCTGCCTTGTTCTCTGTGTGTGCCCGCCTTTTACCCTTTGGGGCTCCAGCCAGCTTCGCCTTGGCCCTTAAGACCAGGCTTGAAATATTTCCTGGGTGAACCCAAATTTAGAGGCACGTCTCCCCCTACCCCCCACCCCAACACCTCATTTAAAATTTCAGCAAAGTGTGGTCTGTGGAATTCTGACGTGCCTGACTTGTTTGCCTTGTCCAGAAGAACAGTTTGCATTTTTCTAGAATTTGTGAAACTGGCCGCATATTAATTACCCTTTTTCCCTTGTCCCTTTTCAGTGACCTCGGCTCCTGTGTCACCTAGATCCGACCTCCCCTAGTTGAAAACCGCCTCGTGTTCCCCTGGGCCGGGGGGCAGCTTCAGAGGACAGGCTGAGTGCTCTGCAGCACTGGGTGAGTCCTCAGAATGCCGTCTTACTGCAGATACACACCCGGGGGGCAGGCTGGCTTCCCCCAAACTGCTCCGTCCCACCCTCCTGAGTACACATGCCAGGCTCCCTGAGGCCCTTGGAACCCTGAGTCCTGGGGTGCAGGGGTTGGGTGCTTTACATCTGAGGGTTGGAGTGGCAGTGATGTGTTTTGGGGGGATAATTATACCCTGGAAATGGTTCCTGGTGCCTTTTGTGACCCGCTCCTTGCCAGAGAGAAATGGGCTCTGGAACATGAGATGGAGGAATGACAGCTGGGTTGAGGGTGACAGCTGGTGTGATGGGGACGTGCTGGGGAGAGGACCGGGCTAAGAGTGGTGCTTGGGATGCGTCACGTTCTAGAAAGAGTACCGGCTTCCAGGTGTAGAGGGGCTGTGATGCCATGTCTGCTTCGCCCTGGGGTGGGGGCAGAGGCCTTCGCCTGCTTGTCGGGAGGAGCAGAAGCACCAGGGTGTTCCGGGCTTTGGTCCCCTCTCTTTCCCTGGGGTGGGGGCGGGAGGGAGCCCCCCATCAGGGCAGCCATCTTGAGCACACACGTGGCTCCGGGGCCACACACAGAGCTGTGTGTCTTTGGCAAATCCCTAAGGGTTTTTGGGCCTCAGTTTCCTGATGTCACAGGAGGAATGCCGATCCACCCCCAGAGTGCCGAGGGGTCGAGCGGGACAGTCACACAACTAAATCACCCTCTGCAGCCGCCGCCGCGCTGTTCGCAGCAGAAACCAGCAGCCTTTCCATCTCATCCTGTCCCGAGTGCTTAACCCCCCTCCTGAGGCACAGGCGGCTCCTTTTCAGGGCAGGGAGACCCACAGGGGCCAACGGAGCCGAGAAGGCAAGTGCTGCGCGGGGAGCAGCCCAGTTCCCCTTGCCCCGGCGTGGACACCCCCAGGGGAGATTCGGGTCAAGCCCTGCGGGGGGCGGAAAGGGACTGCCCCCACCGGTCTTAATTGGGTTCTCCTAAAAAGTTTGGCCACCATTTATAAATACATATAAAACATCGGACTGCTCTTGAGGCAGATTTTTTCGACTTGTATTTTATAGACTTTGGCAAGAGCGGTTCACAAGGAGCAGTGGTTACGGTCTCCAGAGGTTAACAATTCCTGGAAAAACTTCTGGCTAAACCTGACTTCTAAATTTCACAGAAACAGCTCCCTGGGCTGGGCCCAGCCTAAATGAGGTTTCTCTGCCTCAGTGCAGCCTCACCTAGTTGGAAGCATGGCTGGCCTTTGACACAAAAGTGAACTTCCTCGGCCACCGGGCACAAAGACCCCTCTCTCCTAAATTTTCCGTGTGTTCACTCCAGAGCCTGGGCTTGGGCTGACCCACGTCTTGTGCCGCTTCTCTGCGCTGTTAGGGGAGAGCCGTCTGTGCCTCTAGCGTGCAGCCCCTTGCATTCCCAACACCCTTGTGTCCAGGCGAGGGTGCCGGGCTGTGTCTGTGTGTGGGGCAAGGCGAACTGTTAGTGGGAGGCCCCCTCGCCTCCGCAGTCAAGCTGACCCGCCGGGGCCCAGAGGTGCGCTGCCCCGCGGCCTCTGCCCCATTAGAGATTTGGGGAGGTGACTTTTCGCATCAATACCAAAGCTATTCAAAGAATTCTTTGGGGCTCTCCCTGATCAGAAGCCTTTCTTTGCAAAATTTTCTAAGTGCGTGATTTCTTCTGCCGCACCCCACTTCCCCCCTCCCCCCTGCACCTCCGAGCGATGCCGCAGAGGCGGTGACGCACTTGTAAATACTTAACCAAACATTTTCGCAGCGACAGTTTCAGAGCCATCTTTTAATTGTTCAAAACAACAGCACCAACAGCAAGCCACCACAAAGCACCCCGGCACACCCTTCCCCTGAGGCTCTGAGAAAGCCAGCAGTTCCTCCCAGGGCTGCTCCCAGCGCCTGAGCAGCGTGGTGGGGCAGCCTGTCTGTCTGTCCGTCTGCGGAGCCAGCCCGCACTCCACCTGCAACACGCTGCTGCCCCCCCACGGCGGGCCCGAGCAGCTGTCGGGACCCCGAGGCCGACCGATAGAGCCTGCCCGGCAGATCGGGCTGTCAGGAGGGGGACAGTGAGGCAGTAGTGACAAGGGGCTCGTCCCGGGGTCGCTGGGTGCCTCGGCCCTCCCTGAATCTTTTCTGCCTGCCCATGAGAGGTGCATCCCTACCCACTCGAGAGACTGAGGGCAAGCCTGGTCATTTCAGACAAGGACCCCGGGCTGGCCCCTCAGCCAGCCTGACACACACACACACAGACACACACACACACTCACACACTCACACACACTCAGTGCCTGCACCGGGAACAAAGACAAGAAAACTC
>SJYF01000094.1:6821001-6832038 GCA_006410515.1 Procapra przewalskii
GGAGGGACAGGGTGAGCGCAGGGTGGGAGCCTCTTGCGGAAAGGTCTGTAGTCCCACGCATCCCCACGTTGGACCCTCACGGGTGTCGCTGTCCGCAGTCGACCGGTCGCACGAGTCTGGGGCACAAGGCAGAGAAGCCAGGTCACGTCTCTGCAGTTACACCGCTCACGAGTGCCTGCTGGGGTGGAACCTGGTCTGTCTGTCTGTCTAGCACCACAGCTGCTGCAGACGGAAGAAAGATGTGGGGAGGGGCTCAGAGCTGGGGAGGGAAGGGGTGGGCTCCCCAGCTGGCTTTGGCATGCAGAGAATAGCTGATGCTGCTTAGGGCCTGCTGCTGTGACTGCGGGTGGGGAACACGGGCATAGAGAGGTCAGTTCACTTTCCCGATGTGGCCCAGCTGCCCAAGACTGGAGGCCGGGTGTGGAGGCAGGCAGTGTGGCGCCGGCATTTGTGCATCAGCCCCTGGGCCACACTGCCTCGTGACCGTGAGCACAGATACAGAGCTTCCAGTCCTTTTACCACCCCTTGGTGGGTGTGCTCGAAGTCCATCGCGTGTATTTAATTCTCCCCCTTGACACAGGCCCTGCAGAGGCCCAGCCACTGAGCTGTGGAAAATACTTTTTAAGAATACACATGTGGTAAAATTTTACGTGTGTAGAAGGGGAAGGGACAAGGACGCAGGGGATATGGGGGTCCTTGTTTAAGGTGGTGGGCAGCAGGGAACTAAGAGGGGAGGCGCTGAAGGTGGGGGCCCTGCATGCTTGTTGCACTGCTTTGGGTAGTCAGTAAGGTACGAGGGGCATTGGGAGGAGAGGGGGTCGTGAACCAAGGATTGCGGTTAATTCTTCACAGCCGAGGGGTGTGAAAAAGAGATCAGAGTGGTTTGTGGTCCTTCATTCTATTATTTTTTTAAAAAATCAAAGAATAAAGAAATAATGGCCTTGAGTAGCACAGCTGTGAGAATGGGTCTGCAGAAAAGGTAATGATTAACCCAGGTCTGCTCACCTGGCATTAACACGCAAAACGGTCTGGGCTGTTTTCTTCTTTTTCGTGGGGGTTTGCGTTGCATAGCATGGGCACACTGGGGTTTGTGCGCCAGAAGAGATCCTGGCTGCGGGAAGGGAAGTGTAGACAGATAAAAGCAGGCATTAGTGAGTGTTTGCTGCCTCGTTATTGTACAAATGAATAAATGCACAAATCGAATTAAAGAGAGCCAAGCAAGCACCACTGATGACCATGTTTTCAAACAAGTGTTATGACTAATTTAGTTCTACCCAACAGTAGTTATTAAAAATAACAAAACAAATAAGTTTTAGGCTGTTGGGACTGTGGGTAGGAGGCGTGTCTACAGATAGCTAGAATAGTCACCGGTCTTGGGCTGAATGGTGGCTTCAGGTGTTTTTGATATATCATTAGGAGTGAACTAGATGAGTAAATAAAATACACGCCAGGATGAGAGCCAAGAGTGGGCCACCAAAGATCACGTTTTATGGATTTTGGCTTAAGATTAATCCATTTCTGTACTATTGTGGACTATTGAAAACAGCAATACGGAAACTCTCACCTCTGTAGATCAGAAGCACTGGTCTGTAAGGACTAATCAATATTTTTGTTGTGGATTAGTGCTGAGTTCATGTGTGCTTGTATTTCAAAAAACTAAGTGAAAACAAGAAAAATGACAGCCAGGAAACAAGGATGGGGCTATTTCTGGAGTCAAAGATCATTAGTATCACAATTTAGCTGAGCTGAGTCCATTAGGAAGAAGATAAGGGCTGGTGCTTCTGTACGGAAGAGGCATAGAGACAGATGTTTCTCACAGTCACTGTGCTTGTTTTTGATTAGGGTGGTGAATTCATGCACGTTTATTGTAATAAATAAGATTACTGGATGGAAAATATGTACATTGAGAGCCATATTGGGCCAGTGATGAGAATGTGCGAGGAACTGAAGATGGTGATTAATTCTGTGCTGCTCACCCGACGACCGTTAGAGAAGATCTGGGTTGTTTCACCGTTTTGAATATCTGCCTTGTGTTCCACAGCGTGGAGGCCCCAGCGTGGGTCTAATGACACTGTTGATGAAGACCTTGGCTGTGACCTCTGTGGGAAATGAGCCGTGGACCAGCCAATGTGAGTGGTGGTGAGTGGTGGTGTTTCACGGTTGGGTGGTTGGCTGATGGGTGCATATGCGCTGTTGAGCATGAATGGGCACAAATAGAATCAAAGATGGCCAAGCATAGGCCAGTGATGAGACACTGTCCTGAACTCAGGATGAGGAAGCTCATTTGGCCTGTCGCTGAATTAAAAAATAATATTACTGGGCTGTTTATTTGCTCATTTCTCTGTAAGAAATAAGCAAATAAAACAGCAATTATATATGTGGATCACTATATTAATTTATGTATATGTGTGATTATACATTAATAATATATATGTTTATATAAATATAATTGTTACTTTCCCTTAGCCTTGGGATGAACAGTGTGTTCTTATATGTTTATTGATTTATTGTAAAGAAATGGGTGTTTATATTAGTAAAATCAAAATTAGTGAAATCATGGACTAAAGAAGATGATATAGCATGACCCAAGATTTAGGACTACACAATTCTGCAAATTTGAAGGATGTTGAAACAAAAATATGCTATTTCATTTATTTTAGTAGCATTCTACTATTATGCACTATGGTTTTAGCAACATTTTCCTCTTGGTGAAGTTTAGACTGTTCAGTGAGAGATGCACATAGAAATGAAGAGAATTGGTAGCTTATTATATTTTGGGTAAGATTCATCAGTGTTCTTTTATTTTTTTTTAAAGGATACATAAAATTTAAAAGGACAAAGCATAGAGAAGTGAGGATAATGTTTCATAAACTAAGGCTGATTAATTCAATTCCACACAAGTGAGACTCATTAAAAATGATCCAGGCTGTTCATTCTTTTAAAAAGTTGCTTTCTGTTGCATGAAATAGACACAGCATAGTTTATTTAATCATGCAGTTTTTATAAGAATTTTGACTCTTATTTGGGTGATAAGGATAAGGCAAAGAAAATGTAGGTAATCGTTGATGTTCTTAAATCTTCAGCTAAACAGTGGTTTAATGGTGTTCATAAGTAAGTAAATGAATGAATGAACAAATTAACGAATAAAATGAGAGGGCAAACATGAGTCGCTAATAATATTTAATTATTCCAGAATTAAATTTTTTCTGATTCTGTACATGGGGCTTCCCTGGTGGCTCATGTGGTAAAGACGTTGCTTGCCAATATATGCGGGTTCCATCCCTGGGTTGGGAAGATTCCCTGGAAAAGGAAATGGCAACCCACTCAAATATTCTTGCCTGGGAAGTCCCATGAACAGAGGAACCTAACTGGCTATAGGGCATGGGGTTGCAAAAGAGTCAGACAAGACTTACCAACCAAAGTAACAATTCTGTACATCCCAGGCCCATTTAAAGTGTGGTTAAGGAGCAGACATTCAGTATTCCTGTTTTTGCATGATGGTGTGTTGGATGTTAATATCAGTGCTAAAAAAGTTAATAAATGTATTTATTTGTTTACCAGATCTCCTGAATTTCAGGCAGATTCTTTACCATCTGAGCCATGAGGGAAACCCGTAATTAACATATAAGATACAGAATACCCAAAATGTAGACTGGTGATGAGTCCGACCCAGAGATGAAAGGATGACAGTTAATTTAGTTGTATGCTTTTGACTACCATAACCTGGCATGTTTCATTCCTTTTACCAGCTCTTTTGTATTTCATGGTGTGTATGTGCTTAGCTTATTTAAACAATCCTCCATGGATAAAGATTTAGGCTATTAACTTATTGAGCAAGGAACACAAATGGAGATGAAAGACAGTGTTGGTGTTCTACCTGTGGAGTCAGAGACTAGATTTACGGATGTTAATTAAAACTCTTCTAGAAATGATCAAAACCAAGGAGAATCAATATAGACCAACGATAAAGAATTATGATCAGTCCAATTTAGCTTCATTAGAAACCGTTCTAGCCTATTAGCTACAGGTGAAGAATGTATTTTATGTCCAATAGAAATTTCTGCGCTGATGGACAGGATCTGTAATTTGTTCTGTTCAGTACGGTACCACTAGCCACATGTGACTAGTGAGCACTTGAAATGTGTTTAATGAGGATGGGGAACTGAATTTTTAATTTTACTTTATTTGTATTAATTTAAATTTAGATAGTCATATATGGATAATGGCTACTCTATTAGTTGCATTGGGTGGTTCGTTAATGAGAGTTTCTTGAATATTAGGTATGAATAATTAAATACATAAATTAATAAAAGAGGGTTAATTATGGGCCAGAGATGAAAATGTACCATGTGAAAAAGACGATAATTAATCCAGTTCTGCATGGCTGAGATTCACTGGCAAAAAAGTCTTTGGTTCATGAAAAATAGACATAGGCTTATTCATTTATTTTGTCAACTATTAAGTATACTTTGAATGCATGCCCCAAGTTTATGTGAACATTTCTCTAACGTTGAAGGTTTATGTATTTTGGTAAGAGAGTATCAAGCAGTTATTTTTAAGGTTGTAGTTGGTAGGTTGAAGAGTCGTTTTGCAGATACTCATTGTAATAATACTGTTTATTTCAAAAAATGAGTAAAAAATAATAGAGACTCCATGCATGATGCAAGGAAGAGAATATGCCATGTACCAACATTTGTAGTTAACATATTAATAGTAACTGTTGTCCAGAAATAAAAGGTCTCTTGCATTTGTTGGTGAGAAACGTGCAGACAGGTGTTACTAATTGTCAGTATGTAGAGAACTAAACAAGGGCCAAAAAAGAAAGTGTATCATGAAGTAAGTATTTGTATTAATACCTTTATGTACAGTTGAAACTAATTTCATAAAGTAAGAGTTCATGGGTAAGAATGACAAAGATTTAGCCACCTTTCCTATCCATGCCTAGTATATATACATACATTACTGAGAAATCCCATGGACAGAGGAACCTGGCAGGCTAGAGTCCATGGGGTTACAAAAGAGTGAAACATGACTGAGGAAACAGCAACAAATTACTGAGATGGATAGACACTGTAGTTTTTGTTAGGTTTGATGGTACCTTGGTGGTGACTTCATTGACTATAGTATAAAAAACCAATAAATGAATAGATTCTTAAAAATAAAAGGGAGGAGATGTCTGAGTTAGTCATTGTTGTGATAGCGCTGCATAACAAGTAGCCCACAGTCTCACTGGCTCACAGAGTAACAGTCATCACAACAATAGTAGTGTTTATTTCTAACATAGGTGTCTTGCAGCATTCGTGCTGTAGGCTGTGGGCTGACTTCACTTCTTGCCTTCTTGTTCAAAGTCCTTAGATAAAGGAGTTGTAGTGTCTGGGTCATGCTTGTCTCATAGTGAAAACCTGAAACTCCAGAGGCCAAGCAAAACCACTTCTGTACATTTTAAAGCCTCTGCTTGGACATTGCACATGCGCTCGGTTGTGTCCGACTGTGCAATCCTGTTGACTGTAGCCAGCCGCTAGGCTTCTCTGTCCGTGAACTTTTCCGGGCAAGGATATGGAGCTGGTTGCCATTTCCTTCTCCAGGGGATCTTCCTGACCAAAGGCTCGAACACGTGTCTCTTGTGTCCTCTACATTCATAGGCAGATTCTTTACTACGTTGCCACCTAGGAATACAATGCTATAAATATATCCATAGTTTTGTTCTCTATTATCTTTCTGTTTTGCATATACATTTATTCATATTATTCCTTATGTCCACACATAAGTTTTATCATACAGGTTTTGTCTTTCTCTGCCTGCCATCTTTCACTAAGCATACTATTCTTTAGGGTCATCTGCATGGCTTTAAATGGCAGAAATTCATTCCTTTTTTATGACTGAGTGGTGGGGCTTCCCTGATAGCTCAGCTGGTAAAGAATCTGCCTGCAGTACAGGAGACCCCAGTTCAATTCCTGGTTCGGGAAGATATGCTGGAGAAGGGGCAGGCTACCCACTCTGATATTCTTGGACTTCCCTTGTGCCTCAGCTGGTAAAGAATCCACCTGCAATGTAGAAGACCTAGGTTCGATCCCTGGGTTAGGAAGATCCTCTGGAGAAGGGAGAGGCTACCCACTCCAGTATTCTGGCCTGGAGAATTCCATGGATGGTATAGTCCATGGGGTCACAAAGAGTCAGACATGACTCAGCAACTTTCACTTTCAATATACCATTATATATATATATATATATATATACACACACACACACATGCAAAATATACATATATACGTGTATATGTATACATTTTAGTATATATGTATTTATAAAAGTGTCTTTACCCATTTATCTGTTGCTGGAGACCTGGACTGCTTCTGGGTCTCGGCTACTATAAGCAGGCCTGCTCTGAACATTGGGGTACAAGCATCTTTTTGAATTAATGTTTTTGGTTTTCCCCAGACATACCCTAGGACTGGCCTTGTTGGATAATATGGTAGTTGTATTTTTAGCTTTTGAAGGCATCTCCGTCCTTTTTTCCATAGTGGCTGTACCAGCTTGCATTCCTTTCAGATCCTCTCTAACTTTTGTTTTTGTAGACTTTTTGATAATAGCCATTCTGACAAGTGATGCCTCATTCTTGTTTTGATTTGCATTTCTCTGATAGCAATATGAACATCTTTTCATATACCTGTCAGCCATATGTATGTTTTCTTTGGAAACTTGGAACTTGGAATGAACTTGGAAATTCAAATCTTTTGTCTATTTTTGGGGGGTTGTGTGTTTTTATGATATTGATTGAGTTGTGTGAGCTTTGATTTACTCTTGTCAATTATCTTTCAATCGACAGGATTAATTAATTCATAACTAATCAAATTAAATAATAGACAAATAGATAATACATAAAAAGGATCAAGAATGAATACTGGTGAAATGTGCAGGGAACAAACTTTTAGACACACTTGACTTTGTTTTTCTTTCAGTTTTATTTATTCGTTCGTTGGCTGCGCTCGAGGCTTGTGGGGTCTTAGTTCTCTGACTAGCGATTGAGCCCATGGCCCCTTTGGTGGAAGTTCACAGTCTTAATCACTGGACCACTAGGGAAGTCCCAGCTTAGCCCAACTTTGAATGATTGAGGTCCATTAAAAGACAAGATAAAAGAAAAGGTTTCATTCATTTTACAGTTGTTTCTATTTCACTTTATTTATTTTACTATGGTTGATTTACACATTCTGCTGGGAATAAAGATTTAGACTTTTAATCTGTTGAGACTATTGAGCTGGAAAATTGTTAGTGAAGTAAAATAACGTGTTCCTGGATTGTTTTGTTGCACATTTAAAAACAAACAAATTCAAGAAAAATTAAAGAACCAAGAATTGCCGTTATGAGTGTGGATCCGCATGAAACCCACGGTGAGGCCCCTCATAGACACAGCGCTTTACTTCTGAGAGAAATGAGCAAAACCCAGAAGTTAGCAATGTTCTTAAAGTCTTGCTTTATGGTTATTGAAGGATATTGATTCATTATTAATCAATCAATGAATGAATTAATAAATGTATAAACGAATAAAGAAGAATGCCCCAGGCCTAGATCATTGAGGAGTACTCTGAGGTGTCTAAACCAAGGATTTTGACTAACTCCTATAACTCTGAGGTTTTTAGAAACAAACTTAATTTACAGCTTTGGTGGGATACGAGATTGTCACTGAAGTTAGGAATACAGGCTTCGATAGATCTTAGGCATAGATCCTTTTATTAGTGAGTCAATAATGAGTAAATAAATAAACATTATTTAATGAAGACAGAGAGAGTACAATGAGAGTACATAATGAGATATCGATTATTCTTGACACACTTCTGTGAAGTTGAATTCCAGTGAATAAAGGGGCCAGGGTGTTTACCATGTCGATCAAGAGCCTATGGGCAGCTCTGTGGAAGAGTCAGCGTTGTTCTGGGTTGGTGGTGGTTAATTTCGTTAAGAAAGGGGAAAAATGGAAACACAAAAATTGATCGTAGAACTACCTAACTAAAGATCAAACATGGGCCAATATTAAGAATTCATGATATGAGAAGAGAGAGTATTTAATCAGATTGTCTCAACCAATATCGTTTTTGAAAAATACGTTTAGTTGTTATTCTTTGGGTGTTGAGTTTATGGGCAGATGTTAGCGTTATTTTGGATTCTTTCCTGGGATATGTAGGTGATATTATTGTTAGCTACTGAAGGAGTGAGTGAGTGAAAGTCACTCAGTCGTCTCTGACTCTTTGCAACCCCATACAGTCCATAGAATTCTCCAGGCCAGAATACTGGAGTGGGTACCTTTCCCTTCTCCAGGGTATCTTCCTAACCCAGGGATCTAGCCCCGGTCTCCCACACTGCAGGTGGATTCTTTACCAGCTGAGGCACAAAGGAAGCCCAAGAATACTGGAGTGGGTAGCCTATCCCTTCTCCAGCAGATCTTCCTGACCCAGGAATCAAACCATGATCTCCTGCATTGCAGGCAGATTCTTTACCAACTGAGCTATCAGGGAAGCCCCAGTGAAGGAAGAGGTTATTTAAAAAAGGGCAGACATAGACCAATGAGGATATTGTATCATTAAAAATCATATATTAATCTAACTGTACTCTTCTGATGTTATATAAATAAAAGGGGATTGGACTATGCCCACTTTAGGTAAAGAACTGTAGAGACAGTTATATATATCTACATAGATATATATCTAAAACACTACAATAGTGTTTTAGAGCACTTTGCATTTGTTTTGGGAAAAAATGGACAAATTATTCCACGAGTAAACAAATAAAAAATAAATATATGAATGAAGTCATAAAGTAAGGTCAAGCATGGTGAGAGAAAATAGGAAGAAAGAATGATGTAAATTTACCTCCCTCATTAAGATGGTCACGTAGGCTCTTAACTATGTGGGTAAAGTTTGATAGAAAGAATTAGGAACAGACATAGTTCTTAATTATTATACTAGAATATAGATGTAGCAGTTGTCTTCATTTCATACATTAATAATTTAAAAAATAAAAAGAGGGCTGTTCTCGGGATAATTGAATGTGATTAGAAGGAGATTTTATGACAGATTTGTTTCAGCAAGACTAAGGTCTCTTAAAATAATGTACACTGCTTCTTCAGTTTTCTAAAACTCGTGTTTTCCTCCACAGATTCAACACACCTAATCTGATTTGTTCTTTACCAGTGCTGACGGTCTTATCTGTCACTTCTGTGGATAGAAAGCAAAGGGACTCACGTAAGTAACAGCGTTGTGTTCTTGGTGTGAAGGTAATTCACGTGGTCCATGGAACCGTTTCAGAGGAATGAGTGGCTACTGCAGAAAAAGTCGGAGGAAGCCGACTTTGGACCGACCTGTGGGCCAGTGCTGAGAACGTGTCAAGAACCATGGATTAGGAGCGATCCCTGTTAGTGCAACAGAGATCCATGAAAGACAAAGTCTGAAGGTTTTGCCTTGATCTTTGCAGTTGCTTCATATCCCGTTTTATTTTTGTGCCACACTGTAGGAGTATTTCTTAGCTGATGACTGTCCAGGTTTTTAAACCCCGGAGGAGAGAGTGCCGAGCAAGAGGGAACGTATTGTCACTCTTCTGGTTGTGGGGTGAGACAGTAAGCTCATTGCGCTGCTTCTAAAATACGAAGAAATGACATGAGAGCTGAGCAAGCAGAGAGTATTGAAACACATGGGAAGGGTATGAAGCATGGTTATTGATTAATCTATATTGAAACACTTGAGATTCAATTAAAAATAGACCTAATCGTTAACTCTGTGTGAAATAAATAGTTGTAAACAGCTCTCTGCAATATTCAGAGATCTTGTCTTGGGCTTTTGTGATTCACAGAACTCAGTTTTTAAAAAAACATTGATGAAACCATGAATGAAATGATAAATAATGAGTGCATAAACAATCCATAAACCATGTATAAGTAAATAAATAAAGAGTATTGAAGTAAATTAAAAAAAAGAGTATTGAGCTTGGATCAGTGATGAGAGTTCTGGGGTATATGAATCAAGAATTTTGATTAAACCCTAACTCAGGTCTGGAGAAGGAAATGGCAACCCACTCCAGTGTTCTTGCCTGGCGAATCCCAGGGACGGGGGAGCCTGGTGGGCTGCCGTCTATGGGGTCACACAGAGTCGGACACGACTAAAGTGACTTAGCAGCAGCAGCAGGTCTATTAGAAAAAGAGTTGTTTTTTTTTCCTTTTAGGGGATAGAGTTTAGGGCAAACTGGGGATCTGTTCTTGGGTCTTAGTGGCTCCTCATTATGTTGTTTATTGATGTAAATGAATCAGTGAATGCATGAATGAATAAACAAATGTGTAAGTGAATGAAGACAGAAAGGGTCACATGTGCGTATCCATGTTGGCATTCAAAGTTGGTGGGAGAATAGTCATATATTTCTGTGGGTAATAAGCCTGGTGGCAATTGTTAGCACTTTTGGTATTCAAGTATACCGTGTGTAGATTCTCAGGTAATTGAGATAATATGATTTATCTTGAATGATTATTTTAAAAAGGCAAACTGTGAACAAAGATGGAGTATGTGTTCTGAAGTAAGGTTTATAGCTAATACTGATCTATCGTACTGATGTTCATATCAAGAAAACAGGACCTAGTTTCCTTCTAAGTCACATAGAGACTTACGCATGTGAAAATAGTGTTTCAGTTCTGGGTTTCAGTTGGAGAGTTTAATAATTCATATATATATACACATATATATATATAATGTTATTATAGTTTATATTTAAAGTATATGTTTTATTACATATTTGATATTTATACAATATATTTTATATCTTACTATAAGTGATATATTTTTAAGGAAAATTAGTCAGATTATTCCATCACAAACTAAATAAATAAATGAAAGGCTTTGTAAAGTCATAGAGTAAGATAAAGCTAAGATTATTTGTGAGAATGTGCCATGACACTAGTAAGCTATCCAATTCTGCACAAAGTTCATGAAAATAATTAGTAGGCCATTAACTTCAGAGCAGAGAATATGCAGCTATGCATCTGTGATATTTAAAAACTCTGTT
>SJYF01000094.1:6832343-6844182 GCA_006410515.1 Procapra przewalskii
CTTAAGCTCTGTGTTCCTTGGGTATGGATTTTCTTTATTATAAGTGAAATAATGCATGAGTAAAGAAAGTCAGGAAGGAAGCAATGAAGACAGGAAAGACATACACTGTTCAAATATGAGAATATTTTCAAAGATTTCTGAAGCACTGAGGTCTAGGAAAAGAAATATATCAAGATTTTACCTCTTTTGGCAGAGAGCAAATAGACAAGTATGCCCGGGATTGAATACTGTTATGATGGATTGATGGATTGATAGTTGGTTGCTGATTGTTTATTTTGTTAGAAAAGGGCGAAATGTTTGCACAAATAATTAAATATCGAATAGAAAGAAAATCATGGACCAGTGATCCGAATAAGTCCTATAACAAGAGTTATGGCTAATTTAAGATGGTTGACTGTGAGTATATGATCACATGCTAATATTATTGGAAAGTTTTTGTCCAGTGAGTTATAATTATAATAGTGACATGTTATAATTATATATTGCTGTTTGTGAATGAATGAATAGATTCATATTTTACTTGAAAGATGCAAATCGCACACCAATGAGGCACTCTATTATGCAATAAACATAGTGATTATCCTGTTTTACACAGTTGACTTTCCTACTTTAAAAAAAATCTAGGCTTTTCCTATTTTGCATAATGTGCACATAGACAGATGCACATAATAGTATTTTGTTTCTGGGTTGCTGCCCATTTTAGCATTTTCTGTTTTCTTTATATAATGAGCAGCTGGTGAACTTATTCCATGAGTAATTAAATGAATGAATGAATGAGGGAGTGAATGAATACATAAAGAGAGCCAAGCTTGGGCCATGAAAAACAAAGGTTAGAATCTACCTGATTTGCACAAGAAAGATTCATTAAGAAGAAAATCTGACTTTAAAGTTCTGACTTGTGGGTTAGATTGTGGATTCAGTGGTGTTCAGTATATAGCTTAAAGTGAAAATTAAATAATTGAGCAAATAAAAAATAGTGACGTTCCTGGGTCAGAGACATGAAACAAGTTTTAGGTCTCATCTAGAACTCTGCAGTTAGTATCCTCTAAACATACCTAAATTCATGATTTTTCATTATTTTTAAAGCCTCCATTTTACCTCAGAATTAATACACCATAACTGACTTAATCATATCTAATAAAGAAGCATTTGGGTGATATTACTCTGTTTAAGAAGCATATATACCAAGTTGAGTAACATTTCACGTTTATGTTCTTGATTAGGAGAATTTGTTCATTGTTCACTGAAATATTTTTTTAAAATTAGATAGCTACATAAGTATAAAATTAAAGAATACTGTACAGTACCAGTGGAGAAGGAAATGGCAACCCACTCCATTGTTCTTGCCTGGAGAAACCCAGGGACGGCAGAGCCTGGTGGGCTGCTGTCTGTGGGGTCGCACAGAGTCAGGCACGACTGAAGCGACTCAGCAGCAGCAGCAGCTGCACAGTACCAATGGCAGACTAGCTAATGAAGTGTAGGTGATGATGCTTCATTCAATTTTGCACAACTGATGACTCCAAAAATTTGGAAAATGTTTCATATATTTTCAGAGATGTTTGCTATTCTTTGATATTCACATGACAGTTGATATCAACACCTTCCCTTCAAAAGATCTCCATGGGAGGGGGCGCGTATGTCCACACTGAGGGTCACTGGAAAAGGAGGTCTAGTGTCCTTAGTTCTACAGGAAATGAGGATATAGACAGATCTTAGTCGCGTTCAAGAATCATATTTTGAGGATTTTATGATGAATATGTGGTGACTGTGTCATTACTGGACTAGTGAATGAACCAATACATGAAGGGGTAAACGACTGAGGAAAATGAGTGCAGGGCTTGGACCAATCAATGATGACTCCTAGAGTGGGGGTTAGGTCTGAACCCAAACTTGTGATTAATTCCTATCTTGAAATTGGTGGCCTATTGAGAAAAAGGCAGAAGGTAAACTCTTTGGGAAATGAACTCAGGAATAGATAAATAAGTATGTAAATGAATAAAGATCAGGAGGGCAACAGAGAGACCAATTATGGAATTATGCAATAAAGCAAAGATTATTATTAGTGCATGTTTGAAACGTGGGGTTCTGTAGATGAACAGATTAGAGCTCTGAACCCTTCCACAGGGACAGTCCAGAGATAACTGAGTCCAGGTGGCTGTCTTCATTGCTGCTTTTGCTGTTTTAATTATGAAAGAACAACAAAAAAGTTTACATGAAGAGTTGCTTAGATAGTTGTTTTATTGAGAGAAGGCCAAACACAGAGCAAACTTAGACTTTGTCATATGATCAGAGTTAAGATTAATCTATCTCTATTCACTGAGTTTTATTTAAAAAACATCAAAAGAGGATTTAGTCAGTTACGTCAATAGGCTATGAGCATTAAGAAGGATATCCAGTGCTCTTATGCAGTACTTTGGTGTTTTTTCATTGATCCTGATATATTGTTACAAGAGAATAAAGGAATGCATTTTATATGTAGACTAGTTATTCAAAAGAAGGCCAAAGAGGGGCCAGCGAGGAACATGTGTCTGGAACCAGATGTAATGTGTACTCTGGATATATCCAAATATTGTCAAGATAAAGAGGGAGAACTCTGGGTTCTTCCCCACTTTGGCTAAGTACACATACAAAATTTACATGGAGAAATTCTTTAGACAAATTTGTAAATAATCTATTTCATGCCTAATTATATACAGAGATCAATAAATGAATCACTAGACATTGTAACTCAGAAAAAATCATGTGAATTGGTTAGAATATGCCATAAATAAAGATCTACATTTATCTAATGCTGCATAAGTGATTTCCATTATAAGCAATCAGCAAGTTGCTAGATTTATGGATAGGGAGTATGTAGACACATATTTATGAGTGATAAAGGTTTGTAGTCTCACATTGGTATTCACTGTATTATTTAAAAATAAAAATTAAGTGAGTCAGTAGAGTTCCATTTTTGGGCAATGATGAGATTATTAAATGACCGAAGTTGATATTAATAATTAACACTGAAAACCTAACTTCCTTCAAAGAAAACTTTTTGAAAGTCTACATTTTCACCAAGTGAACGTACTACAGATTATTTAATCATTATCTAGTGCTAAAGATCTTGGCTTTTACAGACTTGATAGGTAAGGACAGAACAGGGTGATGTAAGTGACAGAGTTTATGTTCTTAGGTTGGGAGGTTAGTTTATGGATGTCACTTAAAATTTCCAAAGTAATAAATGGGTATACTAATAAATAAGACTGAGTTATACCAACGTGGGCCAGAATTGGGATTTATGATTGATTAATTTTTTTGTTCTCTTAAAATTCAGTAAAAAAGGTGCAGGTGTTTCCTTCATTTCCAGGGCTGCTTTACCTTGTGTTTTAGCTTTGTAGTGCATTTCAAGTACTGCTCAATTGGTAAAGATTTAGGCTATTAATTTTTTGACAGAGGAGCACACTGGAAGATGGACAAAATTGTTTTAGTTGTGGAGTGAGATTATGGATCCCTTAGTTATTCATTGCTTTGTCTTTAAATGAAAAGGGCCGAGCTGATGGACCAATGGGACTAATACGATGTAAGGGTGCTGATTAATTTATATGTGCAAAAAGCAAATAGTTAAGAATTTTGCAAAAATGTTGTCTTTTAGCACAATGAGAAGTGGGCATATACAGACAGCTATTAGTGATTGTCAAAGATGTTGTTCTTGGGGTTTCTGATTCATGAGGATGGATGATATTATTATTAGTGAATCATTATATAAAGGAATAAACAATACATAAAAAGGAAGAAAAAGATGTTCAATATAGACTAATGATGAGTATTCTGAGATGTGTGAGTCAAGGATTTTGATGAAGCTTTCTAACTTTGAGATTCATTAGAAAAAAGAAATCTTATTTCCTTAGTGGAAAAGGGACTTAACGGCAGAAGTCAGGAGTAACCAAAGATGCGTTTCCTGAACTTTATTTCTTAGTGTCTGTGAAGTGTGTCCTAAGTAAAGCAATGCAAGCATAAACCAAGGAGTGTAAATGAATGATGACCAGTGATTCAAGTCAGCAGTGAGCAAGGATTACTAATATGTTATTTCCTGAAGTACTAATCTAACCTAAATAGATGAGGTCTTACTTAACTGTTTTCCACATGGGAGATATTCTATCACAAGAATCCGTGTTGCTTTGGATTGGTGTTGGCTAGTTGGTTGCTAGGTTATTTAGAAAAAGAACAGACCACTCACATTAAAAATATTTGTTTGAATAAGTGCCGAAACGAAAAAAGGCCAAACATAGAGAAGTATTGAGAATATGTTAGTGCATGTGATCAAATCACTCTGTTTACTGTCTATTATTTAAAACGAAACAAAAAAGGATCTAACAAGTTGTCTATGGAGAATGAGTGTATGGAAAGTTACTAGCGTTAGTCAATATTCTCTTTCAGGGTCCTGGCTTGAATTCATTTTGAATGTGTTGTTAAAAGTAAACAAATGAATGAGTTCACATTTTGGTCAGTCATTTAAAAGAAGGTAGTACATGAGTCAGTGAGGAGCAGGTGTCATGAAACAAAGGTAGTGATAAGCTATTTTCAATGAAAAAGGGGTTCTTGTCTTATCAAATTATTCTTGGAGTATTTAAATATGAAAAAATAAAAGTTAATGAAAAATTAAGGTAGTTATTACACCAATATTTCACAGCCTACTGTAAGCAATGCATGAATGTGGTCCTTTAAAAAAGATGAATGAGGCTGTGAACTGTGTGGTTAGAGAGTATATAGATCAGTAGAATACCAGTTACATTAATTATTCTTGTGTCAGGTGCTGGATTTAACAGCATTTGCTATATTAATGAAAAATTAAGCAGTAAACAAGTCAGTATATAAAAAATCTATAACAAGAATGCAATAGGATCCAAGGTTTATGATTAATCTAGTACCTTGTGACTCCAGCTTGTTTAAAAAAGTCAAATTTACCCTATTCCATTCTTTATAAAAATGTGCATCTTATATCACAGAATGAAAGCAGTATAGCTGATTTAATCATTCAATAGACTTAAAAGTTTAATTTTTACCTCTGGATAGGGTATGGAGGAACTTCGCTGTAGCTCACATGGAAAAGAATCTGCTTGCAATGCAGTATACCTGGGTTTGATCCCCAGGTTGGGAAGATCTGCTGGAGAAGGGAATGGCAACCCACTCCAGTATTCTTGCTTGGGAATTCCCATGGGCAGAGGAGCCTGGAAGGCTGGGGTCACAAAGAGTTGGACACGACTGAGTGACTGAGTGCACGCCAGTAACGAGAGACTTTGGTAGACAACAGTGGTCAAAATTCATGTCCCTGGGTAAGGAGATTTGTTCATCCTGACGTTATGTCAGAAGAAAAAGAACTAAATACATAAAATCAAAGAAGGCCATGTGTCCGACTCTGCGACCCTAGGGACTATAGCTCCTCTGTCATGGGATTTTCCCAGCAAGAATACTGGAGTGGCTTGCCGTTTCTTTCTCCAGGGGCTCTTCCTGAACCAGGGATTGAACCTGTGTCTCCCGCGTCATAGGTAGATTCTTTACTGCAGAGCCACTGGGGAAAACCAAAGGATGCCATGCAGGGCCAAAAATGGTAATCAACCAGGTTTTATGAGTAACCTGAGGCCCGTTAAAAATGATGGAGAACTCTTATTCATCTTCAGTGTTTTTAATATTATATTTTATTTTATACCATGGTTAATTTAAACCTTTCATCAGTGATAAAGAGGTAGGTCATAACTCCTTGAAAGGGGAGTAGATAGGATGAGAGAATATGCTATCAGTGTCCTCATTGTGAGATATGACACTTGGTGGTTGATGATTGTATTCTATCAGTTTTTTTTATTGTGTAACAAATTACCCTACAACCGAGCAACTGAAGACAACAGTCAGTATTTGTTATGCATCACATTTTCTATGGGGCAGGAATCTAGAGAGGATTAGTGGGCAGTTTTGATTTAGGGTCTTTTGTGAGGTTGCAGTCAAGATGTCAGGTAGGATTGCAGATATGTGAAAGCTTGGGCTAGAGGAACTGCCTCCGTGAGTCACTCAGAAGGCTAGAAAGTTCGTGTTGGTCGTTGGCAGGGAGACCACAGTTTCTTTATACATGGACCTCTCCTCAGGACTGCTTGAGTGTCCTTACAACATGACAGCTGAGTTCCCCAAGAGTAATCAATACAAGAGAAAGGGAGGCAAAAAGCTCAGTGTATGTATAATTAAGATTCAGAGGTCATACACTGCCAGCCTGTCAAGTATTCAATTGGGTTTAGAGGCCAGGCATGATTTAATATGGGAGGAGACTGCAAGGCTATGAGTACCAGGAGCCAGGAATCCTTGGGTGCCATCTTGGAGGCTGGCTACCAAATGTACCATCTTTAAAACATGGAAAAATTAAGTGAATGAAGGACAAGCATAGTAGATAAAGTATAAATGTGGGATGGACATGAAGCAAGTAAGCTGATAATCTTTGTGTATAATGTGATCTGCTGCAAAAAAGATGTAGCATCTTTGTTTTATGAAAATAAGCCTATAGATAGACCTTAGTAATATTCTAGGATATTGTTTTTAGGGATTTTTGAATTTTATGCATTGACTTTATTATTATTAGTGACTCAATTAGGGGATCAGTAAACAAAGGTAAGCATGAATGGAAAGGTGTGAAGTTTGAACCAATGCATATCTGAGGTGTGTGTGAATAAATGATTTGGTTAAACCCCATATCTCTGAGGTCAGAGACCTAGTTAATGCCTGTACAACAGAAATTAATGCTCAGGATTTTGTTCTCAGGCTATTAATATTCATAGGTCTGGATGGTATTACTATAAGTGAATTAACGAGTGAGTAAGTGTATCTATATAGAAGACAAGGAAAGCCATATGTGGTCCAATTATGAGTGTTTAATATATTTTTGCTATTAGTACATTTCCAAAGTGCTCAATTCCAATGTAAATATATTTGGATAAATAACATACAGAGATAAATACCTGGAAATCAATGTTCTGCATTATTTGAGAAATGCTGACTGCTTATTGAAAATAAGAAGATATGATCTAATTGGTTATGTCTGGGAGTAATGACGGAGAAGGCAATGGCACCCCACTCCAGTACTCTTGCCTAGAAAATCCCATGGACAGGGGAGCCTAGTGGACTGCAGTCCAGGGGGTCGCAAAGAGTCGGACACGACTGAGCGACTTCACTTTCACTTTTCAGTTTCATGCATTGGAGAAGGACATGGCAACCCACTCCAGTGTTCTTGCCTGGAGAATCCCAGGGACGGGGGAGCCTGGTGGGCTGCCGTCTCCGGGGTCGCACAGAGTCATACATGACTGAAGCGACTTAGCAGCAGCAGCAGCAGCAGCCAGGAGTAATGAATCCGTGAGCAGCTGTTAATACCATTCAGATTTCTGATCCAATCTCTATGTTCAAAGGTATTGATGATATTATGAGTGAACATATAAGTCCACTTATCTTTCAGCCAATTATTTTGAAGATGGTAAAGTGGGATTGCCCAGCGTTGCATTATTGACATTTTGGGGCAGATGATCCGTTGACGTGACCGCACTGACTTCTAACTAGATGTCACTAGATGGACCCCCTCTCCCAATGTGACAACCAAAAATATTTCAACATTGGCCAGCGTCCTCTGGGGACAGTATGGCCCCTGTTGAGGACCAGTAAGGTAAAACATGGGGCCCAGAGGAACATGTGTTAAAAAACAATGTGATTCACTTGTCCTATTGTTCCTTATTGATATTCACATGAAGAAAGAAAGCAACTAGGCTCTTCCCACTTTATCTCAGATTCCCGTGTATAGTTGCATCTAATCGTATCCCAATTTGAGTTGTTCATGGATAGGATCATACTGTGTTTTCTCTGGAAAAGTAAATTGAAGTTTAAATTATTCATGAATACAAGAGTAATTGAACAAATAAAAAAATGACTGGATAAATAAATATATAATGGGGATTCTAGCATATACTATGGAGAAGGCAATGGCACCCCACTTCAGCACTCTTGCCTGGAAAATCCCATGGATGGAGGAGCCTGGTAGGCTGCAGTCTATGGGGTCGCTAAGAGTTTGGCACTACTGAGCAACTTCACTTTCACTTTTCACTTTCATGCATTGGAGAAGGAAATGGCAACCCACTCCAGTATTCTTGCCTGGAGAACCCCAGGGATGGGGGAGCCTGGTGGGCTGCCGTCTATGGGGTCGCACAGAGTCAGACACAACTGAAATGAGTTAGCAGCAGCAGCAGCAGCAGCATATACTATTGGTGAAAATGTGCCATGAAAGAAGTGTTTAAATGAATCCCATCCTGCACAAGTGACATTACTATTAGGAAAAATGCTCTAGATTCTTTTTCTAAAAACATTTTATTAGGTATAGGTGATTTACAATATTGTGTTGATTTCTGCTGAACATCACAGTGATTCAGTTACATATCTATCTATATACATATATATACATATACATTCTTTTCCATTAGAGTTTATACATTGATAGATTCTTACCATGTTGGGAGAGAGTGCACTGTGGGATTCTTTTAATCACCATTTCATATTCTTGTGTTAAGTTCTAGATAAGTCAATAAATAATATGCTAGCCATTCTGGGCCCTTTGATTAAAATGTGTCATGAATCAAAGTTTATGATTGATCTAGTGTAGGCTTACTAGTTTAAATTATTCATGAATACAAGAGTAAATGAACAAATAAAAAAGGACTGGATAAATAAATATATAATGGGGGTTCTATCATATACTATGGAGAAGGCAATGGCAATCCACTCCAGGACTATTGCCTGGAAAATCCCATGGACAGAGGAGCCTGGTAGGCTACAGTCCATGGGGTAACAAAGAGTCAGACACGACTGAGCAACTTCACTTCGCTTCACTTCACTTCATGGACGTTCACTCTACTATATTTAATATGGGACAAATTAAATGAAAGGGAGTAATCATGGGTCAGCCATGAGTACAGAATTTCCAAGAAATGAGGGCGCTAATAAATCTGTGTGTGACACTGAGATTTGTATGTTGATCTTAGAAGTTTCAGAAATCTTAATTTTGAGATTTTTCTGTGTTGACTTTCTTATCTTGACTTTTCTGTGTTGATTTTCTTGTTGGTGAATCAATGAATGATTCAGTCAGTAAAGGTGCAAATGAGTGAAGCAGTATAATGCCAAGCCTAGACCAGTGATGAGTATCCTGGGGTATCTGAATTCAGAATTTTATTTTACTAAGCTTTATAGCTCCAAGATCTGGTAGAAAAAGAAAATATCCCATTAACTCTGTGGGACATGATCATATAGCAGAAGTGAAGAAGGGTCAGTTCTTATTCTCCGTCTGTTGAGGTTCTCGATTATAGATTATATTTTAAGTAAATCAGTGTGTGAATAAAATATGTAAATGAATGAAGACAAGGAAGGCACTGAAAGGACCAATTATGAGAGTACATAATTAAATAAGGAACAAGACTAATAGCATTTGGAAGTGCTGAGTTCCAATGGAATTAAATAGATCAAAGCTCTTGTACTTTTGAGTAAGAAATAGAAAAGACAATTTCATGTGAGAGTCGATGTTGCATTTGATGAAGAGCAGATTTTTTCATTTCTGTTATTTTTTACATGTTGCTCCCTTTTCCAAGAGGCTTTATTTTGTAAGAGCAGTTTTAGGTTTGTGGCATAATTAAGCAAAATGTACAGGGATTTCCCACAGGCACCCTGGCTCTACATGCGTATCACCTCTCCTGTTATCAACACCCCACACCAGAAGGTACATTTATTAAAACTGATGGACCTTCACTGATACATCATTTTCACCCAGAGGCCATAGTCAACTTCAGGGTTCACTCTTGGTTGTAAATTCAGTGGCTTTGGACAAATATATTGGGTTCATGAAAAAGTTTATGTTTCTCTGTACCATTTTATGGAAAAACCCAACGGAACTTTTGGCCAACTCAATATAATGACATATATCTGCCACTGTGGTATCATACAGAATATTTCGCTGCCCTAAAAATCCTCTGTGTCGCTTCGTTTTTCTCTCCCTTTAACCCCTGGCAACTTCAGCATGTAGCAGTGTTGGGATTGTACATAGCCACTTAATATTGTCTTTCTAGATTTAGTCATACTAAATTTGAGGTTCCTTCATGCCTTTTTACGGAGAAGGCAATGGCATGCCACTCCAGTACTCTTGCCTGGAAAATCCCATGGACGGAGAAGCCCGGTGGGCTGCAGTCCATGGGGTCGCTAAGAGTCGGACACGACTGAGCAACTTCACTTTCACTTTTCACTTTCATTCATTGGAGAAGGAAATGGCAACCCACTCCGGTGTTCTTGCCTGGAGAATCCCAGGGACGGCGGAGCCTGGTGGGCTGCCGTCTATGGGGTCACATAGAGTCGGACATGACTGGAGTGACTTAGCAGCAGCAGCAGTATCATGCCTTTTTATGACTTTGATAGCTCATTTCTTTTTAGTGCTGAATAATCTTCCATTATTTTGATGTAAAACAGTTTATTTATCCATTTACCCACTGAAGGATGTGTTGGCTGCTTCCAAGTTTTGCCAATTATGAATAAAGCTGGTATAAATATCCATGTGGAGGTTTCTGTATGGACGTAAAATTTCACCTCCTTGGGGTAAATACCAAAGAGTGTGATTTCTAGATAGTATGGTAAGAATATGTTTAAGTGAGTAAGTAAGTGAAGTCACTCAGTCGTGTCCGACTCTTTGCGACCCCGTGGACTGTAGCCTACCAGGCTTCTCCGTCCATGGGATTCTCCAGGCAGGAATGCTGGAGTGGGTGACCATTTCCTTCTCCAGGGGATCTTCCTGACTCAGGGATCGAACCTGGGTCTCCCACATTGGAGGCAGATGCTTTAACTTCTGAGCCACCAGGGAAGATTTTCATAATAAACTGCCAAATATATACTCTAATAGGTGCGTAGTGGTGCTTCATCATTTTAATTTGCCTTTCCCTCATGACATGTAATGTGGAGTGTCTTTTCATATGCTTATTTTTCATCTGTTTATCATCTTTGGCAAGATGTCTGTTCAGGTCTTTGATTCATTTTTTAATCAGGTTATTTGTTTTCTTACTGTTGATTCTAAGGATTCTTTGTAAGTTTTGGAAAGAGTCACTTATTAGACATGTCTTTTGCAAATAGTTTTCCCCCAGTCTATGGCTTGTGTTTTGTTCTTTTGAAACTTTCTTTGCAGAAAAGAAACTTAATGAATTGTAGCTTATCAATTATTTCACATAATGTGCCTTTGGTATTGTATTTTTAAAAAGTCATTGTCAAACACAAGATCAGCTAGATTTTCTCTTCTGTTTTGTTCTCGGGGTTTCATTGTGTTTTGTTTTTATTTAGGTTTATAATCCATTTCGAGATAATTTTCAGGAAGGGTGTAAGATCTGTGGCTATATTTCTTTCTTTTTTTTTTTTTTAAATGTGGACGTCCAGTTGTTCCAGCACCACTTATTGAAAAGATTACCTTTGTTCCATTGTATTTCCTTTGATCCTTTGTCAAGGATCAGTTGTCCGTATTTTTGTGGGCCTTATTTCTGGGCTCTCTTCTGTTCCATGGATCACTTTATATGTTCTTTGACTAATACCACACGGTCTTGATTATTGTAGCTTTATAGTAAATCTTGAAGTCAGGTGATTAAGTCCTCCAACTTTGATCTTCAATATTGTGTTCACTATTCTGGGTTTTCTGGCCTGTTCATATAAACTTTAGGATCATGGTATTTACAGCCACAAAACACCTGCTGGAACTTTAACTGGAACTGCCTTGAATCTATAGATCGAGTTGGAAAGAGCTGACATTTAGATAGTATGA
>SJYF01000094.1:6855540-6865859 GCA_006410515.1 Procapra przewalskii
GAACATGTAATATGTGAAGGAGCCCAATTAATCTTGTTTTACTGCCTGGAAGTCCCCTTAAAAAAAAGACCCAAGCCCTTCCTTTTTCAGGGAAGGATAACGTACACCCTACTCTCGAAACATATCTTGCTATTAACTTTTAAATTCAAATAGTCAAAAATAAAAATTTAGTTTCTTCATAACACTATGTGGCCAGTGCCTGCCATTTTTTAAAACTGGAGTATAGTTGATTTATGAGGGCTTCCCTGAGAGCTCAGTTGATAAAGAATCTGCCTGCAATGCAGGAGACCACAGTTTGACTCCTGGGTTGGGAAGATCCACTGGAAAAGGGATAGGCTATGGAGAAGGAAATGGCAACCCACTCCACTACTCTTGCCTGGAGAATTCCATGGACCGAGGAACCTGGTAGGCTACAGTCCGTGGGGTCGCAAAGAGTCGGACACGACTGAGTGACTTCACTCACTTTCACCCACTTGAGTATTCTTGGGCCTCCCTTGTGGTTCAGCTAGTAAAGAATCAGCCTGCAATGCAGGAGACCTGGGTTTGATCCCTAGGTTGGGAAGATCCCCTGGAGAAGGGGATCTGCTACCCCTGCCAGTATTCTGGCCTGGAGCATTTGATGGACCGTATAGTCCTTGGGGTCTCAAAGAGTCGGACACGACTGAGCGACTTTCACTTTCGAAAACTTACGGTTGGTTTGCAATGCTATGTTAGTTTCAAGTGTATAGCAAAGGAAATCAATTTTATGTGTATATATTTCAGTTTTCTAAGATTCTTTGCCTATTCAGGTTCTTAAATAATACTGAGTAGAATTCCCTGTGCGATGTAGTATGTGTTTGTTAGTTATCTCTTTTATATATTGTAGTATGCATAATGGGCAGTGCTAATAGAGAGTATTTCCATTGTTGGGGAAAATGTCATCAGTGAGGAAACTTGAATGTAATAACATTTAGTGTTGAGTAGCGGATGACTCTATCTGTATGCATTTTTATTTTTTAAAAAAGGTCTAGGAAGTTGAATTATCTTTGGAGCTATTTGGTGGCGTTCAGTCACTCGGTTGTGTCCAACTCTTTGTGACTCCATGGTCTATAGCCCACTAGGCTCCTCCGTCCATGGGTTTTTCCATCCATTTATCACAGCTATTTAATCAATAAATTAATAATTAATGAGATAAACTGTATGATATAGCCAGATTGTTTTTTAGAACAAGAATTTAAATTCATCAAAATCTCCCCCATTAAAAAGTTATCTGGCCTTTCTGTTTTGGTAGGGATATATAGACAAATTTTAATAATATAAGTCATATATTGGGTGATGGATTAAAAGGTCTTCATAAAAACATTTTAAGAGTCTTCACCAGTTTATGTCACACTAAAAAGTAAGTCAGTAGATGAAAAGGATACCTCTGTTGGATTGACTGATGAAAATGTGACAGAGACCAATGTTTCTGATTAATCTAGTGATGTAGAACTAACTTCTATTTTAAAAATCCAAGTTTACACTTTTCGTTCTTTAAAAAAATCTGTGTTTTCTGTCTGACTGAACACTCTACTTTGAATTCAGTTATTGTCCAATGATGAGGGTGTTGGCTATTACTTCTGTGAGGAAGGAGCAACGTAAGTAACAAAAGTTTCTTTTCTTGGTTGGTATGGTCTATTCATGTGTGGTCACTGAAGTAGTTCAATAGAATAAGAGGCTGTATGCATTAAACCAAATCTAAGATTACCAAGTATGACCAGTAGGGAGAAGGTGTTACAGGCCAAGGAGCAGAATTAACACGTTTCCGTACCTCGGAGATTCATCTTAAAAAGAGATGGATGCATTCAATTAACATTTTCAAAACTGTTATCGATTCCATGTTATTTCAGCAGCACAGCTGGTTTACTATTTCAGTATCACTGGAGGCCCAGCCTATCAGCTGTTTAGCGGAGACTCCCAGCAGGGGCAGCTCCCCGGGAGTGCTCTAGCTGTAGGCTGCACTGTGGTTTTCAGTGGTCAGTGCATCATGTTTAAAATCGCTTGAATTAAATGTGTTTGGCCCAGTTATGGCTCACTTTTTGAGATGGTCCTGGTATGATGCAAGGTTACACTTATATCTAGTCTGCAAACTCTGTCAGAAATCAGCCTAGAGGCAATGATCAGAGTTAAATCAAGGATCCCATCCTGGGAGTTTGTGACTGATGGGATAATGGCAGCAGAAATTAACAAAGAGAGTGCTAAGCCTGGGCCAGTGATGAGATTGGGACCCTCCAATCAAACGTCTGAATCAAACGTTTTGATTCAAGTGATATCTACCTCTGAGGTCCATCATTTACAAGTGACCTTCTTTTTTTTTTCCTTTATGGAAATAAGCATACAGCAGAAGTTCAGAATATTCAGATATCTGGATCACAGACATCTTCTGGAGATAGACTGATTTTTACAAGTAAATCAATATATGAGTAAATGAAGAAATCTAAAGATGGGTAAATATATAAAGAAAGCTGGGCATGGACCAGTTCTGTGAGTATGTAACAAACATGGATTATTATTATACATTACTGTAGCACTGAGTGGAGAAGGACATGGCAACCCATTCCAGTGTTCCTGCCTGGAGAATCCCAGGGACAGAGGAGCCCGGTGGGCTGCCGTCCATGGGGTCACGCAGAGTCAGACACAACTGACTGACTAAGCACAGCACAGCACACAGCCCCGAATTTGAGTGAAATATATTCATGAAATAGGACTCTTTTTTCCAAAGGAGCATGTATGCAGATGTCCACCAGAGGCAGAGGCTCTGCTTGATGTAGGTGGTGTGCCGCTTGGTCGGTTTTATTTAGAGAAGGGGAAAATTGCATAAATAAGTGCCAATTAAGTAATTATTTAATTGAGAAATGGATGAGCATAGCTCATCTTTAGAATGTGCCTTATGAAAATGGTTATTGTTAATCCAAGTCTTCTCACTGAGCTTTGTCAAAAACAACAAAACCGCGTAGTTTTTAACTTTGTGAGTATTGAAATAGACATATGGAGATAATGAACATTATTCAAGTTTCTTATCTAATGTTAGTTCCTAGTTCTTGATGTGTTCTTACATATAAAAGATGAAGTTCTAATCACAGGCAGTAGTTTAAAAGGAGGCAAACGTGGCTCAGTAAGAAAGAGGACTACTGACATCTTTATGTATCCCACTTACTCTCTCTTCCTAGCTTAGTATGAACATGTAGACAGGCACATGGAGATCATCTCTATTTTGGGTTGTTTCTATTCTGGATTTCTGTCATTTTCTTTGTGTGTTTGTATATTTGAGCATATGATCACATATTCCATGAATAATTCCATACCTGAATAAATGCAACAATGAACAGTTGAATTAATGTGTGAGTAGGGTCAAGCACAGACTTCGGTGAGAATATGCCATGAATGATAATTTCTAAATTCACCCATTTCTCTGCAAATTGGGTCCATTAAAAGGATTATCCAGGCTTTTACTTATGTGGCTAGGGGTCTATAGACAGGTATGAGCAGTAGGAACAGTTTTTCTTTTTGAGTGATGAACTCAACTGTGCTCATTGGAGTATTTGAAAATATTAGTTAAACCAAGTAGGAAGAATGAGTGCTCTTCGTGGGTCAGAGATGAAAATGAGACTTGAGTCGCGTTCATGGTCAAGCTAGTGCCGCACAGCTAGTATCCTTTCAATCAGTCCACATCTGGACTGTTCCTTCTTTTGAACATCGGCATTTGATCCCACAGAATGAAGACTGGCTGCTTCATTCAGTCCTCTCTGAGGAAGATCTTGGCTGTTCCTTTGTGGGTAAGGATCCTAATGACTCAAATAGAATAGTCATAGTCAAAAGATCTTGTCGTAAGATTTTGGAGTGCATTTTTCATTAGACTTTAGCAAATTACTTAGATTAGGAAAGTGCAAGAGAGCTGGAGTAAGATGCATATGAAGCAGGGGTGTTCACTGATGCATACATACCCCAACGAGAGCCACTAGAAAAGAGGTTTCATCTGTTGGGAAAGATCTAGTTTATGGGAAGAGAGCCTGCATACAGATCTTGGTCATATCTAAGGATCTTGTTATTGGCGTTTTTTTTCTATTCATGGACATTGATGTTATTTCTGTTGGTGGGTCAGTGAATGGACCAATAAATAAAGGTATAAGTGAAATAAAGATTAGTTAGCCTGGATCGATGATGAGTACCCTGGGGTGTCTGAAGTCAAGGACTTTGATTAAACCCTGTAACTCTGAGGTCCGTTGTAAAAAGATTCATTTCTCTTTGTTATCTCTATAGGAAATGAGCTTGCTTAAGGATTTAAAAATATTCGAGAGTTTGTTCTTGTGTTTGGGCTTCTCAGTATTGTATTTTCAGTAAATCAATGCATGAATAAATCAAGAAAGTATAAATGAATAAGGACAAAATGGTTTATTCCTGGTTCAAATATGACAGAGTATAATATATATGTAATATAAAAATCATTATTAATACATTTCTTAAGCACTGGGTTCCAGTAAAATAAATTGACTAAAGCTTACCACTTTGGGTAAAGAACATTTCCATACGTGGATGTAAGAGCTCATGCTATTTTTCTGGGCTGGTTTGTTGGTTTTTGTTTTATTAAGAGAAGGGCAAAGCTTTTACTTAATTATTGATTAACTAACTACCTAATAGAGAGAAGGCTTTATACATGGATCTATTAAGAATATGTCACATGACCAGTTATGATTAATCCAATGATCTTTGCTACTTTTTAATTGAAAAAATTATCTAATCTTTTTCCTGTGCCTGATGAGCATAAGGACAGACATTAATACTGTCCCGATTCTTTTGTGTCACAAATATTAATGTTACTATTCTAAATGTATCAAGTAATAAGTTAATATCTTAATCAGTTACTTGAAAGGAATACATGGTCCAATGAGGACCATTTGTTATGAAACAAGGCGAGTGATTAATCCACTTCTAACAATTGCTATCTAGATAAAGGAACGAGAGCTAGGCTCTTAAGTTGTGGAATGGTCATTATATTTAGAGAGCATTTCTTTTCCTGGTTGTTGGCGTAGTTTCTTTAAGAAATGTAGGGTAAAATGGCTCCGTGCGTAGTTATATATACATACATTTATGAAGGTGGAAGAGGCATGGACAGTTGCTGAGAATGTGCTTGAATCTAAGATTGAGATTACCTGAATTCTTTCCACACAAGTTTCATTTGGAAAGGTGTTGTAGCTCATGGGCTTCCCTCAGTTAGACTGTAAAGAATCTGCCTGCAATGCAGGAGACCTGGGTTCAATCCCTGCATCTGGAAGATCCCCTGGAAAAGGAAATGGCAACCCACTCCCGTATTCCTGTCTGGAGAATTCCATGGACAGAGGAGCCTGGTGGGAGACAGTCCATGGGGTTGTGACACGACTTAGCAACTGAACAACTATAGCTCTCATCTGACCGGATAGAGGGCGTGCACACAGACGTGTAATAGTCATGCTGCTTATTCTTCCGTCTGATGCTAGTTTCAGAGGTGCTCGTTCTATTCATTAAACTTAATTCTTGGTTCAATCAATCATTATGTCATTCAGAGTTTTAATAAACAATAAGTACTAGCGTTTATTCCTCATCACTTGTTTCGTTGACTTGTATTCAGCTGAAAAAACCTGAATCTAGGTTGCCTTATTTTTCTACCTGCCTGTCTAATCTGTCTATTTTAATATTTGCTTTGTACTCTACAGAATGGATGCTCAATGATTCAATTAAGGACTGTGGAAACTTATGTAAGTAACAGTTAAAGTAATTGCTTCTGGTTTGGTGGTTTGTCATGGGTGTTAACTCTATTATTGGAAGGGATAAATGGCTACAAGTACACGTTAAATGAATGGAGGTCTTATGTAGGCCAATTCAGAACATCTGTGGTCAATTAAGAAGAAAAGAGGAAGACCATTTTATTTATTTTCACAGTTAATTACTCAATTAATTGATGTATAATGTATTATCAATTTTAATTTGAATCACAGTTGATTTAAGCCTCCCTCTATAAAGACATAATTTTGTCACATAAGGCTATCTGTGCTTGAAAATCAAAGGAACTGTTAAATGACTCACTCAAGGACAGGGCTCTGAAATAATTTAGATAAAATCAAACCCTGATTCTTTTCATATCACGTATTGTGATGTCTAATCAAACGCAAAGTTTCCGCACACGTAGTCAATTTCAAGATCCCTAAAAGGAAAACATAAGTACTGTATTTATTGAAAAAAATTTGTGCATAAATGGACCCAGAGAATTTAAACTTGTGTTGTTCAAGGGTCAACTGCATACAGATAAATAAAGATTATGAAGCATTGGGTCCAACTCTAGCAACGTCTCAGGAAGTATGAGAGTCTGTAAATAAATGTTAGGACGACTGGTTCAGTTCAGAAAGTCATGGTTTTATGTTATGTCTTTGGCTAATGATGCTATAGAAAGTACAAGTAATAATTACTCTTCCAATTCTGGCTCAGTGTTAAGCTTGATGTTCACTTTCTTCAGGGAAACGTCAGTAAATATTAACCCTAATAAATAAATACCTAAACTACTGGTGTAATGAAAGATGAAATGCATGGATTAATGAACATGATATCTTAGTTCTTTTCATTTTCTCTGCTTTGTACTCAGAGTGGGTGTGCCAAGCTAATTTAAGGAGCTTTCCGGTCAGGAGCTCTAGGTAAGATGCCAAGTTATAGTTTTGATTCTTGTGGTGATTTGTTTTGGGTGTTAACTATAATATTGAAAAATAACAATATAATTTTAAAAGGCCAACCATGGCCCCCTAATACATTTGGAATTGACATGAACCATTATATTGATTTATCAATATTTGCAACAGTGTGCATAATCAGCAAAATGTAAATTCAGAAAAAAACAAATGAGTCTATGGAAAGATGTTAGAGATACTTGAAGGTTTTGTTTTCCAGCATAGATATGTATTTTATAACAATTGCTTTACTATAAATGTAAGGCTAGAGGGCCTGCCTGGGTGGTGTAGTGAAACAGAATCTGCCTACCAATGCAGGAAACACAAGAGATGTGAGTTTGATCTCTGGTTCAGGAAGATCCCTGCAGTAGGAAATGGCAACCCGCTCAGGAAATGGCAACCCGCTCCAGTATTCTTGCCTGGAGAATTCCATGGACAGAGAAGCCTGGTGGGCTAAAGTTCATGGGGTCACAAAGAATCGGACACAACTGAGCGATTGAGCGTGTAAGGCTAGAGATAATATTAATAAATAAACAGTAAGTTAGTTAAAAAATAAATGCTTCAAGCACGTTTCCTCTAGCTAGATGTTATAGATAATATAAATAATGGCCAATATTTATTCTACATTAGTAGAATGTTCAGTGTGGTTTGTTTTCTTAGCAAAAAGTTATATATTAACCCTGGTAATATATAGCATAATCACTGAATAATGAAATGTAGATCCAAAGATTAACAGAGAAAGCATCTCAATCATGTCTCTACTCTGCTATCTGTGTTTTGGAATGGACACATTCCGACTGATTCAAGCATATGCCTTGGTCAACTGACAGTCTCTAAATTTGCCTGCGCGTGGAAACCAATATCTTAGTGTTCTTTCTTTACTTTGGGTGTGGCTTGTTTAGTTTATTCTTTGAAATGTTGAAAAATATATTCAGGATAAAAAAATACTAACCATGGTCCAGTGATTAAATTGGAAATGTATGAAACACTGGGTTGATTAATCTATCTTTAGAATAATGAGGGTGATTAATGAAAGAAGTATACTCAATTAAGCAGTGATTGTAAAGAAAAATGAGGAAGCTACTGAAGGCTCTTATCCCTGAGCTTTTGTGACTCAGATATTTATTTAATCATGATTAGTAAATTAATGAACTAATCACTAAACAGAAGTAGATGGGAGGAAGAAAAAGAGGTCCAAACCTGGATCAGTGATGATGTCAGATGGCGTGCGTGTGAATTATATATGGTAAATGCTATGGTAAATACTTTGTGTTCAACACAAAACAAAATCTATCTCCTCTGTTGTCAGTTTTTCTATGGATCAGTGTTAGGAGTAAACAACAATATTATTATTCTAATTTTGGATTCATGAATTTCTATATTATTAATATAAATTGATCAGTGATAGAACCAATCAACAAAATATAACTAAAACCAAGAATGAAGCCTCATCAACCATACTGTATCTCGTGGGGCCAGAAATACTATTAATTTAAATTAGAGAAAGTGATGCACTTAAAGAAATATATGGACCAAAGGTATTAGCTCTTTGTCTAAGGATCGTATCATTACATTTCTGTTTATGCTCACAGATATGTAAACCATGGAAAATGTAAATACCTTTGTGGCTGAGTAAATGAAATGAAGAAAATAAGAAGCAATATACAGAAAGTCTCAATTTTTTTCTACCGCCTCCTCTGCTTTTTACTCCTCAGAATGGATGCCTATTAGCAGATGTCGTCGTCTCCCATGGTCATGCACTCTGTCTTCCGAGGTGAGTAATGCAGTAAGCACATCTGTGTCTTGGGAAGCTTTTTTCTCCCTCTGTATTCACGGTATTATGAAAAGTTTGAAATATTATTAGCATTAGTAATAATGAGCTAATTAATGAACTTATACGGATGAGAATAAAGTCGATTAGTCAATATTTGCTGCAATGAAGATGATTATTGAAATAAATATATTCCATGAGCCAAAATATTCTTCAGGCACAAGTTAGTCATATTGAAGGGGTTGCCCTTCAGTTTTTTGATTCATAGATACTTATTTTATTATTATTTATGAATTAATACAGTGATCAGTAAACAAAGGTAGATCAGAATGAAGAAAAAGGGTCTGAAGGTTGGACCGATGATGATGACTGATGGCATATGAGTTGTATACAGTGAATACTGTGTGTCTGAAACTCTGAGGTCCAGCGAACGAAATCTAGATCTTTTCCTTAGTAGGGAGTGTCCCTACAGACAGATGTCAGGAATATGTAGGGACCTTGTTTTATTCTTGGTGGCTCATGAAGTTTTTAAAAAAATTATTATAACAATATTACTGACAGAATCAAAAAGTATATAAATGAATAAAAATGAATGAATGACTAAAGATGGGTTAAGTATTATTCTCTGATTAAATGTGTAGCTTAAAGAGAAATGAATTAATATGAATTAAAATGAATAACTGATGAATCAAGTATATTATGCATTTTTGATAAATTAATAAATACCTAAATGACTATGTATATGAATTGTGGAAAGTAGAGCTCAATGGATAGACTATCTCAAATTTATATCACTAGAGTCTGCTTGGTACTATGCAGAAATGATGCTCCAGGTGATTTCAGCTTTTGCTGTGATCAAGATTGTCCTATTACCTCTGGATTAGAAAGAGAAAAAGTTGAATGATGGTCAAGTTTGTCACCTTAGATTGGGTCACGTGTTTAAATGTATTCCTTGAATTATTTGAAATATTTTATTATTTATTTTATTTTATTTTTATTTTTACTTTATTTTACTTTACAGTACTGTGTTGGTTTTGCCATACATTGACATGAATCCGCCACGGGTGTATATAAGCTCCCAATCCTGAATCCCCCTCCCACCTCCCACCTCATATCATCTCTCTGGATCATCCCCATGCACCAGCCCCTAGCATCCTGTATCCTGTCACTTCATTTCTTACATGATAGTATACATGTTTCAATGCCATTCTCCCAAATCATCCCACCCTCTCCCTCTCCCTCAGAGGCCAAAAGTCCATTCTATACATCTGTGTCTCTTTTGCTGTCTTGCATACAGGGTCATCATTACCATCTTTCTAAATTCCATATATATGTGTCAGTATACTCTATTGGGGTTTTTCTTTCTCGCTTACTTCACTCTGTATAATCAGTTCCAGTTTCATCCATCTCATTAGAACTGACTCAAATGTATTCTTTTTAATGGCTGAGTAATACTCCATTGTGTGTATGTACCATAGCTTTCTTATCCATTCATCTGCTGATGGACACCTACGTTGTTTCCATGTCCTGGCTATTATAAACAGTGCTGCAGTGAACATTGGGGTACATGTGTCTCTTTCAATTCTGGTTTCCTCAGTGTGTATGCCCAGCAGTGGGATTGCAGGGTCATAAGGCAGTTCTATTTGCAGTTTTTTTAAGGAATCTCCACACTGTTCTCCATAGTGGCTGTACTACTTTGCATTCCCACCAACAGTGTAAGAGGCTTCCCTTTTCTCCACATCCTCTCCAGCATTTATTGCTTGTAGACTTATGGATTGCAGTCATTCTGACTGGCATGAAATGGTACCTCATTGTGGTCCTGATTTGCATTTCTCTGA
>SJYF01000094.1:6909609-6921581 GCA_006410515.1 Procapra przewalskii
GAGCTCCCTGCCTCATACAGCAAATGCCTGCTTCCCTCTTGTTTAGAAGCAGATTCTTTGCTATTGATTTTATTTTTGAAAATGCATGCCTGAGTACATTAATAAATAAGTACAGTTCATATATAAAATGACCCAGAATATTCCAGTGATAAAATTTTGTGAAACAAGGATTGTGGTCGACCCAGTTTTGCTTCTCTGAGATCCATTTAACCAAGAAGATTTAATCTATCAATATTAATTCTGTGTATAGTGAGGACACAGTAGTTAAAATATTCGTTGTTTTCGTTCTTGTATTTTAGTGAGTTAAATCTATGAAAAGCTAAGTAAGAAGAAGACCAGTGGTGAAAATGTATTTTGAAACAAAGATTATGATGATCACAATTCTACATGACTGAAATTTATGAAATAAAACGTTTTAAAAGATCTTTGTTGTAATAGTACATAGCGTGTAGTTCAGGCTTCCTGGGAAACTCAGCGGGTGAAGAATCCTCCTGCAGTGCAGGAGGGATACGCTCTTCACTCCACGATTCTTGGGCTTCCCTGGTGGCTCAGATGGTAAAGAATCTGCCTGCAATGCCGGAGACCTGGCTTTGATCCCTGGGTTGGGAAGATCCCCTGGGGAGGGCGTGGCAGCCCACTCCAGCATTCTTGTCTGGAGGATCCCACGGACGGAGGAGCCTGGCGGGCTTCAGTCCAGAGTCGCAGAGAGTCGGCCACGACACAGCGACTAAGCATGGGGCAGCACGGTGTGCAGTTCTGTTCTGCATGTCGTGTTGAGATTATTTGGGTATTTTGCATGCTGAGATGATAATTCACTACTTGAATCATTTTCTATCCTATCTCAGGGCAAATATTCATGATCTGATTGGAGGTGATGGCAGGAGGTCCCTATACCCCACATTTAAAAACTTTTTTCTGGCACTTGGTATCTGAGAGAGTGTAAAAATAACCAATGCTAGGGTAATAATTTCAGCTCAGCAAGTATAGATCCCAATCCATGTCAGCCTCTGTGTTAGTCATGGCATTCGTATCTAAATCAGATCTAGTTTCAGCCATCAGGTAACTCTTTGGGATTAGGTGGGATGACTGATAAATAGAATAATTCAATATAAGGCCAAACGCATGGGTTTTCCAGAAGCACAGAAGGCAGGACCTCACTTACATATCACATGCTTTAGAAAACAGAAGATGCCTGAGCCAATGACTGAATCCCTGGTTTGTAAGATCCAGGACATTAGGAATTGTGCTCCTCATAGGCACTGCGTGTAGAGCACTCTCAGATATTTGTTGAATGAATTATTGAATAAATGGTGTAAATGATGAATGAATGAAGCAGTGAGTTAGTGAATGAATGAGTCTTTGAGTAAACAAAGGAATGGAAAATTGAGTGAAAATGTGGAGGATAAGAATGAGGGGATAAATTAATAATGCACTGAGTAAATCAGTATGTGTGTGTTACATTCTTAAGTGGATGAGTCTCTGTAGGTAAAACTGTCAAGAGGTGGATGGTGAGGGACAAATAGATCAAGGAAGGAATGGACGAAAGACTAGTAGGCCAATGGTCCAGTAAGTGAAAGGTGAATTAATAAATGGATTCCAGAACGAGTTTATCAATGAATGGTTTAGTAGAAGTTAGTAATGAAGGGATGAATAAGCCAGTGAGTTGATGAGGAACCAAATGAATTAATTGATGAATAAGTCAAAAAATGAGTGAGGGAACGAATGAAGTCAGTAAAAAGAGGACAAAGTTGAATAATTTAACTAATGAGTACATAAATCAGTGCTTGGCACAAATTAATAAGGCAGTGAATAGGCAAATGGATGGGGGGATGCATATATTAAAATTATCGAGGGAAAGGATAATTGTTGAGTGAGTAAATGACTCAATGAATGAGTATGTCATCCAAGAATAAATGGAGCGCTCTGTGAATGGGAGAGTGAATAAGTGAACAGATCGGTAGATGAGTGAGCAAGTCAGTGACCTGTGTACGAGGCAGTGAGTGGAGCAGGTCCCCCTGGGCTTCCTTCCCTGACCACTCAGCCATGCCCCAGCCTCAGGGCACGTGCTAAATTCCCAGGCTACCCATCGCCCTCTGCTCACAAGCATTTGTTTTCATGTCTCCACCAAGCTGACCTGCCCAGACAGCCGAGAACTGGGTCAGATTCTTCCCTGTCTCTGCAGGGCCTTCCCAGCCTGAGCCTAGGAGGCGCCCAGTGAATTACTGCTGAATGAATGAACGAAGAGCTAAAAATACACGTGCTTTTGTGGAACTGGGATGGCCCTTCTGAGAACTGCCGGGAGCCATTCTGCGGGGAGGTGGCGGTGTGTCAGATGGTCTGCGGCATTCTTCCACCCGCGTGCAAATTCTCCCTCGAGCCCAGCTTCCTGTGTCCAGTGCCAGACAGTGAGACAGGATCCTGGCAGTTCCGACTGCCCTGGACCTCGGCCCATCCTTGGGCAACGTTGGCTCGGACTGGTGGAATGGAGGCCCTGGGTCTTCCCGAAAGCTGCCCCTGCCTCTGCCAAGACAGGAGGTCGAAAATAACACAGTCTTGTTTTTGTGCCTCCAGCGAGGGGGGGCGCTCCTCTGTTTCCTCCTGATTTCCAGCTGTAGGACAGTGGGTTAGACCGGGAACACCCTGGACCTCCAGCCTCCCCATCACCTCTTAGACAAGGACAATGATACCTCCCTGGCTGGATTGTCCTGAGAATTAACCTTGTCTGTGTGTGTGTGTGTGTGTGTGTGTGTGTGTGTGTGTGTGGTCAGTCACACAGTTGTGTCCAGCTCTTTGTGGCCCCATGGACTGTAGCCCGCCAGGCTCCTCTGTCCATGAGATGCTCCAGGCAAGAATACTGGATCCGGGATTCGAACCCAAGTCTCTTGCATCTCCTGCATTCGTAGGCAGATTCTTTACCACTAGCAGACACCTGGGAAGCCCAACCTTATCTAACAAAAGCTTATGAGGCTCTTCTTACCTAACATAATACCTGTCCTATACATAATGCGGTTCCACGGAGGGAAGAGATGCCTTCGAAACTGCTAAGGTGCTGTAATAGATGGTGTCACCTGCATTCATTTAAAAGCTCCCAAATGGAGGCGGTACCCATATTCCCCTGTCTCAGAAGAACGAAGAGTTCAACTGAGTTTTTACAGAATGCCAGTTAGGATGAGCCCAGACTACTTACCTTTTAGGCAGCATCTGTCCCTCTTTCAGGGGCAGACAACAAGAAACGTGAGTTGACCACACTTCTGCACCGAATGGGGCATCTGCCCCAAACCCACCCTTCCTCCGTCTGCCCCTCCCATCCGCTTGTTCCCTCCAGCAATTGTTTGTTCAGTATCCGTGGTTTATCTAACACTGACCACTCCTCTTCCTCTCTTGTCTTGACCGGCTCCTGACCCTGGATTCCGTCTCCCACTCCGTCCTGCGTCCTTCCTTTGAACTTGATCATGCTACTTGGTCATCTGGCTTGGAATATAGCCGTCTCCCTCACAAGGATTTTGATGTTGGCTTAAACCACTGACCTTCTACTGCAGTCTGAACAGGTAGAATCGAATCCTCTTTCCTAACCGTGGGCATCTGGGCCTCTAATTTTGAGTCTTCTGGGTCAACTCTCTCCCATCTGGTTAAACTCCAGTCCCTCCGTAGAGGAGTTCAGACCATATTAGTAGCTGGTGGACCCTCCTAATGCTGAGCGTGAGCAGGACGGTAAGCACTGATGGCCTTGGGCTGGAGTCTAAGATCTGACTGGCGAGTGTGTGCAATACTGGAGCCGGGTTCCCACGCTTCCCCAGAGTTCCTGGGTAAATGAGGCGAGCTCACCTCTCAGCCTAAGACAGATGTCCCCTGCCTCTCACACTCCCACAGCTCCCTGCACTCTCCGTCCACTTTTTCCACGTCCTTTTGTCCAAACTTGCCCCTTTTCACTCATTCATCCTTTGTCCATACTGCTGACAGAGCGCACATTGCCTCGTTGACTATGAACTCCCAATTTCTCCCAAAGGGCCTTGGACTTCTTGAGTTCGGGGGTCTTCTTTCTGTGTCCTGCTCACCCAGAAGAAGGTCTGGGCATCCAGAAGTGCTTGGTGAATGAATCATTCATTCTTTCATGTACTCAAAGAATACTGGGCTCTTTCTGTGGTACAAGAAGCTGGACGGCAAGAAATAAGGTGTATCTCATCTCTGCCTTGGTGGAGGGTCCAGTCTTGAGTGGGAGATAGATTTTCAAAATTACCTAATTACACGTGTGAGCAGTGCTGTAAAGCCCAGGTGCCCAGGGCTTTGTGAACCTGCCATCTGGACTCATGAGAAGCCCCCTGAGCGTCTCTCTCGTGTCCAGGGAGAGACAGGAGGACAAGGCTGTAGCCGTGGAGAGAGCTGGTCGATGGCTCGGCTCCCTGGGATCAATCAGGTCAGCGGGGTCTTCGGTCATCCTTGGAGGAGAGAGAGACCAGTGTTCTTTGGAGTTTGGAGAGCAGCTGTTGATCGGTCATTCCCTGGCAGGTGTGACCAGCCAGCCACCACTGCCTTCATGCAAGCACTCTGCTTGCTAAGGAAGGCTCTGTTGCATGTCAGGCTTTGATGTGCCCCGTCAACGTTCAAGTACTTCTCTTAGATGTGTTGCCAAACGGCAAGGCAAGGGTAGAATGAAGTATGTCTTGACCCTTCTCTCTTTCCTCTACCGTATTCCACTGAGTTTCTCAAAATGGCTGCCTGGGACACCAGCTCTTGCCAGCTGGCATTGCTAGAATGTTCTAGAGCACCGCTGGTGGTGTTGTACTCACCATCCCGGACCCCTCCCTCACTCTGCCTCGGACTCCAGTCCCTCCCACCTTCAGCATCTCTCCAGGGAGCTCAGGGAGTCCACCCCTCTCATCTCCATCACTCCACTTTGGTCCAGGCTAATTGGGCTCTCATCTGCCTCTGACTGGTCTTCTTACTCCTTCTCCCTGTGCATCTTTCTAGGATGCCTGGAGAAGAGTCTTCCGCTCCTTAGAGCTCTTTCATGAGTTCCCAGAGCCTCAGGGTGATATCCAAGCTCCTTGGCTTCACGCTCGAGGATCCTCATGACTTGTCCTCCAGCCGCAGCTCCAGCCACATGGTCCCTGGCCTCCTGCACCACCCAGCAGACCACTCCCCTCACCCTTGAGTCTGCGTGTGTCTCTTTCTCCGTGCCTTTGCACAAGCTCATCCTTTAGCCCTCTCCCCACAGTGCTCAATCACTGGAGGGCTTATCCTATGTCCCCAGGTGGGATGAGCCCCCGACCCCGACACCCAGAGCTGTTCCATGGCCATGAACGTGACTTCTGTGCAGAAACCTTTCCTATTGCTAGGCCGTGATCTGGTTAGGCATCTGCCTTCCCAGCCAGCCTTGAGCTTCCCAACTGGGGGGTGCTCAATGTTGGGTGCCTGGGACCCCCCACTGTCCAGTTCCAAACCTATGCAGTCGGGCTTCTCCATCAGTAAGAATGCAGATGAAGTGAAAGAATGGATTAATGTACAAAGGAATGATTGTGAGGCCATGCTGGGGGCAGATTGCCTCCCTGGCAGAGAATCGGGGTCCTTGGCACCGAGGACTGGCACCTCCTCATGACTGAGGCTGGTCCTACTCTTCCAGCCAGCTCCACTTTGCTTTCTGCCTGCGACTCATTAAGAGATATGTAACCTTAATCCTTGAAATTGCCTGGGATGGAACGTGTTTTCACTCCATGGGCTGAACATGGGGATTTTATTCCTTTCTTAAATAAATCTCACTCCCCCAGGAAGTTTGGACAGGATGTAAGCAGTCGGACCAAGGGCTTGAAACTGAACATTTTGCAAAAGGCCCATTTCAAAATTTGAAACCCAATGGCCACCGGCCAGAACTTAGTCTGGTTTGTGGGGGTCACTGAGGCCTCCATACCGAAGAAGGGAAGAGAAGATTAAACAAACCTTTGGCTGCCATTGAGTGGGCTGAGGGTTTGCAAGACAGAATCCCGTGGTCTGGTTTTGCTTCTCTGATGAAACTGGAGCGGGCTGGGTCAGCCTCATCAGCTCTTCTTTCAAGCTTTTGGTAGAGACCTCAGACCCTCCAGAAGCCAGAGGGGACTTTGAGCTGGTCGTGAAATCAGTGGGACACGTGTATGAGTGCTTGAGGGGCCGACAGTCCTCGCTGAGTGGACACTGGCTTCGGACCGGACCCCCGAGGACAGGCAATTCTGTTGTGTCTATTTCCCTTCTGACTTCTTCGTCTTTTTTCTACCAGGAAGGACAACAAGGTGTGCCTTTGGGGACATCACCAGGCCTCTCCAAGTCCCATGCCCGTCATCTGTAAAAGGGAAGTCAAATTTCATTCATTGATTCTGCCAGCATCTTGAAAGTGTGAAGAGCCATGCCCTGACCGGAGCACGTGGCCCCTGCGCGCAGCTCCCTGCCGCGTGTGCTCCGTGTCACGTGCTCTTCTCCCGTCCCTGCCCTTGAGCCTCAGCCGTGCTGTCGGTTTCCCCTCCCGCGCGGAATCTCCCCACTGGCCTCCTCCTCCTCCTCACACCTTCCCTCCCCTGGTCTCCCAGACTCGCAGGGGACCTTGGTCTCCCTCAGGGACCCTCTCGGGGTGTTGCATCCTTCTCATCACCTGAGTCTCGCCGTTGTAGCCAGAGGCTGCCTAGCCGGGCCTGTTTCCCCATCTGCAGATTGAAGCAAGGGTGACACCACCAAGCTGTCTCATCCCCCTTTTACCCACTGGGGCAAGAGAAAATCTGTCCCATTGCATGGATCCTTCCAGGCCCTTGAGCCTCACTTGTAATTTGGGGGCCAGGTTTTATTTTCTTTTCCCGCAGATCTAAGGCATCTCCCAGCTCATGTGTTTTTTCAACATGAGACAGTGGGCGTCCGTTAGCTTGGCGGGGGCTGGGCCACGTCCTCGGCAGACTTCCCGCATCAGCGTGAGCTGCTGGCGGCTCACTGGAGGGGAGGAAGGTGGGCCCGCTTAGATGTGTCCTAGCTGCGGCCCCGACTGTCCCCTCACCTCTGCTGAGAGGGTAGTGGGGAGGTGCTCTGGGCACGGAGCCTGGTGTCTGCTGTTCCCCCTGTGGGATTGGAGGTGGTATCTCCATGCATGCCAGGGTTTGGGTCCTGAGAGCATCACAGCACAGTTTGCAGTTTGCGTGTCAGGATGAAAGAACTGAACCAGGGCTCTTGGTCAGGTCCACTAGTGAGGTAACTTTGGTTACCTGCAGAGAAGGGTTATAAAAACCCTGCAGAGACGCATCTAGAAAATGCTCTTCGTGTTCCTAACGGTTGCCCCAAACAGCTCGTTTCAAAATACAGGGATCACAGGGCCCTGCCCACCAGGCCCGAGCTCGCCCCCACCCCAGAGCCCACTTGTGCTCACTTGCCCCCAAGCCCTGGCTGCCAGGACCCCCGGGAGAAGCTCGGTTGGGTCCGGTCTGCTGTTGAGACCAGCCTGTTTCCTTCCCAGCGGGGAGAGCCAGGCTGAGCCTGGTCCCCAGATCAGGAATGGCGAGGTGAGAACTGATCAGGGCGAGAGGGGGAGAGCCAGAGCACAGCTCCCAAATCTAGGATTGGGGGGTGCCCACCTCCAATGGCAGGGCTGCAGGGGAGCCCTGTGAACCCGGGGCTGCACAGAATGGCACCCAGCCCTGGGGGGTGCAAACGGCAGTGTCTCTGGGTTGACGCTCTGGGTTGATGGGTGGGTTTATGAATGAGCAGCACCTTCTTAAAGTGTCGCCTGAAGAGGGTAGACTAAAAGAGCCATTTGTGGGCCAGTGATGGCTGGTATTGGGACTGAAGACGGTCATCAGTCCAGTTCCTCGTATCCCTGGATATTAGGGTGATGACAGTGATGCTGATGATAGCGCTACCTGGATGGCTGGAAGGCTGAGGGCGCTGATCAGCTCAGCCAGTCACATGGGCCCCTGTGTTTATCGTGAGGAGCATCTAGGCTGGCTGAAACTCTCCATCCTCCCCTCTGCCATGTTCCAGCCTGAGTTTCTCGTCCTTCCCCCATTCGCACCTAGACCCATGCAGCACCCCTCGTTTCACGCCATAGCTGTTCATTTCTCGTTAAATTAGAAGCATCCCGAAGGTGGGAGCTGGCCTTGCCATTCCCAACAGCCCTTCTGGGGCTGGACACTGCGGTTGTGGTCAGACATGTGCTCACACAGTTGGACTTGGTTTTGTGACTCAGTCCTCTTGTCTTGGAAGGTTGTGTGCACGGAGCCCGTGGAGGAGTAGTTGGCGGAGCACAGGACTTCCCCCCGGGTGATTCCGATGGGTGTATCCCTTCCTTCGCTGGGTGAGTTCTGCTTTTCCGGGTTACACTCTAAGAGGTGTGTGCCTGTGACTAAGGATCAGGCGTGGTCTAGAAAAGGTAAAGCCTGGAGGGGATCCTAGGAGAGCTGGGGCGCACATGCAGGTCCCGGAGGAGCCCGCCTAGAGCGGCGGCAAGTAGCGGTGGGGCCGTTTCTGGCAGCTGCTTCTCTGCGTGGAGGGTGAAGCCTTCAGAAGGTACCCAGGGCAAAGAGGTGAGGTCAGCAGGGGCCCAACCCCAGACACCTGGCCTTCATCTCTGGTCCCACCCAACTGGTCACTTTGCAGCTGACTGGACACCAGAGTCCTTTTTAGGACTCAGGGTTACTTTGCTACCCTTGCCCCACACTGAATCTCTTTTACAAATTATGCAGATAATTTCATTTCTGTAGTGGAGAATGAAGAAGGGGGAGTCATGTGAGTTTTTCCTAGAAAAGATAACTGATAGCTGATAACTAAAACTTATTACATGTAATAATTCTAGGAAAACAAACCCATTTATTGCAAAACACTGAGCAGAGCAAGAGGGAGCACAGGACTCACCCTTGTCTCATCACTCAGAGACGACCACTGCCAGCATCTGAAGACCAGCTTCTGGCCTTTTGGTTTCATCTGTAAATTGCAAAAGTGAGTGTGTGTGTGTGTGTGTGTGTGTGTGTGTGTGTGTGTGTTTACATATGTACACACATTTTTAATTGGGTTCATCATAGCCATCCTAATTTTTCACCCAAGTAGACATCCTAAATATTTCCCATGCCATTAAGTAATTTCCTATCTTACGATTTTTTTAACCTAGTATCCTAGCAAATGACTATATCATAATTGATTTAATCGATGCACTCTTGTCAGATATTTACACGATTTTTAAAAGTTGGATGATAAAAGTTGCAGTGAGCAGCTTTCTTTTTTCATCTTCACATGTGTCTCTTATTTGTACTCATGAGTGGACTGGGCATGTCACAAAAGGTGTGAGCATTTTATGGCCAAATTGTCCCCCTTGAACTTTATATCAATTTACATTCTCAGACTCGGTTTAACAAGTGACTTTCTCTGGGAATTATCAAGGTTTTAAACATTCATCAATTTGTCAAGTTTCATTCTTCCCATTTTCAGCTCTTTTATTATCTGTGATAAGAGCATCCCCCCCCCACCCCATATCCTTATTGGTTCTCTGTAGCTGAATTGCCAGTTCAGTTTCTTTGCTTTATTCAGCTTTCATTAAGTTTTATTTTTGTCAAAGTCACGCATATGCTTCATCTTAAGAGTCAAATAGCTTTACAAGATGATGTAGAAGCATCCTTCTCCACTCCAATTCCATATCCTACTCCACCTAAGCTACAGCTTTTTATTCTTTTAAATGGTTCTTTTGACATTTACAACAAGTTTTCTAAGTAACATTCTGATTTTTCTAGTTCTCAAAAGGAAAAAAAAATTTTTTAGCTTAGGCATTATCTTGACTTTTCAGCCACAGAAAATGAAGATTTAAATCTTTCGCCTTTGGCCTCAGCACACGCAAGAATACCTGTCTGTCCCCTTCTTTTAATATATTTAGCTCAGTTTTGGTTTGATCAGTATCCAGTCTTTATACATCACAACAGTGTAAATACTGGAGAATACAACAGCATCGTGATTGTTTGATTTTCTTTGCAACTTTTGTTTTCTCTGGAGTCTATAATTGTTTTGGTTTTGTCTTTCGTTTTTCCTTCTCTCTTTGGTTGGTTATTAATGAACTTATCCCAAATTCATCTCCAGCCTTTGATGACATCCAAGCATGTTTAGTGTGTTTCGTTTTTATCTAATGTGTTTTATCTTTTTGAAGACATCTCTTCCTGGAGCCTCCTTCCCTCTTTTGTTCAGGATTGGTTCATCTTTGGGCTTTCTGCCCTTAGAGTGGAGTCACGTCCTTATTTCTTCCTGGGGATTCTCCTGGGTCGGATCCCTAGTTCTGAAAATCCTATGTTACTCTCATTTTTTGCTTACTCCCTTGTTTCGCTAGAGTGCATCCTCTACCAGTTTCCTGGTAAAGGGTCCATGGGAGGTAAATTTTTGGAGATCTTTCACATAAGAAAAGGGTAATGTCTAGTCCAGAATGATGTTGATAGTTTAGCTTGGTACAGAATTCTAGTTGGTACCTTTTTTCCCCTTTAGATTTGAAAAGCATAAACAGTTGTCTTCTGACTTCCAGTGATAGTGACCAGAAGTCTGAAGACTTCTGATTCCCATGCCTTGTATGTGATCTTCTGTTACGCTCCTTTTCTGGAACTTCTCATCTTTTCTCATTGTGTTTTGAATTTCATGTGTATGTATTTTGCTGTGGTCTACAGTCATCTGTTTTGCCAGGCCCTTTTGATCTGAAAGCGTATGTCTTTCAGTTGTAGACATTTCTTGTTCAATTCCTTGGACAATGGCCTCCCATCTGTTTTCTCCTGAACTTATATTGTTTGTATGTTGGATCTCTTTGACAGGTTCTCTGCTTTTCGTGTATTTTTCCTCTGGTTTTCGTATCTTAATCTCTTTGTTCTCTTACTGAGCAATTACTCTGTCTTCATCTCTTAATCTATTTTCATTTCTGCAATCTCTGATTTTCAAGAATTTTTTATTTCACTCTAAATGTTATTTTATTGAATTTTGTTTCATGGATGCTATTGCTTCTTTGATATTTATAAAAATATTAATGATAGTTTTTTGAAATTGTCTTTCTCTTAAAGAGTCTCCAAGCTTTTTTTTTGGTTCTTTTTTTCCTTCCAAGTGTGTGTCATTGTCTGCCTTTCATTTTAGGTTCTTTTCTCCACTCTCTGGTTGTATAGATGGATATATAGATATAGATGATATTGAGATAAATATGCAATGCACACATCCAGAGAAACTAAAGAGCTATTTGGAAGCTCTAAGTATGTGGTTAGGTCTTGTAAACTGTGGAGTTTACTGTAGAGAGAGCTAACTGGTCTTTGTATTGTGGAACCCCAGGTTTTAGCATTTTTATGTCTTTTTCTTTTAGATTGATTGGATGATGCAAAGAATTTCTGGTCTAGAATTTTACTAGTTGCTGGTGCTCTGTGAGGTCTGGGAAGGAAGACTGAGTGGTCTGAACATCCAGCTTACAGAATTTGCCTTCTTTCTCTTCTGAATGTAGGGCTCTGGCCCTCAGCTGTGCTTGCATCTCTGCTCCAGTCCTCTCTGCCTTGCTCTCTGCATGTAACGCCTTTTCAGTCTTCTCTCCAGGTTAGGGAAGGCTTTGCCTAATGGTTGAAGATTGGGGGCTGTGTCTTCTTTAACAGACTTTTAGTCAATTGATCTTATTTAGGCCCAGGCCTTCCTGGAGGTTCCTGAGACTTCTGTGGGTTCTGTGGCCTTTCTTTCAGCTCTCCTCACTGCAGTCCAGGGTTCCCAGCTCTGAATCAGTTCCAGACCTCCTCTTGTCTTGTGTTTGTCCTATGTACTCATGCTCAAGATCAAAATCTCTTCACTTTCATTTAGCGCAGTTTCAAGAGCAAAGGCTGGTGGATATCTATATGCTACTCACTATGCTGAACTGAAAGTCATTTACCCATCTTTCTCTACTGCTGTATCTTTTATTTTTATTTTATTAATACCTTTCAAAGTAAGAATAGTAACTGTTTTTCCATCCTATATTACCAATATCGTACCCCCCCATTTTT
>SJYF01000094.1:6922575-6959891 GCA_006410515.1 Procapra przewalskii
ATTAGAATTTCCTGAAATACTTTTTTGATATCTGTAAAGATACTTGTATTGTTTTTCTCCATTGATCTATTGATGAAATGAATTATAATGTTTAGTGACTTTGAAACATTTTTGGATCAAATTCTACCTGATTTTCGTTTATTGTTCTTTTAATATACTTCATGATTTGGTCTGCTAGTGTTTGGAATTAAAGTTTTGATCATTTGATATCAAGGTTATGCTAGCTTTATAAAATGAATTAGGGAGCATTTCATCTTTTTCTGTTTTCTGTACCATATGTACGTCATTTAAATGATCTATTTCATGGAAAACTTGAAAGAACTTAGCTATATAACTCTCCTGGAATAATTCTGGCAACCTTTTCTATTTCTTCTGTATTTACTGGATACTTTAGATTTCCTAAATCTTTAGATTGTTTCTTTTTCTCATATAGCTTAGTGTTTACATGTGCAGGCACTGGAATCAGGCAACTTGGGTTCAAATTCTTGCTCTCTCATTTCTCATGTGACCTCAGGAAAACTATGTCTTCTCCCTAATCCTTAGTTTGTGCACTTGTTAAATGGATAATAAGAGCCTGAAGCCAAGAGAGCCACTGTGAGGATTAAAGAGATAAAGTGTCTTGCATTGAGTCTGGCACATAGTGAGTGTGCTGTGATTCTCTAAAAGCTAATATTAATCCTAGAAAATAATCTGTGTTTTGAGATGTAAATACTTGTTAGTATAGAATTATAAGTAGTATTTGTACAATAAAATTTATTTCTGTATCGTCTTTATCATTCTTAATTTTGGACATGTGTACTTTGTCTTTTTAATAGATGAGCTACAGGAGTGTGCTTTATAGAGATTTTTCAAGGAATCAATTCTTGGAATAATTTGTCAACTTAACTTTTTTGTGTGTGTGTTCAAATTCACCAATATCTGCCTTTATTCTTATGGACTCCTGCCCTCTGGTTTCCTTATTTTGTGGACCTGTTCATATGTCCTTTCTGTTATTCCTCTTTAATACTAAAAGCATTTCATAATGTGAATTTGCCTCTGGTTGCAATTTTGACTGCACGTGAAAAGTTTTAATATGTGGTCTTTTCAAAATTTTAAGATATTTGTAATTATGCTTTCAATTTCTTGTAATTAATGCTTTTCATTTCTTCTTGTTCTTAGAAGAAATGATTATCTGAATAAAATTGCAAAAATGGAACTTACTTTTTAAATTATTTTCTACTTTATTTGGGTTGTATTGTTGCTTATACTTTCTTATTAAATTGTGATATTATTTTATTGTGGTCAGAAAATATGGACACACAAATTTCTACTTTGAGAATTCATGGATGTCTTCTTTCTGTCTTCTTTTATCAGTGTTTTGAATGACTCGAGGGCCTTTAAAAGCAAGGTGACATCTTGTTTATAGGATACAGATTTTGATGTAAAGGCATTTCATTTTACAGGCTTTTCAGTTTATTCTTTTGGATTTTCTTAGTAAAGAGTTAAGTACCGTATAAAACAATCATAATTTAAACCTCACTCCAAGAGTTTATAAGATTTACCTATTTTTTGTCTTTGTTATATTGATTAGAACTTTTTGAACAGTATAAACTAATATTGAAGAAGTAAACATTTTTCTTTATTTCTCATTTTCTGTTAAATATGATGTTGCTTGTCTCTAGATTCGAGGTATTTTCCTCATTTTCTTTTTGCCCACTTGATGACTTTGGACTGAGAGGTTTCTGGAAACTGTGCTTCTATTTCCCCATCTTTGGATGCTATTTTATCCCTAATGTAAATGTTCATGAGCGCCCTTGCTGTGGATGGTACCTTCCGTCTCTGAGAGGTGTTTTTCATCAACTTATATAACGACTTTGCTCTTGGGTACTTGAAATTCAGAAGCACTTCTGCTTCAGTTTCGTTTGTTTTCTGGAGTTAGGGAACCCTGCTTTCTCATATAATTGTTTCTGGAAGTCTGTATTCAAGGCAAAGTGTTGTTTGAAAGTTGAACCAGAGACTTGCGTGTTCCAAAGAATTCTGCTCCTCGAGAGCTCAACATTCTGTACCTTTCCAGGCAATTTCTAGCATTCCATGGATGTTCTTAAATTTTATTTTTTCCAGACTCATAGTTGACTGCCTTAAATTCAATTACTGAGGCTTAGGACAGGCCATATTGGGTTCGCCTAAGGATTTCCATGTTTGTCTTAATTTCTTAAGTACATATAAGATCTGTACTCTTACCACTGGTATCAGTGATTTTCTTTTTCCATTTTCCACTTACTTTTATAAAACAATAAGAGAAAAATGTAATTAAATACTGGTTTTCAACAGCAGCCAAGCCTTTTATTCAGACCAAATATTATCCAGAACCCCAATAAGTAAAATAGATCAGATCAAAGCTGCCCTGTTTGGACCTGGATGGAGACCTTGAGCTGTGGGCACCATCCTGAGAGTGGTAGGGGCCCCAAGCACCCCTAAAATACCATTTGAAAACCTCCACAATGAATCATTTAAGGAATTACACAAACAAATTGAGCAAATTGCTGTATATGCAAAACTGAGGATGCTGTTGATAGGAAGTTGATTGCTGGCCGGCAGCTGCTGTATGAATTCCGTGGTTTTCTCAGAGGTCGTTGCATGATTGTGTGGGCTGCCTGAGAGTCAAATGCATGAAAATGGATGCCCATTCCTTGGGTTTGATTATTTTTTTAATTTGTTGAATGTGTGCTTCAAATAGACAACACAGAGTTGGCTTTGAGGAGTTTTGACTTGAGTTGGAAACTCCTTTTAAGGCATATAACTCGCATTTGTTTTCTGGATTTTCTTGTTTTAACTTCAGAAAATTGCACTTAAGGCTGGTTTTCTTTTTTCACCTCTACTTTCTCTCCTGCTGTCTTATATCCACTACGTTTTTCTTGGGCTTCCCTGGTCGCTCAGTTGTAAGGAATTCTCCTGCATTGCAGGAGAGGAAAGTTCGATCCCTGGGTGGGGAAGATCCCCTGGTGGAGGGCGTGGCAACTCCAGTATCTTTTCTGGAAAATCCCATGGACAGAGGAGCCTGGAGGGGCTACAGTCTTTGGGGTCACAAAAGAGTCGGACATGACTTAGTGACTCAAGAGCAATAACGTTTTTCTTAAAATTGTGTTTTTATGATTCAAAAAGCATACAGTCCGTTTCTAAGCCTGCTAGTGGTTACACCTCAGTTTTGTTTGATTGTTTTTTAAACAGCTTACATCTAAGTTTCTCTATGGTAAAAATGAAATCATTTTTTTTTAAGTGAAATGGTTTCGTACTCCCTCTGCCTGCCCTCTGTGTAATTATTAAGTTGAGGATGTATCTGTTTCTTCCACTTCTCTTGTGTATCCCATCCCAAATGCTAAGAGGTGAGTGGGTCTTTTCACCAACTCCTCTGCTTGCCTTCCCCGCCCGCTTGCCCTACTCTTTGGGAGGAACACGGTGCTTTCCGTGCTCCGGCCCGTCCTGCAGGAGCTGAAACCTTGTCCTGTTTGGACTCGAAATCCTCGCCTTCAGTCCCGCTCCATCATCTCGCGTCGCTCTGCGGATTGTGCCCATCTCTCTCCCATCCTGTGAGCTCCCAGGAGGCAGGAACACAGAAGTCGCCCCAGGGCTGCCTTGGGCTCCTCACGGGCCTGATGTTGGCACGTGTGTGTTCGTGGCTGTGTGTCTGCAAGGACATCAGTGAACAGGTGAATTAGTGGGGGAATAGATGTATGTGAGGGTGAGTTTGTGAGACAGAATACACGAGTGGATGGGTGGGTTGATGTGCCCTTGAAAGAGTGGATGAGCCGGTAGGCGTGTGAAGGAGTGGAGTGATGCCTAGGGTCTGGGGAAATGAGAAGAGCCACCTTCTGGGGTCTGGAGGGTGGGAGGGAAAGGTGGGCTTCCTTGCGTCTCTAGTGATCCAGGATGCCAGTGGAGTGGCATGTCACTTTATCCAGGAGGACACGGCTACTTTCCGGGTCCATCTCTGCTACTCAAAATTGTTCATTCTTCCCTTGCCCAGTACTCTGTGGACTATCTGATGCTGGGCCAGTGACCCCCTCCCTGCATCAGAGGAGCCCGCGTACCAAGGAGTGATGTGACTGGCTTCCTCCCCCATCCCGGACCCAGAGAACATCAAGGCCATCCGAGAGAACCCCCACGGCTTCCCCTCATCCTCCGCAGCCCCTTGCTTCCCTTCCCCTAGGACCATTGGAGCAGGTGACCTGCTTCTGGCCCAGCAGCACCTGCCCCCCGAGCCTTACTCCCTTCTTCAGCTGCTCAGGGGTCTCCCACTGCCCTTTCCAGCACCCACTTCCTACAGCCTTCCCATGGGCTCCTACCAGGCTGTCGTCCTTCGAGTCTAAAAATTATTGAGCCACCATCTTCTTGGTGGATGCTTCGTGTCTCATTTTTGTTTGCTCTCTGACCCTACCTTTCCCCCAGAAGTGCCTCCATTAGGATCGCCGGTGACCCCCGCATCCGATTGCTGACTCAGCATCTGGACTAGGATTTCTTACCAGCGCTTTGACCTCGGAGTGTTCAGCAGTGAACGCCTGCCCCCGACCCATGCTCGTAGGTGTGCTCCCCGGCCCAGAGGCCCTCTCCTGGCTTCTGTGACCAACACTTGCCCAGATGCTTCCCACTGTCTTACCTCTCCCCGTTCCCCACCCACACCTGGGACCTTAGCATGTCTCTTCCACTCTTCTTCCTAACTCTTCCCAAACATCCCACTTCCCCCCATGTCCATGGCTCCTGCTCTGTCCAGGGCACCGCTCTCTTCTTTGAGGCTCCTGTATTCTTTCTCCCTGCTTCCACTTTTGCCCCCAGCAGTTTCTTTTCACATTTGCAAGAGATATCGTATAAACACGCCAAACTCAAGTTCTTTATCCGTTCTTTTTCTTGGCTTGAGGATAAAATCCGTAATCTTTAAACTTTGCTGTAAGGCTCTAAACGATCTAGACATCCCCTGGCTGGATCTCTGGCGCATTTCTGGCTTGCCATGCACCATGCACACAGATGCTCTTTGCTTTCCATGCTCCATCCAGCCCTCGCTCCACTTGTCTGGTCCAGGGGCCACTGATCCGGCTCATGCTCCTCTGGTCCATGAGATGCCTCTGGTCCACACCACACCCATTTCTCTGCTTCAGTCCTGCGTGGTCCTCTCTTGTTTCTCTTCCTGGCTTAGCTTCCTCTTCCTTCCTCTTTCACTTTATCCTTCTTCTAAGAAGCTTTCTCTAAAACGGTCAGACCTTCTTCTTACACGTCCCTGGGTTTTCACATTTTGGCCCCTTTTAATTTTGAAATCAGTGCTCTGCATTAATTATTTCCACGTGGGTCTCCCCTGACAGCCTAGAAGCTCTAGGAGGACAGAGATCATGTTTTATTCACAGTTCCAGCAGCTCATGGGTGTTTGATACACATGAGCTTGTTTCTTTGACCACGTGGGCAGGGGGCTGTGGAGCCTGCCCCCTGCAGGGGCAGGGGATGCAAAGGTTGGAGCTGGAGGGTGGGGTCAGGGCTCAGGGAGCCCAGGGATGAGGATGGGGACAAAGGCTGATGCCTTGAATGCCGTTCCAGGCAGTTTGGTCTTCAACAGCTGGACTGTGATCAAGGGGTGCCGTGCAGTGGGCTTCGAGACTTCAGGGGACAGCTGTGCCCCACCGTGCTTCCTGGAGCCGGCCCTACCCTTTCTGTGGCAACTACCCGACCTCACGGCTGTGCCTCCCATTCATCCAGGGTGGTTGTCTTGGGAGTTGGGCTGTGAGAGGGGATGGAGAGACCCAGGGAAGACCTCAGGGAGAAGGTGGAGGTGTTGAGCAGAATAACGAGGAGCCTATTTCACACCCAGCCCTGTGGCTCAAGTCTACAGGTGGTGTGGCATGTGGCGAGGACTGTCAGAGCCTGGGTGAGCTCGCATGGGTCGCTACCCGGAAGTTAGGGGCCCCCTTTCACATGAGCTCTGCTCTCAGCGCTTCCTGCTCTGCCCTTCCTGTGACTGAGACTCCGTTGACCGTGCAGTGGCCAAAGCACAGTCAGCGGCGTGTGGTTTGCCCCTTCTTGGGCTTTCCGAGTGGGCTTCCTACGGGAGGTGCTGGTTCTGGAGGGAGGCACGTCTTCCCTAGCGGAACTGCTCTCCCGCATTTGAGGGGAGCAGTTTGTGTTCCCCACGTGCCTGCTTCCTAATGCCAAATGGGGCCTCCGAAACCTTAAGCCTGGAAGCGACACCAACTTCAGGGACAAGCCCTGATCCTGGGGTTAGCACCACTCCATGGTTCCTGCAGAGATGGTAGACTATGGAACGTAGGCTTTGTGATTTTTGACCTATGTAACATGGTCCACTAACTCTCAGGATCCAATCCGTCCTCGGAGGGCACCCCGGAGGTGTTGCCAACGTGAGGGAAGAGGACACTGGGTTTTTAGCCGTGGCCCTACTCTGCGGTCACTCCTAGGGCCCATGTCTGATGTCCGAATCTTGCAACAAGGCCTTTTAAGTGCATCCTCTGGGGGCTTTTCTGGAGGTGACGCTGCCTGGGGGAGAGACACTGCTTCCAGCCTCAGTCATGGTCCTTGAAGAGATGGCTTGCTTTGTGGCCTATGCATGAGGAAAGCCTGCTGTGACATGGGCGACCGCTTCCCAGTAGCCCAGCCAACTTTGGAGGGCTTCATAAAACTGACACCACCTTCAGGGAGACCCAGCAGCCCAGCTTCCATCACGGGATTGGAGAGATAGTCCCCTGTGTTCAAGTTCCTATGTTTGTATGAAAGTCCACCTCTGATCAATATTAAATTCCTCCTCCAGGGTTTTCTGGAGGTGACGCCAAGACTGGGGGCGAGATGGAGGTTCTGACCTTAGGGAGTCTGTTGACCAAAATGACATCTGCCTGGTTCACCAAAGATGGCACGGTGGTTACTGCTCAGATCCCACCTGGCCTGGAACGATCTCTTGGAAATTCCCTTGGCCATCAGTCTTTCTTTGTGGCATATATATATATATATATGCTCAAAACTAGGGCTCACGACCTGGGCTTCATGTGCCCGGAGACCTGGGCTTCACGTGCCTGCAGACTTTGCTTGGCCTGTTCAGGAGAACTAGACAGGTGTTCCTTGTGACGGTACACATGCCGTCTTCTTTTTCTCAATTTGCTCACGACCAGCCCCTCACATGTTCCTCTCTGCCACATGCCATGCCCACCCTCCTGCCATACCCAGCTCAGATCCAACACAGTGCCTGACACCTAGTAGGCATTTGATCGATATTTTTGGAGTGATGAAACAGAACATCGTCCACTTCTGCTCAGTGGGACTTGCATCCTTGGAGGGCTTCCTGGAGGAGTTTCCAGCTTTGGGGATAAGCCACCCGTTCCAGCACCCGCGCCAACTCCTGACAGTGGAGACAAGACTTCTAGCCTGTTTGTGCTTGTCACATGTCTGTGTTGTAGTCGACCTGCCCCCTGATTATCTCCAGCTCTGGAAGACTTTCTGGGCGTGTCCCCAGCCTCTGTCCTCGGCGTCCCTGTGTGGTACTTGGAGAGATAGTAGACCGTATAGCGTACGCTTTATCTGTGACGTATGTAACACGGTCCACTAACCCTCAGTATCAAATCCATCCTCGAGGCCCCCGGGAGTGACGCCATCTTCAGGGAGGCGCCCTCGGACTCAGCGTCAGGCCTCGCCACGACACTCGAAGAGACGGTTTTCTGTATGGCATGCTCTTTTCTGCATGATGCGAAATCACATACTCTCACTCTTCTTATATCAAGTTCTGCCTCGGGAAATCTCACCGTCTCTGGGGAGTGGATCTTGCTTCTCTTTCGGGATCAGTGCTGCTCTCTGGCATTCAGTGGCAATGATTGACTTCGCAACTCTTGTTTAGTGTGACACCATGACCTGCTTCTTCTCAGCATCAAATACAGCCGTGAAGAGGTCTCCAGAGGCAGCTTTGCAGATGCCAGCCACCCTCCAGCGTCACTGCCACCGTGCGGTACTTGAAGAAATGGTTTACCGTCCCACATACATTCTGAATATGTATGTGGGACGGTAAACCGCTTCTTGGTATCCAGCCCAGCCATCAAAAGCCTCCTGGAGAAAGCCTGAAGTTAAGAGAGGCGACAGTGGTCTCCGCGCCCTCCCTGCTCCATGGTACTTGGCGGAATGGTAGACTGGTAGATGTGTACTTAATCTGTTAATGCTTGCGACGCCGTCTTCTCCTCACTGTCAAATGCAGCCTTCACGGGCTTCCCTAGGACAGTGCTCACCTCTCAGGAGCTATCCTGTTTCCACCGTGGCACACCCCTCACCCATGGTCCTTGAAGTAACCGTGGCCAGCATGGAGAATGTTCTCGGAGGGCTGTGCCACCTTCTGCGTCCCATCAGTCTCAAGGCTATGCTCCACTGACTTCGGGACCATGTGCCCATGTAGAGGCGGATACGGTGCCCACAAGACGATGCCACGCCAGGTACTTGAAGAGGCCCACTGGCTCGTATTTCTCATTGGCGATGCGTGTACAGTCTCTTTTTTCCATATCAAGCTTAGTCTTCTCGGGGAAGATGCCTCGGCTCTGGACTCAACACTGAACCTCCACGAAGATCTGGTTGGCCTCACGTGCTTTCAGACGATGTACGGTCCACCGGCCCATTTCTTCCCCCATCTCCCAACCAGCCTTGAGGAACTTGCCGAAGATGCTGCCAGCTTGAAAGGCAAGTGGGAGCCCTGGTTCTGGCACCTGCGCCGACCTCACGGTACCTGCAAAGGGCTCCACCGCACTGCATGTGTGTGATTAACAGCGTGTGTAATGTGGTCTTCTTCTTTTCCGTATCGCGTTCAGCCTCGAATGTCTCGGGGAGGTCGTGTCCACCTCTGAGACGAGGTATCGGTTCTGGCTCCAGGACTGCTTTGAGATACTTAAAAGAAGTTGACCGTGCTTCGTACGTCTTACTTACAAAGCATGTGACTCAGTCCACCTTTTCGTAACAGCCGCTGCACCTTGGGGGGCTTCCTGTAGGCAGTGCTGAGTATCAGGCGTAGCTCTTGTCCCGGCGTCATCTCCACTGTGGGTTCTCAAGGGGTTTCTTTGTGCCGCGTCCACTGCGCCGCTAGCAGACATTGCATGGTGGCCTCTTCTCAATGCTGCATCTGGCCTCTGAGGGCTTCCGGAAGGTGATGCTAAGGAGAGGAAAGAGACGCCGGTTCTGACATCAGCCCTTCCCACGGTACCTGAAAAGATGGTTGACCACAGAACATGCGCTGTCTCTATGTCGTATGTAATGTGGTCCACGTCTTCTCAATATCAAATTCAGTCGCAGAGGGCTTCCCCGAGGCAAAGCCAACTTCGTGGGAGACGCGCTGGTCTGGCTTCGGCACCATTTCGCTGTATGTGGAGAGATGGTCGACCATAAAACGTACGTGTGCTTTATGACGTATGTCACATGGTCCACTAATTCTCAGCATCAGTCAGCCTGAGGGGACTTCCTGGAGGCCACGCCAGCTCGGAAGCAGGTGGTAGGCGCCATCCAGCACAGATCACGGGCTTTATTCCCCCAGCCGACACGCAGCACTCAATCCCAGCCTTACCGGGCATCCTGGAGGTGGTAGTGGCATCGGGCGTGGGTGTGTGTGGTCTTGGCCACCTTTGCTAATGGCTGGTAACTCATGAATGTAGATTGCCAGGGCTTCCGGGAGGTGGTCCCAGATGAAGGGAAGCGAGGCGAGGTCGGCGTCCCTTCCTGGTATTTGAAGACGCGGTTGACCATGGTGTGTACGCTTTATTTATGACGTAGGACACATGGTCTACTTCTTCTCGATATCACATCTTCGCCTTGGAAGACCTTCCCGGAGGTGATCTCAGCTTTGAGGAAGAGCCACTGCCCCGGTGTCAGCGCTGCTGCTGCTTGGTACTTGGAGAGAGGTGGTCCGTGGCGCGTTCGCTTTATTTATGGCGCACATTACACGGTCGACCTCTTTGCAGTATCTAATCCCGCCTTGCAAGCTTTCCTGGAGCTAACATCAGCGGTGGGGTGGGCACCCTAGTCCCGCGCTCTTTGCCACACGGTGGGGTTTGTTTGTGATGCATTTGTCTCGTGTGTGATGATGACTGACGCGCGGCAGCCTTCTTCTCAGCAGACCTCGCTGGCTTGGCGGCTCCGAGGGCAGGGCTAACTTGTGGACGAGGAGAATGGCTTCACCACGTGCCTGGGTACATGAGGTGGTTGACCAGAGAGCACACGCTTCATTTGTGCCGTTTGTGACCTGGTCCACTAACCCTCAGTATCTAATCCCCTCTTGGAGAACTTCCGGAAGAAGTGTCCACTCTGGGGGAAGAAGACTTTGCAGGATCAGCCGGGCCTCCGCCAGACTCGGAAGAGAGCACCATCAGGGCGTCTGCCACCCGCGTGCCACGCGCTGCAGATCTGGACTTGTCTTCAGCAGGGGATCTTGTCTTGGAGGGCTTCCCAGCTATGAGGCCATCCACACTCAGGGGTGGGGGGCATGCTGTCTGCATCACCCCAAAGTACTGGAGGGACCAGCTGAGCAGGGTGTGCGACCCAGGTCATACACCTCAGTATCTAGGGAATCCTTGGGGGGAAATTTGGAGGGGGGATGCCACCTGGGCTGGGGGGCGTATGTGTCTACGGTAGCTGAGAAAAGTTTGCCCTGGGGGTGAACCAGAAATGTGATAGCTCTTCTGAGCAGCATCTCTGCAGTCTCACCAGCCTCTGGCCACAATGCCGGTTTCAGGATGTTGAGGCTGTCACCAGGTCCCCACTGGGGGACTTGGATGGACAGCATGTGCTCAACCAGTGGCTTAAACCAGCACCGCAACTGCCACAGAGTCCAGTTCCCTACTCACAGGACGTCCGGGATCGAAGGTCAAGTCTGGGGAAGAATCACTGGTGTTCTGGTCAGTGTTCATCCATGGTACCTGAAGAGAGGTTTTCTGGGTTTCTGTTTCTTTAATGAGGATGAAACACACCTGGTTAACCTCTTTTCCAGTATCAAATCCCATCTTGAAGGCCTTCCGGTCCAGACCTCAGCTTCCGGGAAAGACGTTTACTGTCGGCTCCCGCCCAGTGGACAGAAATAAGTGGGTGACCACAAAGCCTGTGCCTTGTATGTATGACTCATGTCGCCTGGTCTACTAACCATCCGTCTGCAATCCGTATTAACAGGGCTTCTGGGATTGGCTGTCAAGTCTGAGGAGGAGCCAGCTCATGCCCGTGTAATTGGTGGTACTTGAGGAGAGGTTTTCTAAGTCTCCGTTTCTTTCATGAGGATGAAACACACCTGGTTAACCTTTTTTCCAGTATCAGATCCCACCTTGGAGGCCTTCTGGTCCAGACCTTAGCCTGTGGGATGGGGTGCTGTGGACACGAATAACTTCTTGCCTACAAGCCTGCCCCGTATTTCTGATTTTAGTTACCTATTCCACTAACCATCAGTATCTTATCCATTCTCAGGAGTACTTCCCAAAGGAATGCCCACTTAGAGGAAGACCATGGTCCCCAAGATAGCTCCATGCCTGGAACACACAGGTAGGTCATCTGTGGTTGCATTTAGCTTGGACTTAGCCCAAAAACCCTTGTTGGTGAATGCCTGTTGCGTGGCCAGCAAGCTCTGGACAGTGTAGGTTGCCTAGACCACTGCCCTGCAATCTCTGGTTTATTCCAAAAAAGATGTCCTAGATGTAATGACATCTTTGGGAAGAAAAACCAGTTCTGAGATCAAGACGAGGCCTCGGGGATCTCTAGAGCTGGTCTGGGATAGGAGCTGTATTATTTCCAGTAGGAATTCTGGAGTGCACGTATCTCCTTGTTACACCAGTTCAGGAAAGGGGGCTTTATCGTCAGCCCTGCTGCAGGAGAAATGAGCAGATAGCTGGCTGGAGGCCATGTGCTTTACCTGCGGCACACCCGGTTCACTTACCCTTGGATCTACTTCATCCTTAGGGGGCAGTGCTGCTGTCAAGGAAGAACCTGTGCGTCTGGAGGTGGCTCTTTTCTGCGGTTCTCAAGGAGAGGTTTCCTTCAGTATACTCCATCTTTTATGACAAATTATTCACACCAAAGGGCTTCCCAGTGGCTCAACTGATAATGAACCCGCCTTCCAATGCAGGGGATACAAGAGATACAGGTTCCATCCCCGAGTCAAGAAGATGCCCTGGAGAAGGAAATGGCAACCTGCTCCAGTAGTCTTCCCTGGAGAATTTTGTGGACAGAGGAGCCTGGCAGGCTGCAGCCCGTGGGGTCGCAAAGAGGTGGACATGACTGAGCATGCACGCATTGGGGGCATCCACACCAACCTCTCGTCAGTATCAAATACCAGCTTGGAAGATTTCCTGAACGACACAGAAGTTGTCAGCTCAAGTCCAGGGTGAATGAGCCCACACATCTGTTTCCCTTGCTCTGCATGGTGTATCTGATGCTGATGCTCCTTCATATCCTTTCCAGTAGGACTCCCTGGAGGTGAAGCCCGCCTCTGGGGGAGGAAGTGGTTCTGGGTCGGCTCTAAAGCTGGGGCACAGAGGTAGGTCGTCTGCATCATGTTTGTGTCGATGGCGGGAGGCCATGTCTCGGTGCTGGGCTTTTTCGTGGCAGCTGGGGAAGGGCCCTGGGCTCCTGAGAAGCCCCAGGTCTTCCCACTTCATCCCCACTTGGTCTGATGAGTGTCAGAACAGTTGCGGTGGCAGCTGCGAGCAGCACCGAAGGAGTCAAAGTGTTAGTCGCTCATTGCGCCTGACTCTTTGCGACCCCACGGACTGTAGCCCCCCAGGCTCCTTCATCCATGGAATTTTCCAGGCAAAAATGCTGGCGTGGGTTGCCATTTCCTTCTCCAGGGGAGTCTTCCCAACCCGGGGTTCGAGCCCAGCTGCCTGCATTGCAGACAGCTTCTTTACCATCTGAGCCACCAGGGAAGCCTACTAGTCTTTAATATCCTGTTAGCTGATGCCCAAGCCTCATGCCTTACACCAGAAAAGAGCCGTGAGGGGAAACAGAGAAAGGTGAGGAAGTGGGGTCATGGCGGGGGCCACCGCCTCTGATACGTCCAGGGTAGCGGCTGCTGCGTTCTTGCAGGCTGGGCACTCTGATGGCTCATGAGGGAGATTGTCAGAGACAGATTGTCAGGGTGGAGGGGGCCAGCCTGAGTAGTGACCCTCTTTGTCCTCAGCTCTAAAGGCCAGCTACAGAGAGAGGGGAGGGCACCATTATACCGCTTGACAAGAGAAAGCCTGGGCTTGTTTTCTGTGACTTTTGAGTCCTAGGTCTCCAGGCCTGTTGGGGTGGGCCTGCCTCCTTAGTGAAGTGAAAGTCTGCAGAGATCAGTATTCCCCCATCGAAGAATTATGGTCAAAAGGGTTTTGCAGTAAAACAGAAAAGCTGACCCAGATGTGGCACGAATATTTGGCCACCTGACTTCCAGAAATGAAAGTTGTTTTTCTTCCTTAATTCTGCTGAATTAAATGGAAGGCAGTGGAAAGTAGTTAAGTGGTGTTTCATGTGGAAGATGGAGACCTGGCTCTATCCCCAGCTGTCCCTACCCTGCCTTGGCGCTCACTTTACTTAAGACTAACTTGATATCATGCATCTGTTTTTAGACCCACAGCTTACCTGGAAGATTACCTAGACCCGTAGCCGATTCCTTGCAGGGGCCTGGGTGTCTGTTCACTGCAGACCACATCTCTGGCCTCTTGACCACAAAATGGGATTTATCTGTGAATTTGCTCCTGATGCGTTGACCTTGGGATACAAACCGTTGCTGGGACACTTCCTGAGGCCTGATACAGCAATACTTCCAGAAGGAGATTACAGTTTCCCCATCAAGGAAAGCTCCAATTCCTGGAAAGCGGTTGTAACTAAATGTTCTCTGTACGGGTGGAAAATATTTCACAAGTGACCTCTTTTCAGTGTTAAGTCTTAAAGGGTTTCTTGGCTGACCTCCGGAAATAACTCCAAGACACTCGATTCAGACTCTTCGCTTGTATATGACACATGTCGACTGTTCCATCCGGGACCACACAGGCTCAGAAAAACTTCTCCAGCATCAGCAGAAGACTGCACGATGTTTTGTTTTGTTTTGGTGTGTGTCTTTGACCAGGGCTAATCTTCGATACTTGAAGGAGAGGTTATCCGTGTTGTCTTCTCTTTATTTATGATGAAACATACACGGGAAACCTCTTTTTTAGTATCAAATCCCACCCTGGGGGCACGTCCTGTTCCCTATGCAGCCTTCAGGGAAGGGACGTGGCCAGCTGCACTGTGAATAGCCAGGGGAAGGAGGACTGTCGTCTGTCGCAGGGCGGGGGTGGAGGGTGGCCTCCAGGATCCAGCCTTCCAAGAGACAGCTCCTTGGAAGAAGCCACGTTTGGAGAAGGGCCCAGCTTGCTACGTTGGAGGGAGGCTGCCCCTTGCGGGTCTCGTCTGTTGGATGACTCACGGCGGGTGGTGGCGCCTCAGGGTGGGATCCGGCCCGGATGGCTCTCTGGACACACCAGCCGCTCTCCAGGGTAGCTGAGGGGATGGTAGACCGGTGACGTGCACTTCATTTATGATGTAGGTCACCCGTTTGACTATCCACCAGCACCCAGTCCATCTGTGGGATGACATCTTGATGCACATGCCGACTTTGGAAAAGATGTAGGAGGATGGGGGACCGGTGTGAGTCTGCTGTATGGGAAGAGGGCTCGCCCCCTTTTAAAAAGAAAGCAGAAGCAATTGTCAGTCAATCGTCTCTTGCAGTCAAACCTCTCCCAGGAGGATGGTTAACCTGCATTGCAAGCGTTAGGGAGGAGGTCCAGCCCACAGCACAGGTTGAAGACAGGACATGTTGTTACCTGCTTCAGGGTCCAGGCTATCCAGAGTGTGTGTATGTGTGTCTATGGCCAAATGGTGCTAATGTTGGGAGCACCGTCTTTCGTGACGTCAACTCTCTGCTGTGGGGTCTGAAAAGAGGCTGTCTAATGAGGTTGTCACGTATGAGATGAATATCACATGGTCCATCTCCTTTCAGTAGTAAAACTACCCTGGAGGATTTCCTGGATGTGATGCCTGATTCCAGGCAGCACCATTGGTATCTGTACCGCCACCAGCGAGTGAGTCGCTGAGGCACCAGCCTCGGTGTGCTCACAGGCAGGTTTCAGCGTGCCCCTTCTGGATCGTTACCACCTATACAACCCAGCCTCTCCTTGAGTGCATTTTAAGCCCACATCCATTACTTGGGGAGGAGGCTTTGTAGTCATCACTCGTCTCTGTGTCTGTTGTTCAGCATTTTTCTGACCTAGGAGGACTTTTCCAGACTGGACGCTGGTCAGTGTGAGAAGCTGCTTCAGAGGCATTCTGGACACGACGCCGATGGCAGAGAAAGGGCCTGGGAGCTCACCATCTGTGAAGGTATGGATGTTGATATCTCACTCAAGACCATATGCTCAGCTTAGCACGTGTCTCCTGTCCACTACTTCTGAGTGTCCTTCCCTGGTAGCTCAGCTGGTAAAGAATCCACCTGAAATGCAAGAGACCCTGGTTCGATTCCAGGGTTGGGAAGATTCCCTGGAGAAGGGAACAGCAACCCACTCCAGTATTCCAGTATTCCATGGACAGAGGAGCCTGGCCGGCTACAGTCCACGAGGTTGCAAAGAGTCAGACAGGACTGAGGGACTTTCACTTTTGCCGTATCTAAGACAAGTTCTGGAGATGAGGCTTGTTCCAGGAGGTGAAGGTGGGACTCACCGTCTGCCACTCTCCTCTTGGACTGGCTGGTGCCTGGGTCTTGCAGCCACAACAGGGGCCCTAGAAAGTAAGGGGAAACTCAGATCCTGCTTAAGACTGAAAATTGCAACGGGCACATCTCTGTCCATGTCTCATTGGTCAAAGCAAGTCACACAGCCAAGCCCAGAGACACATGATGGGAGGTCCACGGCAGCACGAGGAGGTTACGAGGGTGGGATGTGGGGACAGGGGAGCATGTGCCAGTCATCCACATGGGCCACCAGAAGCTCGGCTTCTTTCACCGCGCCTCCCGTGTCCTGTCTGCGTGGGGGCACGTCTGCGAGCTGGAGCCGTCAGCAGTGGCGCCACCGCCAGGCCCAAGGCTGGTCCCCTTCCTCTGAGGCAGTGTTGTCCTTGAGCCGTCTTCTGTGTTTTGACAATCGTGAAACATCCCTTCTGGCACCGTTTTCATGAAGACATGTCACCTGATGCCCCAGCAGGGCCCATTTGCTCTCAGAAGTCTGCCGAAGTGATGCCACTGCCGAGAAGCTGAGCTGCCGAATGATCCTGACCTGTGGTGCTTAAGGAGAAGTTGCCCGTGTCTTTTTCGCTTTATATGTGACGAAACATTCGCGGTGCACTTCTTTTTCAGTATCCAATTCAGCCTCGAAGATTTCTTGGTTCCAGTGCCAACTTCACGGAAGGCATGTGGGCACTTGTAGTAGGCTCTGGTCAAGATTTTTGCGCCGCCCCCCCCTCTGCCGAATCTTTTTTCCTTCCCCAGTGTCCCCTGATGTATCTCATCTTTGAGCCCCTGGATCAAGCCTTGCCTGAAGCTTGCCCTACTTGATGGTTTTCAGTTGTATCAGCCGATCAGTTATATGAAGCATCTCTCTCCCTTTATTGTTTCGGCCAGTTTGAGTTGGCTTTTATCTTACTTGGATATAAACAGATGATACCATGCTGCTGCAGTGATCCAAAAAGAAAAACAAAACGAAACCTTGCACTTACCTTTCAAGGATATATGTCTCTTAGTTCAGCTATCTTCAATATCCCAAGGTGAATTCTTGCTGAAAAATGACTTTTTCTTACGGATTTACTGTGTTTGCACTTCTTGGTTTAATTTATGAATGACAAGTAATCCCCAATTAATGTGTTTTGTGTCCAGGGAACACCATTGGCATGGGCCCCTCTCCAAGAGACCTGAAAGACGGCTGGAGCCCAGAACAGCTCCCCTGCCTCCTTCACCCCCAGGCTTCCCACTCCCTGGGAAGACTTCCTGGAAGTGATGCTGACTTTGGAAAAGACATCATTTCTTCATCCCAGCTGTCCCGTGGCTCTCTGTGATGGATTTGCTGTATATGTTACAAGTCATCCTGAACAGCCTGTCTTGTAGACTAGACCATCTCTCGAAGGAACCAGGAGTATCTGTAAGAAGGGGATGCTGGAGTCAGGAGCTTGCCAGACACCCTAGGGATGGTCCACGGACAGCAGATGCTACTTGGGTGGCTTGTCCCACCTAATTTGAGGTCCTTGGCTTTGCATTTCTCAAGAGGATGCCCTACAGAACCACTGACTCATGGAGGAGATTTTATTTCCGGGTCCCAGACCACCCTGCTTCCTCTGCAGTGATGCTCGGCATGACCATTTGTGGACTTGATCGCAAACATACAGAACACGGCTGTACTGATTACTGGATTCGGCCCGTGAGCTCTCCCTGGAGGCATGAGTGAGAGAGAGGCTGGGGTTGACTGACTTGATCCATGATGATCATTTGGCCCACCTCCGCCCCGTGTCAACCTCACCCGTGAGGGCTGCCCGGACGCTGCAGACACGGAGCGCCGTCTGCCTCCTCCAGGTGAGCAGATGCCCCGTTGCCTTCACGCACCCATTGACCGGATGGCACTGGCCGAGGCCCGGCCGCCGCACCCTGACGCTCAGTGTCCATTCCACGCAGGCGGACTGTGGGCTGTGAGCACGTCCGTGCCCGTCAGGGCTGACCCCTGGTACCTGAAAAGAAGTCGCCCATGTTCTTTTCGCTTGATATGTGACGAAACAAACATGGTGCACTTCTTTTTCGGTGTCAAATCTCGGCTTGAGGAGCCCCCTGGCCCCATGGCGCTTCACGGAAGGGGCTCTGGTGTCCCTGCCTCTCTGGGTATGTATGTGGAGGCTGAGCCCTCATCCACTGAGTGCTGGTGGGTTCGGGGACACCTCGTGTCTGACCATCCTTGGTTTGATCACAAGTCATGCCTGCCTCTAAGAACAGGCATGACTGTGAGAGGCCTCAGTCATGTGTTCCCACTTCCCGCTACAAGAGAGGCTGGGTAAACATGTCCAGGTTCCAGAGTGAAGAATTTCACCCAGCATTTGAGGGAGAGGTTCAGATGAGAAGCGGCCCCCTTCCTGAAATAATATAACTAAATAGCAGCAGTGACAACTACAGAAACTCAGAGCCGATGAAAACGATCCACCAGCCCTCTCCGGAGGTGGAGGAGGGTGGTGCCCAGGGCATGGATGTTAGCTGTGATCGTCCCCTGGGGAACCGGCCCCCACGCCTCCCTAGGAGGGCTGACAAGGGGCACCTGCTGTGGGGGAGGGCGCAGTCCCTGGGGTTCTGGAAGAGGGGCTTTCCCGGGACAGCCATTTCACTGGGACTAGTTCTGCTCAGCCCCTTTCTAGGTTCCAGTCCTGCCCCTGAGGCACGTGTTCCCAGATGTCATTTGCAGAGCAGGGACATTGGTGTCTGGCCCCTGGTTGGGACTGACCAATGGGCATGCCTCCTAAAAGTTGATGCTGTCCCATCTTTCGGCCTCTGCGCTCCATGCACCTGCCGCCATCTCCCCACAGGAAGCACCACGGGGCTCCATGGACCCTTCTATTATGTGGTCCTTGAAGAGAGGCATTCCCAGGTGAATTCGTTTCATTTATGATGAATCGGTCTTGGCCAACCTCTTTGCAGTATCAAATCCGACGTGGAGGAAGGGCCGTCGGAGCCGGGACTCTTGGCGTTGGCAGGTCCGGAGGGTAAGTGGCCAGTTGCTGTCTAGAGAGTTCAAGTGGCAGTCCTGGACAGCCGATCCCCTGACGCTCAGTTTCTTTCTTCCTTAGGAGGAGTTTCTGGAGCTCTGCCAGCTGGGACCAGAGGCGGCAGGGTTGGTCCCTCTCAGTGCTCTGTTTGGTACTAGAAAAGAGGTTGTCTGTGTTTCTTAGCTTTGTTTATGATGAAAAATATGGGTACACGTCTATTTGAGTGTCATATCCCATCACGGAAGCCCAGCTCCAGCTTCCGGGAAGAGAAGTCAATGCCGAACCCCTTCAGTGGCACTTAGGTGATGCTGGCTCAGCGGCTGCCTGCGGAACGCTTGCCTCCTGCCCCACCCATCCTTGCGGGCCGGTCCTCCTGTCAGAGACAACTTTGGAGAAGAAGCAGCTATCACCAGAGGTCCATCAAGAAAGGCTGTCCAAGATGTGGCTCACAGAGCCTACCTGATTGCCCAAGTGCCACCCTCCTGGATGACGGGAAGGCTCAGATGCAGGAACACCTGCCAGGGTTTCTGAGCCAAGATAGAGGGCATCTGGCCCCAGAGCCCCAGCATCTCTGCAGCCCTGAGGACCTCCTGGAGGGGAGATTCTGGTTCTGAGCCACCCGTGGGATGTGAAGTGGCCCGATGATGTCCAAGGAGACAGGAAAGGTGCAGCATTCAGGACTGAGGCCGTCCACATCCTGCAGCTGATGTCAGGGAGGGCCACCCATGCCTGCGTACAGGTGGGTCACAGGAAGGCTCGGAGGGAGCGTGAGGCCTTAGATGACGTCTGTTTTCTGCGTGTGAGCGCTCACCATCCATTTCTTTTGCAGGAGGATGTCCAGTGGACGGGAGAAACGTGTCACAGAAGCTGGTCTGAGATGTTCGAAAGGAGGTTGTCCGTGATGTATTTGCTTTATTTGTGGCAGATATTGCACGGTTGATCTCTTTTCCTCATCAAATGCCTTCTTGAAGAATTCGCTGCACCTGGGGGGTCAAGTTCCAGCATGGGGAGTGGGGAGGTGTTAGCCCCACTCTGAGGGCATGGGAGCAGATGGTTGACCAGATGGCTAGTGCTCTCTGTTCCTCTTCATTTCTTCTTTTGTGAATTGAGAATGTATTAAATGATACCCTATCATCCTGTTGTGTTTTTTTTTTTTTACAGTAAATCTGTCAATGTGAAAAATTAGGCTGTGTAACACCAATTTCTTTTAAACAGTTGACAAATAAATGTGAACAAAAAGTTGTTTAGCACTTTTTTTTTTTCCTGGAGTTTTAGAAGAATCCTGAACCACAACTTCCAGTGTTTTGCTTTCCAAAGCTTAACCTCTGAAAGAACAGATGAGCCACCAGAAATACACTGAACAGATTATAATGATAAAGATGAGATGATCATGGAAATTGTTATGACTGTGTGGCAGGTGTACCGATGTTTTAGTATAAAACTTATTTTTCAGACTGTTTTATTTTAACAATAACTTTTTAAGACAAAATGCCAGTCTTCTTGGGAAAGTTGCAATTTTAAAATTCTTAACAGAAAGAGACTACAGAGTCTTTGCACACTCCTCAAAGGCCTCTCTGCTGTATCTCATCTAACTGCCTCTGACTTATCGTTTTGTAGTTTTGCTGGGGAGCAGAGTGCTGTTTTTAACACGTACTTTTATCCTAAACTTGGAGAAGAGTTCCTCACCTTGTAGGCAGGTGGATTGTTCAAGGAGAATTCTCCAGGAAGACCATTCCAGAGGGAAGTGGGGCTAACAGGAGAGGGAGGGGGTTATGCCCAACAGTGAGCAGACACAGTTATCAGCTCATAGACTCCCGGTAGCCCACCTGGCATGTTATCCTCAGCAGGACACTCAGGGCGTGATGCCTGCTTCTTAGAAGAGACAACAGGTGACTTGACATTGATTCCCCAGAGCCCCTGGAGAGGAGTTTCGTGGCTAGTCACTACGTCTGTTCCAAATCTCAACGGGCTGCCTACATTTCAATTTTTTTAAAAATACAGCCCCACTGGGAATTATTGCTTAAGCAGCATGTCCTCATGCATGACCATGATTGTAAGATCCGCTCCTAGGTACTTGAGCAATGTTGGACACAGACTTGGACCCTCTGATCCCCTAAATATCCATGGCCCACTTATTCTGGAGAAGGCGCCATGGAGGAGACACCAACCTGCAAGGCATGGCGTACCTCCTGACGGCCCGTGGAAAGCACTGGGCTATGTATGTTTGCTTTATTTATGATACGACGCTCGGGGGACGTCGGGGGTGCAGGGCTGCTTCCTCAGCAAGCCAAGGCTGTCGGGGAGGGGCTCTGGCTCTGTAGATGATGGGGGTGACCTGGTCCCCTCCCCTTGGGGTCCATTCATCTCTAGAAGGAGCGCCTGCCTCCACCCTGGTGACAGGCCCTAGTTTTCCAGGTCAAGGTTTTTTTGAACCAATTCCAACTTTAGAAAAGCAGTTCTGGTATTAGCGCCTCTCTGTGGAATAAGAATGGAGGGTCAACCACAGAATATGTGCTCTGTTTCTCAAGAGTGCCTTTTGGCTCATTTGTCTTCAATATTGAATCTGTGTTTAGGAGGACTTCCCAGAGGTGGTGGCAACCGCAGAACGGGGACTGAGTCTGGGATTATTGCTGATATATTGTCTGCTTTAGGTCGGGAAGACCCCCTGGAGAAGGAAATGGCTACCCACTCCAGTATCCTTGCCTGGGCAATCCCATGGACAGAGGAGCCTGGTGGGCCACAGTCCATGGGGTCACACAGAGTTGGACACGACTGAGAGAGTAACGCTTGTACTTTCACTTTAGGAAGCACGCTTTACCAGGAATTCACAGCAGCTATTTTGGTAAGTCTCTGTATCCCCCTGGTCCACCTGAAAAGTGGTTTCTGTGGAAGTTGCAAAATGTTCTGGCTGGGAGGGAGGGTGGCTGGTGAACGTCGTGCTCTGCTGCCTCTCGGTGGGGTCTGATGTGGCACTGTTTGCGATGTGTTTGTCTAATGCCCCCCAACAGCCTATCCTGTCGATTCAGCCAGTCCTGCCTTTTGGGACCTTCCAAATACAGTCTCCCTGTCTAGAAGGTTCTTTGATGTCCTCATCCCTCCAAGGTATGAAAAAGGGTGTCTGACTCTCCTGCACACTTTACCACACTCTGTGTTGTAGGATTCCTCAGGAGGGCTTCACGGAATTGACCTTAACTTTAGGAACGTTGCCTGGAGAATCCCATGGAGGGAGGAGCCTGGTAGGCTACAGTCCGTGGGGTCACAGACCGAGCGACTTCGCTATGATATTTTTGGGACTTACTGAAAGGATAGTTATTCTTCCTGTGTTTGCTTTATTTATGGTGACTTTTGGAAGCCTGTTCACTTTTCCAGAGTGAGACTCTGCTCTTCCAGACCTGATTGGGGTGGAGATATCAGGGTTTCCCTCAGCAGGGGGGCTGACAGCAAGGCAGACCCCACGGGGCCAGAGTCTGGTGTCACAGCACCTTCCTGGGGTGTAGGAAGGACCTGATGGCCTGCAGGGGCGGCTTCTCTCACTGTAACGCGTTCTGGCTCGTGCTTCCCAGGGCTGCTCAATGTTTGATATTCAAAAGGTGGATATTCCTTCTATGTTTACAGGACTGACAGCTGAACATAGAGGAAAATCCACATTTTAAGTATCGAAATGTGCTTTTGAGACATTTCTGCACACAAAATCTGCCCCCTCATTGAAGAGAGAGGAAGGTTAACTGCTGCCCCTGAACACACACACACACACACACACACACACACACACACACACACACACACACACACACACACACATATGTGCGCGCGCGCACGGAGGGAGTGAATGGACTCCACCTCCTCCCCCCTTAGCGGTGGGACAGGCGGCCTTCCCGGCCGCCAGCCCCAGAGGCTCGTGCCCCATGGCCCTGTCCTGGGCCACCTCTATCTCTGATGGGTTTGCTCAGGCTCATGCCTTCCGGGACTAAGCCCTTCTTTGGTATTTAAAAGGTGGATATCCCTTCTATGTTTATGTCATTTATGGTTAAACATAGAGGAAATTCCACGTTTTCAGTATCAAATGCTGCTGGGAAACCTGCCTGGACTGAAATCTCCATCAGGGCAGCCAGGTGGGGCTGAGCCCCTCCAGGGTAAGTGGAAGTTGGTGGACCCCAGCACATGTGACCCGTTCCTGGCACATGTCTGCGGACCACCTGCTTGTCTTGGGGAGGCCCTCCCGCCGAGCAGCCGGCTCGGGGGGAGAGTCTGGGGGGTCCCGGTCTCTCCAGGGCAGCTCGGCAGCTTTCGCTATGTGTTTTTCATTTCAGATGGATCGTGCCTAGGGCGACGCTTCCTGGGATCCATCCTCTTTGGTATTTAAAAGGTAGATTTTCCTTCTATGATTATGGGCTTGGTGATTAATCATAGAGGAAAATCCACATTTTCAGTATCAAATGCTGCTTTGGAGATGCGATTGGGACTGACCCGTGGGCAGGGGCAGGAGGCAGGGCTGAGCCTCCAACCTGGGTTAGCGGAAAGGTGGTGGGCCGCAGAACATGTGTTTCTTTCGTGTCATATGTCTGCTGACCATCAGCTTTAGAAGCCCCCTCTCGCTGAGGAGCGCACCAGCCAAGGAGGTCGTGGCGTGCGGCCGCAGCTCTGCCACAGGACTGGACACAGCTTCCCTGGCCGTCTTGCTTCCATTTTCGGTAAATCGCGCGCGCAGGTCCTTTCCGGATCTCCGTCTTTCTTTGGTATTTAAAAGGTGGATATTCCTTCTATGTTTACGTGATTCACAGATAATCATAGAGGAAAATCCATGTTTTCAGTATCAAATGCTACTCCGGAAATGTTTCTGGAAGAGACCGGAGGGCCAGGCCCGCTCCCAGGCCCCCGGGCCTGGGCAGGTGCAAGGTTGGTGGGTGGACGGCATGCCGTGTCTTAGTTAAGGACGGACACCTGGGGTTCATCCACACTCGGGAACCATCTCTGGCTGAGGAGCCCCCCCCCAGTGGGATGCATGCTGTGGGTCTCTCGTCCATCCATCCGTGGAGGCTTGTCCACCCGGCGTGACTTTCACGTTTGATGACTGAAGCACAGATTGGAGTTCTCCTGGACAGAATCCTTCTTTGGTATTTAAAAGGTAGATTCTCCTTCTATGAGTACATTATTTACGATTAATCATAGAGGAAAATCCACGTTTTCAGTATCAAATGCTGCTTGGAAACCTCGGAGGATGCGACATCGCCATCAAAGAAGGAAGGGGGTGGTCAGGGGTCTCGTGTGCTCTGTGTGAGGTGTGCCGTTCAGCTGGCTTGCCCTTGGTCTTGTTGTGCAGTCCTGAGACTGAGATTACTTCGAGTCCAAATGAATTCTGTTCTCTATGTGTTTGCCGTGTTCATATAGCATCTTCCAGAGCCGCCTCTTCTGCAGGAATCTTACCTGAGGGTCAGCGTTAGGAGGGGGCCCTGGTGGAGGTACCGCTTCCGGGATGTGGGATTCACCCACGGCCAGGAACTCTGCCCCCAGCTCTGTGTTGCCTGCCCACTAACCCTGCCTGTCCAATCTGTCTGTCTTAGACTCCCTCCTGGAGCAGAGGCCAGCCCTGCCACGGTGCGAGCGGCTTCCCTACCAGTAGTGGGGTTTGCTTGAAAAGAGATCATCCTTCTTGGTTTTGCTTTGATTGGCATTAGCATGCATAGGGCCGTCTCTCTGAGAAGCGAGTGCCTGCCTGGGAGGGCTTCTTGGAGAATCAGAGGTCAGGACCACCACAGGGTAGGCAAATGCATGCTGACCACAGTGTATGCGCCTCTGTCTTGCTGTCTGTGACCTGGTCTCTCCTCCTCTTCATCCTCCCAAGAACTTGCTGGAAGAGATGATGGCTTTGAAGAGGATGCAGTGGTTTTCTCTTGAGTTTGGGATGCGGTGTCTTCCTTGGTGGGAAGACTGCTTAGTGTGATGCTGAAGCTGCCATGAGGTGTCACTCTGCCCAGTGTCCCCAGCCACCATGCCAGGCTCTGGAAGGAGACCTCAAGGTCTGTGTGTCTCCCAGAGATGAGGAAAGAAGGCTCAACAGCAAGTCAGGGTCTGGCTCATCCTTGACTCATCTGGTCTACCCCATGGGCTGTATCCCGCCTGGCTCCTCTGTCCATGGAATTCTCCAGGCAAGAGGACTGGAGTGGGTTGCATTCTCTTCTCCAGGGGATCTTCCTGACCCAGCAGTTGAACCCACGGCTCTTGCACCTCCCACACTGCAGGCAGATTCTTTACTGTCTGAGCTACCAGGGAAGCCCCACCCACTCTACACACTCAGCCTATTCTTGGGCTGACTTCTGGGCTTTAATGTCCTTTTGAGGGAAGGGAGTGGGTGTGGCTGCTAGTCTGGAGGAAAGGAGCCGGGTAGCCCTGAGTGCCATATTTTATGGTACTTGCCCTGGGACCGTAAGCCCAGTGTTCTTGTAGTCCACAGTCCTCCTCTTGGCCTCATGGCGAGTTGTGATGGAGGATCCTGGGATGTCTGATGTCATTATCTGTTTCACTGGAGCGAGTCGGCCCCTGGGGATCCTTCATCCTTTAGTGAATCTTGCCCTAGATGAGTGCTTCTGAGGGGCAGCTCGTTGGCTTTCTGGGCGCAGCGTCAGCTGCGGGTGGAGGGATGCTGACCGCAGTGCTGACGCATGGTTTGTGAGTGAGGAGCAGGTCATGGGCTGTGTTGCTTTCCTCTTTCGCTTTTGCTTTTTAGTGATGCATGTGACTGTGTCTTTAACCCCTGGCAGCCCGTCTGCCACCAGGGCAACTTCCTGGAGGGAAAGACTTTGGGTGGAAGGGCGGTTTCGCAGGCTCTGAAGGACTGTCGGTCATCTGACACTTGCTGTCGGGTTCTGCAGGACAGCGCTGGCTTTGGGAGGCAGCCCTGTCTTGGAGAGATGCTGGGGAGCCCAGCCATCCCAGGACCCGGTCTCAGTGCGCAGGGGCGGGGTCGCCACCGGCTCCTCCCCCCGGTCTCGGGGCCTGCAGGAGGCGAGCCCCCTCTGGGGAGGCTGCGGCGTGGTCCTCACAGGAGCTGCTCTTTGGTACTTGAAGAGAGGATACCCTTTGTATGTTCACTTTATTAATGGCGAATATACAGAGGGAGACTCTTATTTGCGTATCAAACTCTGACTGGGAAGGCGCTCGGACCCGGCTCCACCTTCTGGATGGAGACCCTGTTGTCAGCCCCTCGAAGGTATGTCCTTGCTTCCCAGGCCCAGATGCGGGCTCTGGCCGTGACGCCAGCCCCAGGTCCTCCTCTGGGGGACCCCCCAGAGGCCACGCCAGGCTGGTGGGGGACAGTGGCAGCCTTCTGTGCGCGCTGTCTGCTGTCTGCACTGAGTCTAATGGTGATTTGCTCTCCTAAAGGCACGTGGACCTGCCCTTTGTCACTATCGAGTCCCACCCTGGAGGCTTCCCAGTACCATGTCTAACTCAGAAGAGAGACCTTGATGTCAGACCCTTTGAAGGAGACACATGAGTGATGGTGGACCACAGGGCTCTGACTTTATTTATGATGGTTCCAAGCAGGATGGACGGACACCTGCGAATCCATCCCGGAAGGCTTCCTAGAGGCGGCGCTCATTCAGGGGAGGAGGCTGAGGCTTGCTGGCCAAGGCTCCTCTTCCGTGTTCAGGACAGCACCCTCCTGCTCACGGTCCCCAAGATGAATCTGTAAGGACTCTTTCTGTTTGTGATTCGTGGTTCCAGTCCTGCCCGGAGAGAATATCCTCCACAGGAAGCACCGAGCTCTGGGGAGGAGCGTGGGAGCCGTCGCCCCGGGCCAGGTACGTGGATGCTGAAGGTCAGAGGGAAATGCTTCTGTCTCCACATGTGTTCTCCAGTCCTCTGACCTTCCTGCATCCCGTTCATCTCTAGGATGACGGCTAGAAGATGAGGGCTCTGGCTCTGTGTCTGTGGAGACGTTTCTTGGGCTGTGTAACCGTCCGCCTGGTGTGCAGCCTGACCTCCGTGGGGTCCCCAGGCCCTGAAGCCAGCATCGGGGAAGAGGTATTGCCGTGGCCCCGACGAGGAGAGCGGGTGTCGTCTGCGAGAGGTGGGTGCCTCCCCCTGGGGGATCAGCTAGGTTTCCTGCTCGCCCATGGCCTTCCGTTTCTACTCCTTCCGTAGAGCCTCCTTGGGGTTGAGGCTGCCGTGGGGAGCGGGTCGTGGTCTGCTGAATCCATTTCTCTGTGGTACGTGGAGTTAGACTCCTTTTCAATGTCGACTCTCCTAGCATGGCCTCCTGGTGTGATGCCAACCTCCGGTAGGGCATGGGGAGTGTGGGGAGGAGGCCCCTGTGGGAGGTATGACGGTGACCACGGGGCCTTGACTTCATCCATGATGTAAATTCACCCAATCCCCTCACCCTGGGTGTGTAGTCAGGAGGACTTCCTGGAGGAGGTGTCTGTCCTGGTTCCACCTCTAGCATCATTCTGCAGAAAGCAAGAAGCTAGCTGAGCTCTGGGCATGCTCTGGAAGGCCGTGGGGTTGATCTTTTCAGGAATAAGCCCTAATATGGAGTGATTCCTGAAAATGACATTGATGTCAGTGAAGGGGTACTGGCTTATGCCCATCCCCAAGCTGGGATGGAGAGTGGTCCAGCAGGCAGACACCTGGCAGGCGGTGTCTGCCCCCTGGTCTGCCGATTCTGCATCCCCCACCCCCTCCCTAGGATGTTTCCCGGGAGACGAGGCCAGCTCTGTGAACAGTAGCTATGGACCTGCCCAATGCTACTACCGTTTGGTACTTAAAGCGAGGTTGCCCTTTGTATATTCGGTTTTTTGACGTAGAATATACAAGGGCAAGCTCTCTGTGAGTATCAAACCTTGGACCCAGTCCACATGCAACAAGGAATTCGGTACGTGTGTGCATGACCGTGTGTCCAGTGGTGTGTGGAAATGGCTTCAGGGTCACCACTTGGCAGGGTTGACATCTCAGGCACACGGCTGACTTTAGAGAAGTGATGGGCCCTGGAGAGTGACACCCTTCCCGGTTCTGCGTGGGGTGGGAACAGGGGCGGTCAGGAGGCATGCACTCTGTGTGTACCACCCGGGTCCTGAGACGGCCGGGTCGGCCCCGGTGTGGGTGGTGGCCACATCGTCACTGCACGTGTATGCTGGCTGCCTGTAAACTGACGCACTAACCCTCGGCATCTAATTTGTCCCCAGGACTGTGCCTTGAAGACGCTCCACGTCCTCCCAAGGCAGTGGCTTTCTTCCCCGTGCTAACCTTTGGTACTTGGAGAGTGGTTATCCCTGTCCTGTTCGTTTTACTCATGTCGAATCGTACAGGGTCATCCACTTTTTCAGTATCAAGAGCGCAGACTGTAGAGTTCGATTTCCTGTGTTTGGATCCCGCCTCTGACACTTACTAACCGGGCAGCCTTGTGCAAGGATATTTCATCGTGCCGTGCCTGCTGTGTCGTGTGGAAGGGGGGCCAGAGGGCTGTGGGGGGCTGGCTGGGTGAGTTAAGACTTGTACATGGCTTAGAGCAGAGTCACAGTCGAGACACTGTGTGCTAGGAAACGCTTGGTAAATGGTGATGCGATGAATGAAATTTCTCCTTGGCATTTTGGAGCGGTGTTAAGATGTGGGCAGCAGATCACCCTCAGGTATGTGCGTGGATGCTCGAGCCCACTGTGTTCAGTGAGGGTGGCCAAGGCTTTGGAAGTTCAGCCACTAAACCCTTCTCCTGATGCCATTTGGAATAGCAGGGTACGGTGGGGCCCTCGGCTGTGACCGTGGGCCACCAAGAGCCTTGGCTCCAGGGAAGGCGGCAGTCCTTGGCTCTCTGCCCGAGCCGCCCTCTGCAGGATGCTGGGGCAGGGTCACCAAGCAGAGCGAGCGGCAGTTCAGTCCCGCCTCCCCGGCACCTGGAGACACATGGTCCGTGATGCGTGTGTGTGTGTGTGTGTGCTGTGTGCATGCACCTGTGTGTGTGTGTGTGTGTGTGTGTGCTCGGGTTGGCTGAGTTGCAGTCCCTGTCCATTCTTGAACCGAGGACCTGGAGGTGCCGGTGTTCCTGTCCTCGCCGCTATTTCATACTTGAGGAGAAATTATCCTTGGTGTGTTCGCTTTATTTGGGATGAATCATACAAGGACAATTTCTTTTTGAGTATCAAATCCTGCCTCGGCGGACTTCCTGAACCCCATGACGAGTTCCATAGAGATGCGTGTGTCAACCCTTTGGGGGGCTCCTGCCTGGCTGTGGGCTGAGAGCGTGCAAGGACTCGTGCTGGGAGACCACTGCTCGAACCTTCAGGAACCTAGTGGTGGGGCCAAGCTCGGCCAGGGGCCACCGGGCTCCCCGGCACTGTCTCGACCTGCATTGATCGTGGGTGTGTGTGATGAGTGACACAGCACTCAAGGCTCATCAGATCCTGCTTCTTGAAGTCACTGTTTGGACCCAAAGGCCACTTTAGGCTCAAGTCATTGCTGTCGGCTCCCTTGTCCCCTGCCTGAGGACGTGAGCAACCGCTGAGCAGGCGGCCAACTCTGTGTGCAACTGACCCACTAACCCTCATTGTTTGGACCACTCGAGAAGAACCTTCTGGAAAGGACACTGACCTTGGAGACGAGGCCAAGTTCTTCTGGATGTCACAGTTCATTGATGCTTAAAGAATGGTTGTCCGTAGTATGGTCTCTGTGTTTATGGTGATTAATATCGGACAACCATTGTTTTAGTGTCCACATGTCCAGATGTGCCTCACAGTTTTTCTTGAGGATGGTGCTGACTTCAGCAAGAGGACACAGGGGCCTAACTTACCACGGAGCATGTTTCTGTTGATGATCCCTGACAACTAATTCAATGACCTGGGAATGCAAGCCTGCAGCATGATGCCTCTTGAACTAACACCAGTTTTGGGGTGGACATACCGTTCGGGTGCTCAGGGCCGTTTGGAAGATGCTGGTAATGATTCATCTGTCTTTCTCTTTTTGTTACTCAATCTTAGCCATGAGGAAATCCTGGAAGAGAGACTGCTGTCAAGCATCTCTCTAGGCAGCTGGAAGATGGCCTGGGTCATTTGGCTTTCCCGCCCCCTGCTCTTTGGCACAAATCTGAGCATGAAGATGTCTTAGAGAAGATGCAAAATTGAGGAAATCACAGTCCATTTCCTGCCACCGCTACTAAGGAGCTGTCTATTGAATGCCCACCTTGTGGCTATGTGCACAAGCCATAAGACACAGCATGGCTATGTGCCTGTTATTGGACCCACTTCGTCTTAGAGACTCTCCCATGAGACATGTTATTGTTCAGTTGCTAAGTCGTGTCTGACTCTGTGACCCCACAGACTGCAGCACACCAGGTTCCTCTGTTCTCCAGTATCTCCTGGTGTTTGCCCAGTGCCGTCTAACCATCTCATCCTCTTCCACCCCCTCTCCATTTGCCTTCATTCTTTCCCAGCATCAGGGGCTTTTCCAGTGAGTCAGCCCTTTGCATCAGGTGGCCAAAGTGTTGGAGCTTCAGCATCAGTCCTTCCAATGAATATTCAGGGTTGATTCCTTTAGGATTGACTAGTTTGATCTCTTTGCAGTCCAAGGGAACACGGACCCTGGGATAAGACATTGTGGTCAATGGCACCTCTGGGGTGTGTGTGCGTGCATGCGTGCGTGTGTGTGTCTGTGAACTGTCAGCTAGAAGGGTGTTCCTCAAACTCTAATATGCTTCTCAGATTTTCATCACCTAGGGATCTTGTTAAAAGGCAGATTCTGATTCAGGGACCAAGATTCTGCATTTTTAGCAAGTTCCCAAGTGATGCTAATGCTTCTGGTCGGTGGACAACACTCGGAGCAGCTCGGGGCTGGAGAGGATGTGCTTTCTTTGTGATGTGTGTCCCCTGTGCCCCACCTTCCATATTATGAGAGCACTTCCCAGGCCCACACACCGCTCTTCTGTTCGTGCGCAATGGTTATCAGCCCCCGGCTCTCTTATGCATAAATGTCATGAGATGACTCTCCCTTAGAGTCAAGTTCCACCTCCCAGGGCTTCCTGGATACAAGACCCTCGCCGGGGAGAGGCCACCAGGGTCAAGGCTCATCAGGCACTGGACCATCAACGGTGTCGATGCCTGGGACTACGAAATTCTGGAATCATCCGTTTCCAGTCAGTCCGAAGCAGCAATCCTGGGCCAAGGCCATCTTCTGGGGACCCCCTGTCTTGGGGATCCGTGATACGCTTCGTTTTATCAGCAAAGGTATCACCACGATGGCCTTGTACCGCCTCTGACACACATTCCTTGGGTGTCTCCTTGGCATCAAATCCTGTCTCCCAGGAGCCCCTGAAGGAGCGAGCGCTGCCATCGTTGTTGACTTTCTTGCCCTTGTTGCTGTTTTTAGGATCGAACCTGCTTTGGGAGTGTCTCTGAGCACGGTTCCAGCCCTGGGGTGGCGAGGCCAAGTGCAAGCCCTGGGACCCAGGTATGGGGGATATATGATCGATGCCCACATCGATGGGCTTTCTTTACAGGATCTGTTCCCAGCTCTCTGAGCCTTGGATTCAGGTCTTCCTAAGAAGAACCTTCCGGAGCCAGAGACAACCGACACTGGGGAAGAGGCCATGGTTTTCGTTTCAGAACTGTTCAGGGATATTTGAGGAGAGGTTATCCGTGTTATGTTCGCTTGGCTCATCATGAATAATACATGGTTAACCTCCCTTTGAATATCAAGCTCTGCCTCGAGGGCCGCCCGCACAGGAGACGTGAGAGCGTGCGCCTGGTGTGAGCTGTGGCCCGGGCCGGCCGCCGTGCGGAAGGCGTGCTTCCTGGAAGGGAGGCCGGCTGGGGGAGGGGCCCGGGCTCGCTTTGCAGTGGTTTTGCAGTGATCTTGGTGTGTTTCTCTGATTTGGACAAGGTCGCCCCCACTTTCAGTCCAGGCTTGCCTGGGGGTGAGGGGCTGAGACAGGGCCCCTGAGTCCGTGTTCCTGCAGGGCTGGTCAGTGGGGGCCTGATGGCTGAGCTTCGCCCACAGCGAGAGCTCTCCCCAGCCCTGACCGTCCAGACCCAGACTTGCCTTTGCAGGGCAGCTTCCTGGAGGCTACACCGTCCCCTGTGGGGAGTATGTGCTTTCTGCTCCCCTGGGACCTTGCAGGAGAGGTCACTCCCTTCACGAAGACTCCTCTGAGGGCCCTCTGGTTCCAAGGGTCAGGTCCCACCCAGGCCGGCTCCCCAGACATACACAGTCGCATCTGTCTCCCCAGGTGTGCGGAAGGCAGGCCCACCTCTGCTTGCTGTGCTGACCCCCCAGGGCCACCTCCTGTCCAGGCAGACCTCCCCGAGGCGCAGCTGCAGAACCTGCAGAGTTCCCGTCCCCCGACTTGGCAAGGAGGCTGGTGGGGCCGCAGCCCCTCCCTCGGGAGGAGGACTACCCAGCCGACATCTCTCCACGTCTGCGGCTTGCACGCAGTGCTCTCTCTGTGACCGGATCCCCCCTGCTTATGGGCATAGGAGAGTGGCCCGGACCCCTCGTTTGGTGGAGGATGGGGCCCCCATGACCTGCCGCCTCCAGAGTCTTGACCGTGTGGACCTCCGGGGGCTCCCGAGAAGCCCTGTGCTCCGGTCTCTGCGGCTTTCCTGGCCAGTCTGGTGGAGTCTTTCACGGCTTCAGTCCAGCACCCACTGGTGACCCCAGCTTCCCAGTAAGAGAGCTGTCCACCCCTCAGGTACGTGACTGCAGAGCTGCCCCCCAGGGTGTGCCCGGAGGATGGACACGGCCCCCATCCACGAACCCGAGAATGCCTTCCATCCTCAGTGACGCCCAGGAGTGACCCAAGCTTGGGAGACAGGATGCCGACGCTGTCATAGCGTCAGCGCCGTGTCCGTTGGGTGCTCATCTGTCGTCTGTAGTGGAGGTTCTGGTACCACGGAAGACTGCGTTGTGGGGCTCCACTTTCAGGCGGAGATATATGCCGGCCCCCTCACTGGGTCCCCAGGTGGCCTGTGAGGACCCCTGGGCCCTCAGAACACAATCGTCCATAGGGGATTTGGGTGGCCAGGCCTTTTTGGGACTCAGGTTCACCCCATCTCGCTCGAAGAGAGAGTTCAGTCTGGGAGTGTGGTCTTTATGGCTGACCATTCCTTCAGCTCCGTTTATCCCTACTCTGTCCGGGACGAGTTCGTGGAGGCCACCTCTGATCCAGAGAAAGGTTATGGCTCTTGGTACCGATCCTGAGTCTAGGGAGAGCTAATGTGCCCCTGACCATTGGCATCTTAGTCTGGGTACGCGAGGAAGCCCCTGCTCAGGCGCAGTCCATGGCAGGGTCCCTCTTCACGGCTTGCTCGGTCATAAGTGTGGAGCCCAGTCACACCCTGCCTGGACCTGAGTCCACCTTCAGGAAGGAAGTACCTCCCGCAACTCTTGAAAGAATGGCCCGTCTCAGACCCTGGGCCTTTGTTAGGATGAAGCCCCCCACCCCCCAGCTGGAGCAGTGAGGTCTTAAATGCTTAGCCCCCAGGGCTGAGCATCGGCGGGGTTCACTGTCATGTCATCACAGCCCGTGTGGCTGATCACATCCGAGCTGCTGTTTTGCAGGACGAGCTCCCACCTGGAGAGGTGCTCCACCAGGACTCCAAGCTGAGGGCAGGGCATGGTCCGTGATAGGGGAGCGGACGGTTGATCAGAGAACATACATTTTGTCAATGATGTATGTCAACTGATCCACAGTCCCTCCCTATCCAGTCACTTCTCAGGACAGACTTGAAGAAGAGGCGCTGCTTCCCCCTCCATGCTAGCACCTGTCCCTTGAAAAGACCTTCTCCTTGCTGCTTGGCTCTCTTTATGCTGAGTCACGTAAGGGAAGCTTTGTTTCTCAGTATTGATCTTGTCTGGAAAGCTTCCTGGGAAGAGCTGCTGGCTTCCACCCCTTCCCAGGGGACAGGAATACATGGTTGGCTTTATTTACAAAGGGCCACACCCAGCCCCCCTAACCCCCAGTCCCCAATTCGTCCTTAGGAGGATTAGCTGCAGGCAAGGCAGACTCTGGTGAAGACACGGTTCATCAGCGTTAGCCTTTGGTACTTGAAGAGTGGTTATCCCTGCTGTGTTCGCTGTATTTATGACGAATCATACAGGGACATCCAGTTTTTCAGTATCAAATACTGCTCTGGAGGGCTTCCCCGACAGCATCCCACCTTCCCGGAGGAGGTCTTGGTTCTCGTGCCCACCCGAGGTATGTACGTTCCTGGTGGATCACAGTGCAGGCTTGTCACTCGTTGCCCCCGAGGCTGGAATCTAACCTAGGCAGGAGGTGGCTGCCTAGTAGGGCTGTGATTTCTGGAAGGGATGTTGCCATTGATTCTGAACCCGTCTGAAAGATTGACCCCTGAGAATCTCCTTCACACAGAATGCCTGCCACCTCTCCCAAGAGAATCAGCTGCTGCTGCTGCTGCTGCTGCTGAGTCACGTCAGTCGTGTCCAGTTCTGTGCGACCCCATAGACGGCAGCCCACCAGGCTCCCCCGTCCCTGGGATTCTCCAGGCAAGAACACTGGAGCGGGTTGCCATTTCCTTCTCCAGTGCGTGAAAGTCAAAAGTGAAAGTGAAGTCGCTCAGTCGTGTCCAACTCTTAGCGACCCCATGGACTGCAGCCCATCAGGCTCCTCCATCCATGGGGTTTCCCAGGCAAGAGTACTGGAGTGGGGTGCCATTGTTTTCTCCCAAGATAACGAGACCTTTCATAAAATGAATCCCTGGAGACCATCTGGAGGATGAAATCTTGGAGACCATGCTCTATGACGATGTGGGGTGATACTGTCTGATAACCTAACTGGTCATCCTTATGGTATTTGCTCCAGGAAAGACTTTGTGATGGTCCACTCTTGCCAGGAAGGCGTTCTGGAAGCAGTGCCAACCTGGGGAAGGCGTGTTGGCATGGCATCTTTCCAGTGCACGTGGAGAGTGAGTTGAGCAGTCTCATTTTTGTCTCTGGTGGGTCGCACTTGGCTTCCTCTCCCGTAACACCCAGCCCTTTGGGTAATTGCTTTGCGGAAGGGATGTCTGCTTGGACCATGATACTTTTTCAACAGGGCTCTTTCTCTGCATTGTCAGATTCTCTTGTAATGCGTGTAACCACTTTGCTAATGAATTTTCCATCAGTTGATCAATCAGTGAGGAATGTCATTCCACAAATCACGATAGAGCATACTATCTACTAGATGATTCTAGACCTTAGTTGGGTCCACTCAGCTGGGGGTAGAGCAATGAGCACGATAAAGTCCTTATTCATGTGAACTTGGCAATCTGGTGGGAGAGATGGAAGATCAAAGCCAAGCGGTATCACTCTATCCACTGTAGAGTTATGAAGGAAAGGAAAGCAGGGTAAGCTGTGAGGGAGAGGCATGGATAGAACAGACATTTATGTTAAATACAGGGTCTGGGAAAGTTTCTCTGGGGAGGGGAAATGGAAATGAAGTAGGTTTGGGAGTCAGGTTTTCCGGAGAAGCTTGTGGCACGTGAAAACTCGCTGGCGTCTTTGAGGAACAGCAAGAAGGAGGGTGGGGCTGGACTGGACTGTGGGTGAAAGAGGCAGCCTCTGAGGCTTGGGCACCTACAGATTCTATTCTGAGTGTGATGGAAACTATGGGTGGATTCTGGGTAGGGAGGGAGGTGTGGTCTGTATTGAAATGGTCACTCCGACCACAAGGGTGGTGATAGAGAGCCGACATGGATGGCTATCGTATTGATCTATGAGTTGCTGATGGAAGCTGGGAAGAGAGCAGGAGTCTCCACATGCAGAACATGGGAGGTCCCACAGGTGGAACCAGCAGACCCGGCATGGGTTGGATGAGCCCAGCCAGGGTCAGGAGTGACAAAGTGGGTCAGGGGATGAACCAGAGGGTCTACAGGTGTGACCACTGCTGAATTGGGTCTCTGGAGTGAGTCAGTTCCAGGAGCTTTGGGAGAAGTATCATTACCAGTATTGCCGAGATCCCAGCGGAGGCAGTGACTGTGGGGCTTGAGGGTCAGGTGGGATGTTGGCAGAGGTAACTGGAGGTGAGGCAGCCTCCAGGCCAATGCTGGAGAGCTGGGGACAGCATCACTGGGCAGGCATCACCAGGAAGGAGGTCGGGAGGTGTTCTGGAAGGAGGATGGTGAACCAGAAAGAGGACCTGGGTGGCTGTGATCCAGGCAGTGGCCAGTGAGATCTGATGAAAACACTGTGAGCTGAAATTTTAAAAGGAAAAGGGAAGAAGAATGGTCTGGAGGTGAGGCTGAGCCGGGAGGCCATCTGCCCACTGCAAGCCTCCAGTGTAGGAGGTGGCAGGGTGCAGATAGCACTCGGTGGTGGACAGTGAATCCCTGCGGAGAAGTGAGGACATGGTGATGAGTCATGGTTCCAAATGTGGAAGCAGTGTGGGGCATGAGGACTGGGAAACTGAACCCGGTCCTACTGGTCTCAAGTTGTTAGGGAGAAGGTGGTGACCTTTGATACCAGCTTTCTGGGAATTGTGTTCCTGGGTGGTTCACCGGGATGAGACAGGCAGTGGGATGGCGGGCCGGGAAGGAAGTTGGGGTCTCCCGGGGTCTTCTGAGGGCACCTCAGGGCCCTGGGCTGGGCAGACTCTTCAGGAGCCCCCCGTGGTGGCTCTTTTAGAACTCCCCTCGTCTGGTAGATCCCACAAGTCCCATGAAGGAGCTTGGCCAGCGCTTCGATGTGCTTGATAGAGAACCAAGTGTGCTGTGCTGAGAAGTCCAAGGTCCCTATTCTGAAAGCCCAGGGTCCACACCCACGCGGAGGGTCCTGAGCTGGGACAAGCTGGCACTGCGAAGCCCCTCTCTTCTCGTTTCTGAGCCCTGCCCCCGAAGACTTGGGAATGCCATCACCGCTCCAGGGAAGGGGCAGGCAGGGCATCAGCCCCGCTCCAGGGAGGTAAGTGGCCAGCCGCCTGCACCCCAGTGTGTTTTTGGGACGCGCATCATCCGTCTCACTAACACTCCGTGTCCCATCTGCCCGCAGGACCGCGGTCGGAGGCTGCGCCGCTTGGAGAAGTGGAAGGGGACCCTGCTCTGTCTTGCCTCTGCCTTTCTGTGGTACTTGAAGAGAAGTTGTTCGTGGTGGATTCGCTTTACTTATGACGAATCATTCACGGACAACACTTTTTTCAGTACCAAATACTACCTCTAAGGATGCCCACCCCGGACGGGACGGCCACTCCGGAAGAGAGGACTCCGTGCTCTTCGTGGAAGACGCGACTGGCTGGCCGGCCAGCCAGGGCTGCGGGCTTGTCCGAGCTGTAAGTCCTCCTGGCCCCTCGCCTGGGCGTCCACCCGCGGGAGGCCTTCCCGAGGGCCTCTCCCACTCTGGGGAAACAGCCGTGGCTTTGTCATCAGCGTCACCTCCCGAGACGTCAAGGAGCGGCTTCCTGGGCCCCGGGCCACCTTCCTGAGGAGACCCTGGTGTCAGCACCGTTCAGCACCGCGTGTGACTCGTTGACCAGAGGGGCAAGCGCTCTGTTCACCCTCTGGGCTGCCTCGTCACCAACCCTCAGCACCAACCCCACCTGCCTGGGAGACGCGGAGGCGGTCCTGCCGACTTCAGGGACAGTGGTGGACGTGCGCTGGCAGCTGCCCTGCGGATTCGGGCAACCATGGCAGGGAGGG
>SJYF01000094.1:6959903-6971260 GCA_006410515.1 Procapra przewalskii
CATCTGCGTCACGGCCACAGCCTCCTTGAAGTGCTCCTGGGACAACACGTTGCTTTCCGTTGAGGGACCAGAAGCCAGTGGCCAGCTCCTGCTGGGGGTGTGTGACTGTTCCCTGAACACATACTTACTGATTAAATCTCGTACCTGATCCTCTAACTCTTGGCCTCCCATCTCTCCACAGAGGTGATGCCCACGTGGGGCAGCAGCCACGGCCCAACCATCACAGGATTCGAGGGGCGACCGTGATGTGCTGACGTGACGATGGCAGTGAGATGGCAGCCCTCCAGGTCCAGGAGGACGAGCGAGAGTCACCCCCGCTTAGGGTAAGTGCGTCTCGGGTGAGCATGCAATGAGTGTGCTCGCATGTCACTCGGCCCACTACCCAAGATTGTTCCACCCCTTCCTTACAGGCAGCCACCTTGGCAGGACAGGCAGTGGATTTCTCACAAGTGCTCACTTATGGTACTTGAAGAGAGGCTGGCCGTGATGAATTCGATCCATCAAAGCGAGTCATACACGGCTCTCCTCTCTTTTAGTGTCAGATTCTGCCTCGGAGGGCTTCCCAGGCCAGTGCTGCTCCAAGGTAGGTGCCTGGATGGCTGCACCCATGTGTGCTTTCCTGAGGATGCCTGCTTTACTGATGCTAACCCCTGCTCACCCTGAGGCAGTTTCCTGGGGTGCTGTCAACTTTAGGACAAGCAAGCGAGGCTGCAGGAATGCCCTAATTAAAAATACTGTATGTACATATTTTACAATACACATGGGTAACCTGGAAGGGGCGCCTAGAAGCATCTTTCATGAGTCAGCTGTCAGGTTAGAGGGGAGACCAGGAGACTGTGTGGCCCCTGGTTTACTAATCCTCTATAGCCTCACACCCTCCAGGGACCTCCTCTAGGGTGAGGCCAGGTTTACCACGGAGACAGTGGTTTCCCTGTTCTTGCAAACACGTGGTCTTTGGAGAGCTCTTGGCTTCACTGGTGATGCCTCACGTGGGCCTGGCTTCTTTGCATTGCTGCGTGTTCCTTGCATGGCCATCCAAGTGCAGGACGTGGCATTGCTGTGCCCTGGAATCCTGGGGTGGTGAACCAGGGACATGGATTTGACCTGGGGACTGACCCGGTTGGTCCGCTCATCCTCATCCTCAGCATCCTGTCCGCCCCAGTGGCCACTCCCAAGCTGCCCCGGCCGTGTGGATGTGGGAATTGCCACCAGCAGTGCCCCCGCCTGGTGCTTGGAGGGAGGTTGTCCGTGGTGAGTTCGCATTGTTTAATGATGCCCAATACCCAGTCGATCTCTTTTCGGTATCACATTGCACCGGGCATCCACTCAGAGCTGATGGGGGGACTGCAGGGAAGACACCCTCATGTGGGCTCCACGCCAGTATACTTGGACATGCAGTTGGCCCTGGAACTGCCAGGCAGGTGCCGCTAGCATCCCTATCATTCAGTCAGTTCATGGATGACCATGTAACTTAGGTTCAAGACCCAAGTGGTTGGGGCAATAGGGATGTCCATGGTGCTTCTGGGGAATCTGGGCTTTAGAAAAGGAAAACAAACCAAAGACCCAGTGGATAGTTCCCTTCTGTTTTAGAATTATATCTTGTCCTGGAGAGGACCTCTGAGCCATGTTGGCAGAGTCACGGTGGGGCAATCAGTGTTAGTATATTTTCTGGGCTAAGAAGGGATGAATCATTGTATCTGTTGACCTGGAAGTCCTACCAAATTTGAGGACAGAGGGCGGTGCTAGTTTCAATTTCTTGTTTTTCATTTTTAAATGACTAATTATTTTACATTGTTACCATACATATAAAAGAGGGTTGCAAAGAATTGGACATAAAAATGACACGTACTTAACAGTAAAAATTCAACCAATGTGGGAAAATGGAAGTAAAAAAGGGAGACAATATCCACTCTCTGCAACCCAGAAGTAACCGTCAGGGCTTTAGAAATTTCTAAATACTTGCCCAAGCATATATCCAAATAGAAAGGTAGACAGGTGAGACACAAATATTTTACCAATATGTAATTTTTGTTAAAATGTTAACTGTGATTTTACTGAAGTTTTTTGTTAAAAATGTTAACCATCATTTTACTTTAACATAAAGAATATGCTTTAAGAAAATTAGAAGAATTAATAGATATTTCTTGCTCTTCTGAAAGAAGTTCAGTTCAGTTCAGTCGCTCAGTCGTGTCCGACTCTCTGCGACCCCATGAATCACAGCATGCCAGGCCTCCGTGTCCATCACCATCTCCTGGAGTTCACTCAGACTCACGTCCATTGAGTCCGTGATGCCATCTGAAAGAAGTGTTAATTCCTAAAAGATCCCTATAAGGTTAAGAAAAATCATTGTGTAAAACATGAAATAGTTGGGATCATTACATATTTTTTAACTTTTAATTTCACTTGAGGTTCTGAAAGATAAGGAAATCAGCTCCACCTCCTGCTTTTTTTTTTTAAAGCTATCCTGTACAATATAATTTTCTCATTATAAATATTTGCGTTGCATTCTATAATCACAATTCTTATAGATGTTAAATCATAGTTCTATATTTAAATGGATTCATTGCTGACAATTAGTGTTTTCCCCCCCCTTAAACTAAACCTTCTTTCTTCCTAAGTTTTAATTCATATCTCAGAATAATTGCTTTTAATTTTAATTCATATCAGAATAACTGTTTCTTCGAGACTGGCTCATTAACACTGCTCAGTCCTTGCACGTCTGGGGATACCTGCCTCTTGTTTATATACACAGGGGACAGCTTAGCTAGGCATAAAATTCTTAAGTCTCCTTTTTTTCCCCTCAGAATGTCGTAGATGCTGCTCCACTGTCTTCTGCACTTAGTATCATAATAGCTTTTAAAGTATGAACTCTCTGCATACCTCTTGCTTAGCGAGATACGCATCTTGTGGACCTTCGTACACTTTGTTAGAAAGGCTTTGGGTCGCTGTCTTCGGTGAGGTCTTTCGTCTCTGAAAATGTCTAACCACGACTGTCACACTTCCACTCATCTGCTTCTTTCTTCCATACTCTTCTCCTTGGCCCTGTGGTTTTCAGTTCTTTTTGCACTTAGACATTTTGACAATACTTGCTGTTCACTTCTCTCAGGTTTAAGGGTGTAAGTGCTGTTCTTAGGTGAGTTGGTTGACTCATAGTAATGCTTTCCTTCACGGGTTTTGTAACTTTTTTCTGTGGGGTTATCATCAGGGGGATTAATGTTCGTGTGCTGTGTTATTCCCTTTTCAACACGATGGTTCCACAGTTGGTTTTGTATGGCATCAGGCTTTCAACAGTCAGGACCCATTTGTTGGCTTAAGGAGTCCCATACCTTACGTCTGGAATAAATCCTCACCACGTCTTGGTCCAGAAGCTTGGTTTCTCACAGGGGAGCACATTCTACCCACAACTCTCTTGTCATCTCTCTAGGCCAGGATGGCGTTTTCTGACTCTCTTTCCCATCCCCGTCCTCCACCTCTTTCCATCCCTGTGTCACACGTCCTGTTCCTGCTTGGACATTAAGACTAAAGACCTTCTAAGCCAACCTTTAGATCCCTTGGTCCAGATTTCTCTCTTCATTGACAGCTGGTTTCCCTTTTATTCTTTACAGCTGTGCATTTATCGATTGATTTTGGCCTTGATTTCATTTTATCCATCATTTCTTTTTGTGTGTGGAGGAGAACCTATTAGCTTTTTCGCAGGATCTGACTCAGTCACTATCTGTCTTCATCAGTTTTTCTGAATCATACCCCTTTTTGATGAGTCAGGTTAGCTACTTTTTCATTTCAAGGATGTCTTCTTCTGGTATAAGTACTTTTCTGCTCTATGTGTTGGTCTTGTCTTCGGTTAAATGGTCATTCATTATCTCATTGGCAGCTAGAGAAGGGAAAGACCTATGGTCTGGCCTCGTGCTGCCACTTTTGTCTGGAAGACTCATTCTTGCCGTTTGCACTCTGCATTTGCCTGCTTGACATGAATCACACCCGGACTCCCCCTTCTCAGCATCCTCTTCCACCCTGGCAGGATGCCTCACTGTAGAGCCGCCTTCCGGGATGTACATGGAGTCAGTACCGTCTACTAGGTATGTGAATTTATTTTAGCAATGGAAGATTTTTTCATCCTATTTCTGCTGGTCTAGTAACCCTAAGTATGCATTTTATCCTTAGGGAGACTTCTTGGAAGTAACCCACCTTTAGAGATGAGGTCGCAACTCTGAGGTCAGTGCCGTATGTCTTGGTATATAATAAAGTTTGTGTCCCATGCTGTCAGTTTCTTTATGAACAAGATTGCAAGCTCCTCTTCTCTGGAATGAGCTCCAGCTTTGGAGAGCTTCCTGGACATGAGGTGTAAGTGAGAAAAGGACCCGTGCTGCCAGGTTGGATGCAAACAGGAAATGAGGCTGTGTTCCCTGCTGTGATAAATAATGAATTCTTATCCCTTGACCTCTCCGCCATGCAATACCCTTGAATGTGCTTCTTAGATATCCTGTCAAACAGGCAAAGGTGTTGATGTCTGGGCTACTTCAGGGTCCAGGATGGGACAGTTGAATGAACTCGGGGGCATGTTTCACTCCTGACCCTTTCTACCAGTTTGTTAACACTCAGTATTCCCTCTGTCCTTAGGACTTTCCGGAGGAGGCCAGCTTTGAAGATGAGGCCCTGGCACCTGGCTAGAGCTAATCTGCGGGACTTGAAGATAGGTTATCCGTGTAGCCTTCGCTTTACTTGTGACGAATCATACACGGTTCACCTATTTTTTAGTGCCAAATCCCGCCTTGGAGAGCTTCCTGGGGGCGGAGCCCCCCTTCAGGGCGCAGGACCTTGGAGTCCGCTGTCTCCAGGGTAAGTGCAGGGACTGTTGATGACGGCGGCTCCTGCGGTCTCCCGATGCTCTGTGTCCTGGTCCTCAGCCTGTGTGTGTGTGAGACCGTCCACGGGAAGATGCCTGGAAGTGGCGCCGACGTGAAGCAAGAAGTGGGGCTTTCCTGACCAGAGACGCTCGGTGGTACTTGGAGAGAGGTCTTCCATGGTGCATTCGCTTTATTCTTTGACGAATCATACATGGTTGACCTTTTTTTAGGTATCAAATCTGGCCCTGAAGCACCCGGAAACTAGAGTCAATGTCCGCACACCGGGATGGATGGTTGAGCTGAGTGTGTGCATGTCGCCCCACGTACGTGTCACCTGTGTTCGCTCACTTCCGTGTGTCATCACCCCTAGGGGTACTGCTGGTCCACAATGCCGACTTCCCCAGAGAAGCAGTACCTGCATTGTAGATCCACTTCCTGTCTGACAGGAAGTCATCCCCGTGCCGCGCTCTTTGTGTACGACATGATGCTTTGCTCCTCTTGGTTGCAGTGTGTCCTTTCTGAATGGCTCCCCAGAAGGGGTGCTCATGCCAGGGAAGGGGCAGGAGAGTCCACGCCTGTTTCCTTGACAGCGTGTGGCCAGCATCTTCACTGTTGGAATCCCATCCGTGCTCAGGCCCGATGTCCGGGACACGCCAGAAGCCAGCATCCGAGTCGGGTACTCGAATGGAGGTTGTCCATGATGTGTTCATTTTATTTATGATGAGTATTACATGGCCAATCTCCTTTCAGTACTAAATTCTTCTTGGGAAGACATCACAAGGGGAGGTTTCCGCAAATGCCTCTCCAGGGTAAGGAAGCCAACCATTTACCCAGGATGAGTGCTTAATGTGTGACCCATGCCACTCTGCCCAGAATTCCCAGGAATGGTACTAACTTTCTAGGTGAGACCTTGGTTTTCCTCCCTTCCTTGAAGACTCACTGGTGAATAAAACATCTTTAGTAAGCCTCTTTTTAGGTATGAGGTCACCTTGGATATGACCCACCTTGTAGGGAAAGGGCCTTCTGCATTATCCCAAGAGGCTGAACGAGAAGAAGGCGCATACTTTATTTTTGCAGTGTGTTACTACCCCTAACGTATGCTTATCCTCAGAGTGACCTCTGGGAATCAAAGCCAGCAATGGGGAGAGGTTGGTGTGTTTGTGGGGGCTGGATGGGTTTCCTCCACAGGGAGAATCAACGGAATCTGAACGTTTCCATGGCTTGATTCATGTATTCTTTGTGCAAGATAAAAATCAGTAACACATTTCTTAACACCTTATGTTTGCTGGCTATGTGATCTGGAGGTTACTTGATGTGTCACTGCTCTGTGTCTCAGTTTATTCATCTGTAAAATGGGGTTAATGCCCGTTCATAGGGTAGGTATAAAAACTCAGTCATGTACAAAGGGTATAAACAGTGTCTGGCACGTAGTTAAGCTGAAAAAGCACTGGTTCTTATGATGATCACTGACAGTATGATATTGTCATTCCACCTCAGATCTTCCTTTCTTGTCCCCTCACCCACTAGACCGTAAGCTTCCTGGAAGCAGTCTTTGTTTAGCCTACTGCTGTGTCCCCAGCTACACACAGTGAAGGTGGTGCTGGGTGAGTGAATTAATGGCAGGCGACATATTTTCTCCATGAAATGCCCTCCTGGAGGCCTCCTGGGCAGAAGAGTGCAAGAAGGACTGTGGTGAGTCCGCGTCTTCCTAATGACAAGGCCTCCTTGCCCTGCAGTCCTGCCCACCTTGAAGAAAAGCCTCTGGTCTTCAGGTCAGGGGTCCTGCGAGCTTGGCGCTAGGTCACAACACTTATGGAGAGGTGTAAACAGCTGCTCCCTTCTCTGTTCAATTGCAGCTCAGGGACCCCTCGGAGGAGATGCTGGCCTTGGTAGGACCTTGCTGTCTGCGCCTCTCCAAGGTAAGGGACCACATGCTGCCCCAAGCCTGGGCCCAACTCATGACTTGTGAGCTCGCAACCTCACCCTCCACTCAGGCCTGGCCTAAGCCAGCTCAGGGGCCCATCCCTGCCCCCAGTGCCATTAGAGCTGGTGTGTGATACCCTCCCCTATGGGAAGAAAGCAAAAACAAGTATGTTTCGATCACATGCAAGGGGTCCCGTGGATGTAGGGCCAGCCTCCAGAGACAGGATAGTTGGGATCAGCATCGCGCTAGACGCCCGCCCGGGTGGACATGCGCAGCTGGACCCTGGGGACAGTGCCACCTCTCCTGAAGAGGTATCTTTGGTGCTCAGGCCCTGCTGACGTTTGATCCTTGAGCAGAGGTTGCCCTTGGTGAATTCGCTTTATTTATGTTGAATCACACAAAGGCAACTTTTGTTTGAGTATCAAATCCTGCTTGGGATGGCTTCTGGGACCCAGTGGTGAGCTCAGGGTCTACACCTCTCCCTTCCTTGATCAAGAACAGACAGTGTGGCTGTGGGTGTCCACACCTGTCCAGTGGATGAGGATGGATACTGATCAGAGAACACCAGCTTGACTGGTGACGTGGGTCACTCAGGCCCCCAAAGGAGGGTATCGGTGCTGAATCCGCTTCAGTTCTTACCTCGGACCCTCCGTAATCACCTTTGCATCTTAGTGCTGACCCCAGAGACCTTCTGCCTCTCTGAAGGCACTCTGACCTTGTGACTAGGCACAGAGTTTGTCCTAGGAAATTTTAGAGGCCATAGCTCCTCATCCTCTCTCTTTTTCTCCCTCTCTCTCTTTCCGTCTCCCCACCACTGTTCTCAATTTTCTCCTGGGTTATGAAATGAATAGAGGCTATCAATGTTTCATCCCATTTGCATTAAACAAGAGTAATAAAAATAATCAACACAAAATAAAATTAAAAACAACCGAAATGGCACACAGCAAAGCAGAGCGTGTTCAACAGAACTACAAATTGGCAGAATCTAATTTTCCTGACAGCGTGTCAGCTGCCACATTTGACCTGGGGAAATAGAACATTGTAGACACGGCGGCCACACGGTGAAATTGACAGTGGCAGCCGCTCTAGACAGTGAGATGTGATGGAGACAGAAGCAAGTAGAGGAAATCAAATCTTCATTCAAATTTTTAAATGGAAAAGAATTGATCCTAATGAAAATGATTTGGAGAACGTAACAAGGGAAATAAAAGAAATGAAAACAGTTCTACAACAAAGCCAGGAAAGCTAAACTGGGAATTGGGTTAGTTTAATGGAATTCAGTCTGAAAAACAAGTTTTTATGGAAATCAGTGTTGGTATAATTCTCATTAAGATGGTTAAATTCACATGGATTTGGATGGGAATCAATGGGATCAGTAGGAAGATGGGGTCAGATCTCAGCATCCTTTATGCACCTTTTCTTTCTTTCTCACATCTTCCCGGAAAGCTTTCCAGAGCAGCGTGCTGACTCGGGGTGACATGCTGGTAAAGTGGGTGTGTGTTGTTACCAGAGTAGATGCCGTCCCGGGGACACGCACCGCCTGGCCTGCTCCCTTGTGCTCTCCTTCCACCCCCTTGCAGGGCTCTGAGTTGACAGGCTGACTCTAGAAGTGAGAAGTTCCTTGGCCAGTGGGGTCTGGTCCTTCAGGACCACTGTACCCAGTACTACTGAACACAGGAAGGCCATGGCATCCCCGGGTGTGGTGCTTCCTAGGGGCCCGGTGTTGGCACCTTTCAGGGCTCCATGCTGGCCCCACAGACCTGCTCCACATTGGTGCTGAATGCCACATGGTCACAAAGGCTGAGCCTTATTTGGGAGGTGCTTCTGGAGCTGATGCTTCTGGGGTCAAAACCATTGCATGGGACATGAAAAAAAAAGATTATTCTTTGCGGGCAGGCCTCCCAGATGACCAACATGGCATGGTGGGTCTCTTTCCAGGACAACCCCCAGCCCGGAGTATTTGCAGAAGCTACGCTGCCCACAGGAGGTGGCCAGCAGCCGGAGCCCTCTCCCGGGTAGGTGTAGGGGTGCGGCCCCAGGACGTGCCCCGGAGGCACTGACTATGTATGTCATCTGGCCCGCTAGCCATCAATGTCCAGACGGTCCCCATGAGCCCTTCCGGGAGGCAGTGCCAGCCCTGGGAAAGTCTCAGAAGCGCAGGTCAGTATCCATGACTCCTGAAGGGCACCTGCCCGTAATATGTTTTCTCTCTTTAGGACAGACCTTGGGTGGCTGGCCTCTTGCTCCAACCGTAGCAAGACCCACGAGGTTTTCTGAACTTGTGCCAACGTCAGGGAAAGGATTCTGCTGTCGGTCCCACTCCAAAGTTCGAAAAATGGGTGGTGGGCACAGAATCCGGCCTCTGCTTGTGGCATACGTCGTCTGCTCCCCAACCCTCAAGGGCCAGCCCGTCACTGGGGGGTGGATTCCGAGCATACTCAACTCTGAGAAAAGCTGGGGTTTTAATGACAGAGTTACCTTGCCTTGTTTTGAAGAGCAGAAATCTGTGGTTCGTTTGCTTGTCTCCACACTCTTTCCTTCTCCCCTTTGTGTTTGGTGTTTCACATGATTTGTGTATGAGGCTAATCAAAGGGTCAAACGGTTTCTCCATTTTAAATCACCCACTGAAGGATGCTGGGGTGGCACCCCCCACCCCCTCCGCGTGGGCCAGAGGCAGTGTTGGTGGGAGCTCGGAGAGTGGAGCTGTGGGTGTCGGGGTCAGGTACACGCACAGCACCTCACTGAGCTCCTTCCAAAGGCAACGTCTTCCAAGGGGAGCCCCTGTGCCGGGGATGGGGGGGCGGTGCCCGGAGTCACCCTGTCTGGGTTCTGGGGCTGGAGAGTTGGCCGCACAGGGTTTCATCTCTGTTAACTCTGGTCAGGGTCCGTTCCACCTGCAGACCGTCCAAGGATGGGATGGCTGGGGGAAAGAAGCGTTCTCAGATATCCATGGATGCTCATGGAGCACCATGCCCAAGCGTGGGCGCCTCTCTGCAGGATAAGATCCTGCCTGGGTCTCTCGCTTACCTTCCAGGGAGGCATTGGGAGGGTTGGCCTCAGACATGGGAGGGTTCCCGCCGAGGGGGATGTCCCCAGCATTCAAGCTGCCCTGGCGTGGGGAGGGTCTTCTGGAAGCTCAGCCACCTTGACGCATCCGCCTTAGTCCAAGCGTCCGAGCCTCTCCATGGTACGCGGGGAGAGGTTACCCGAGCAACTTTGCATCTGGACGACGAATGTTGCTCGGTGAACCCCTTTTCGGTATCAAAATCCATCAGAGAGGCCGTCTGGGAGGCCGTGGCACCTCAGGGAAGAACGTCACTGCCGGCAGCCACTCTGGGGTACAGGACGGATGGTCGACCAGTTGGAAAGTAATTGTTTCTAATGTACTTCACCTGGTCCACTAGCTGTCCGTACCCACGGCAGCCTGCAGGGCCCACGGGCCAGGGCAAGTCACTGGCTCCTCAGCTCAGCATCTCTCCTGGTACCTGAAGGGAGATCGACCGTGTTATATTCGCTTTATTGACTTCGAATAATACATGGTTGATCTTTTCTCAGTATCAAATCTCACCTTGGAGGAGCGCTTGTTGACAAAGCCCTTGTCGGGGTGAGAACGGGGTGGGGGCTTCCGTGTCACTGCCCGCCGGGCGGGGTGCCCGGATGGGGGCCAGGTTCTCGAGGGGAGGGGGGCGTGCCTGGCTGTGTCCGTTCCCTGCCGCCTCTCACCTGTGGCGTCTGATCCACCCTCAGGGCGGCTCCTGGGAGGCCAGCATCCTTGGTGCACACCTGCAGTCTGTGGAGTAGGCGCCACTTTGGGTACTTGAGGAGAGGTTGTCTGTGATGAGTTCGCTTTATTAATGACGAATATAACACAGATGGCCTGTGTTCAGTGCCACCCACCCCTCGTGTGCAGGGCCAGGCCTGAAGCCCACCCCATCCAGGGTATGTGAACGAACGCCTGGGCTCCACATTCATCCTGCAAGAGCTTCCTGGAGGGCAGGCTGACTGGGAGGAGGTGGTGCCTGCCCCGGGAGGCTGATCATGAAGCGTTTGTTTGGTGTGTGATGAACGGCTCGATTCAGTCTCTTGTCCAAGCCCAGTGCCACTGAATCACAGGGGGCTCCCTGCAGGGGTCGCCCCAGCTGGCCTGCACCTGTCACCCCGTGAGGCCTCACGCCTCGGATGGACCCTGCATGTGGCCTGCGCCTGAGCATGTGTCCCGGCTGCTTCCCCTCGCGTCCCGATGCCCTGAGACTCAGAGGGACGTCCCCCTTGGAGGAGAGCCCCAGGGCCGGCCTGTCTGCCTGCCGTGCATGCTGCTCCGGTTGATGCTTGAGGAGAGGTTGCCCGTGGCCCGTTCGCATTCTTCATGACGGACAATACACGGTCGGCCTCTCTTCAGTATCAAATCCCACCTTGCATGCCTCCCGCACGCTCGCCGGTGTCTGGTGTCCCCCAGGACCAAGCATGTGCTGACTCATCCTGGGCGGGGCCCTAGATGGGACTGCCAGGTCAGGGCGGGGTTGTGGGCGGGCCTGGGGAAGCAGCCTCCGTCTGCACTCAACCCTGTTCAGTGGTACCTGAAATAGGTT
>SJYF01000094.1:6983608-6998722 GCA_006410515.1 Procapra przewalskii
CGCCCCTGGGGAACCGTGTGCCATTGTCACTCATAGTTAGGGGCCTCCCCCCGGCTTGGGGACTTGGGGAAGCGTGGGCAGCAAGCAAACAAGAATTGCTTGGGGAAGGAGGGAGATCAATCTCTGCTCCTTTGGCTTCTCCGGCTTAGGACCCCCGCCGTGGGTGCTGGGTTTATCCTGAAGACAGCAGCGCTGGGGGCTGCCCCCTGCTCTGCTGTGGGAAAGGTAGAACCCAGCCTGGGGTCCTCTGGTGTGTCCCCACCAGGGATCAGCCCAGGTCTGGGGGCGGGGGCGGTGGAGGTTGCAGTGGGAGTGAGGAGCCCCCATACCTGTAGGGTGCCCCTGGATGACCCAGCCCAGGCTCCTCAGAATCTGCTGTGTGGCCCTGGGCAGGCTCGGGCCTCTCTGAGCCTCCAGTCTCCAGGCGGTAAAATGAAGAACTGCAAACGCTGGGAATCCCTACTTTGTCTGCCCAGCTGGGCCCCGTGATCGCCGAAGTCTGCAGGGCCCAGTTTGGACCCCTACTCTGAGCTGCTGGATTTCTCTCACACTTTCTAGAACACACAGTCAGAAGCAGGAGGGGGCAGGTGCTTCCCACAAGGAGACCCCACCCCGCCCAGCTAAGCTTTTGCAAGCAGGCCTCCTCTTCCTCTCCCCTGGTCCCCCTCTTTCTCACCCGTGCCACCCCATAGATCCTCCTTCCAGCAAACCCTTCCTCCTTCCTAAGCCACCAGCAAAACCCCCCACCCCCGGAAGCCTGCAGGAGGACCGGGGCAGTTGTGAGCCTGGACCAGCAGAAAGGAGAAGCGTGGTTTCAAGATGCAGACCTCCGGGTCCAGGGGTCTGAACCGTGGAAGGACAGGGGCAGCTTGGCATAGAGTGCCCTGAGATGGAGAGCTGTCCTCACGAGCCATGGAGCCTAGCCACTTGCCCGCAGGTCCCAGATATCTCTGGGGGACTCCCTGCTCCACTGCCAGCAACACCAAACCCTGGAGGTCCCCGGGAAACCGATCTCAGAATACAACGTGGCTGAGATGCCTGCGCATCCGTCTCTCCCCGGTGGGCGGGGCCTCTGCCCAGGATGCTTATGCACCGATCACTGAGTGTCCCTCTTTGGTCCTCTAACTTCCGGGTGAGTCCAGAGCCACACAGCTGGCCTGTCAGTGCCCTGGGTCAGAGGCCAGAGGGCATCCCACCCGAACTTAACAAGATGGTTGAGTGGTTTCAAGATGCAGAACTCCAGGTCCAGGGGTATCACACATACCTTAGGGAGCCTGGGGGCGTCTCAGTGTGATCTGATGTGGGCTTGGGTGGGAGGCTAGGGAGTGTGTCTAAGGAGGCAGGGCTCTCTCTAGATGGACTGGATTCTGTCTAAGAGCGCAAGCTTCTATGATTGGTCATCTCAATGAACCTTTTCTGCAGACAAGAAGGTGAAGACGAAGCTGCAACTGAGAAAGAAGCAGCTGACAGCTGACCCTCACTGAAGCCAAGAGAGGGGCTGCTTGGTATTCTGTGGGCAGCTGAGCGACCTTGCTTCTCTCTGTGCTGAGACAGAGTCATGAAGTGGCCTTGCTTTGTCTCCTCCCACCACCTCTCCAGGGGCCTTGCTTGAGCTTGGTGTCTGTGAGATGGTTTACAACACCTCCCCACCCCACCCCCTGGCTGGGAGCACCAGGCCAGCTTCTTGGGGGGCAGGGCTCCTCCTTCCTCCCCAGTAAAGAGCAAAGTCAGGCTCAATCAGGTATTGGTATCTGTCAGAGCACACTCACCTGCAGCGTGATTCTGAGCGTTTGTTATTAGGTTAGGATTTTTTTCTTTTTCTTCCCCCCAGCTCTATTGAGGTGTAACTGACAAGGCTATACATTTAAAATGTACAGTGTGATGGTTTTGGTATACCTGTACATTATGAAATAATTACCATAATCAAGTTAATTAATACATCCATCATCTGACAGAGTTACCTTTTTCCTGTGTGATGAGACTGCAAACCTACTCTCTTAGCAGCTTGCAAGCATACAGAACATTACTGTTAACTATAGTTGCTGCTCAGACAGTGAAGAATCTGCCTTTACCAAATTCTGGATGATGCAGATGCTGGAGACCCAGGTTCGATCTGGATCGGAAGGATCCTCTGCCAGAGGGCATGGCAACCTACTCAGTATTCTTGCCTGGAGAATCCCATGGATGGAGGAGCCTGGTGGGCTGCAGTCCATGGGGTCGCTAAGAGTTGGATACGACTGAGCGACTTGACTTTGACTTTTCACTCTCATGCATTGGAGAAGGAAATGGCAACCCACTCCAGTATTCTTGCCTGGAGAATCCCAGGGACGGGGGAGCCTATGGGCTGCCATCTATGGGCTTGCACAGAGTCAGACACGACTGGAGTGACTCAGCATAGTTACTGCTCAGATGGTGAAGAATCTGCCTTTACCAAATTCCGGATGATGCAGATGCTGGAGACCCAGGTTTGATCTCTGGATTGGAAGGATCCTCTGCAAGAGGGCCTGGCAACCTACTCAGTATTCTTGCCTGGAGAATCCCGTGGACAGAGGAGCCTGGCAGGCTACAGCCCATGGGGTCACAAAGAGTCAGACATGACTGAGCAACTTACTTACAGTCACCACGCTGTACATCAGATCCCCATAACTTATATTAAAACTGGAAATTTATACCTTTAGTCAACCTCTTCACTTGCAGGGTCCTGGCAACTGCTGTTCTCTCAGTTTCTATGGGCGTAACTTTTTTTTTTAGGTTAGTTTATTTCATTACAGTTACACTATACTTTCTGGTTGTGATGGTAAAAATATAAATGTAAATCACTGCTTTGGTTTCTGCAAAGAAATAAGAGTACTACGATGTTCTCCATCACAGTACATTACTTTCCATTCTTTAATTATACAATATAATTTACAAACATGGAAAGTTGCTTAAAGCACACTTCTTTTGCTTTTCACAGTGCAGTCATATGCCATGCCCTACTATTCAATATTGCAAAAAAGGTTACTAACCGTTATGTACTTGATGAACATCTGAAGCAAGAGAAAGGAAAAAAAAAAAATCAGTTCCAAAGGTAACCTTTTTAAAATTTAATTTTTTGGCTGTGCCGGGTCTTAGTTGCTCATGTGGGACCTTTAGTCGTGGCTTCCCTGACCAGGGGTGGAGACCCAGGCTCCCTGCCTTGGGAGCATGAAGTCTCAGCCACTGGACCACCAGGGAAGCCCCCCCTCCACCACCTTTTTAAAATTTCTACATACAAATGACAACAAGTGAGAGTAGCTGTCTTTCTTTGAGCAGCTTATTTCACATGTCCGCTAGGGTCATCTGCGTCTCATATGGGGTATCCTCTTCTTTTTATGGTTGAGTAACATTCCATTCTGCATATGAACCACAGTTTCTAAGTTGTTTCCGTAACTTTTCTATTGTGAATGATGCTGCAATGAACGTGGGATGCGACAAACCTTCTCAAGCTAGTGTTTTAATTTCTTTGGATAAATACCCACAAATGAAATTTCCAGGTCGTGTGGTCGTTCTATCTTTAATTTTTCAGGAACACCCCTAATGTTTTCCTTAGTGACTGCACCAATTTAGATTCTCACCAACAGTGCACATGGGTTCCCTCTTTCCCCGCATTCTAGCTAACACTTGTCTTTTTGGTAATAGCCATTCTAACATGTAATGCATGTGGTGGTTCTGATTTGCATCTCAGTAATGTTTAGCGATATTGAACATCTGTATTTTCATAATACCTGTTGGTGGTGGTGCTGTTCAGTCACTCAGTCGTGTCTGACTCTTTGTGACCCCATGGATGGCAGCATACCAGGCTTCCCTGTCCTTTACCATCTCCCGGAGCTTGCTCAAACCCATATCCATTGAGTTGGTAATGCCATCCAACCATCTCACCCTCTGTCATCCCCTTCTTCTCCTGTCTTCAATCTTTCCCAGCATCAGGGTCTTTTCCAATGAGTCAGCTCTTCACATCAGGTGGCCAGCGGATTGGAGCTTCAGCTTCAGCATCAGTCCTTCCCGTGAATATATCATACAACATTTGTCTTTCATTTTCTGATTTATATCACTGAGCACAATGCCCTCAAACTGTATCCATGTTGCTGCCAATGGCAAAATATTGATTTTTTTCTCCTATGGCTGAGTAGTTTTCTACAGGGCTTCCCAGGTAGCTCGGCTAGTAAAGAATCCGCCTGCAATGCAGGAGACCCCAGTTTGATTCCTGGGTCAGGAAGATGCCCTGGAGAAGCAATAGTCTACCCACTCCAGTATTCTTGGGCTTCCCTGGTGTCTCAGATGGTAAAGAATCTGCCTGCAATGGGGGAGACCTGGGTTCAATCCCTGGGTTGGGAAGATCCCCTGGAGGAGGGCATGGCAACCCACGCCAGTACTCTAGCCTGGAGAATCCCCATGGACAGAAAAGCCTGCAGACCCTGTGCATGGATCACAAAGTTGGACATGGCTGAGCAACTAAACACAGCACTGTTTTCTACAGTGTATGAGAGTGTGTGTGTGTGTGTGTGTGTGTAAATCACAACTTTTTAATCTACTCATCTGTTTATGAACACAAAATTGCTTCCATATCTTGGCTGTTGTAAATAATGCTGCTATGAACATTGGCGTGCACGCGTGTTTTCAACGTAGAGGGTTGTTTTTCTATATACACCAGGAGAAGAATGGCTGGGACATATGGTGGTTTTCCTTCTAGGATTTTGAGAAACCTCTGTGCTCTTTCCCACCGTGGCTGTACCAATTCACGCTCCCACCAGCAGTGCACAAGGCTTCCTGTTTCTTTGGCCACGTTGGTTATTTGGGTTCTTTTTGATGGCAGCCATTCTGACAGGGCGAGGTGATAGCTTACCGTGGTTTTGACTTGCGTTTCCCTGAGGACAGCAGTGTTAACCATCCTTCCACGTGCCTGCGGGCCATCTGCATTTCCTCTTTGAAAAACTATCGATTCAGGTCTTCTGCCCATTTTTCACTGGGTTGTTTGTTTTTGATGCTAAGGTGTATGAGTTGTTTATATATGTTGGCTACCAATCCCCTTCTGGTGGTATCATTTGCAAATATTTCCTCCTACTCTGGAAGTTGTCTTTTCGTTTTATTGATTGTTTCCTTTGCTGTGGAAAACCTTTTTAGACTGATTAGGTCCAATTGACTTGTTTTTATTTTGATTCCCTTTAGGAGATGGATCCAAAAAAATTGCTACAGTTTATGTCAAAGAGTGCTCTACCTACATTTTCCTCTAGAAGTTTTATAGAATCCAGTCTTCTATTTAAGTCTTTAACCCACTTTGAGTTTATCTTTATATATGATGTTGGAGAATACTCTAATTACATTATTTTACGTGTAGCTGTCCAGTTTTGCCAGCAGCGCTTATTGAATAGACTGTCTTTCCCCGTTGTATATTCTTACATATCTGAAAGCAACAGAATACACATCACTTTCAAGGACACGTGGAACATTCTTCAGGATAGAGCACATGCTAAGCCACAAAGCAAGCCTTGGTAAATTTCAGAAAACTTAGATCATATTAATCGTCTTTTCTGACCACAGTGTTATGAGGCTAGAAATCTACTCTAAGAAAAAATTGCAAAAGGACACAAACACGTGGAAGCTAAACAATATGCTGCTGAATGACCGATGGGCCACTGAAGAAATCAAAGGGAAATGGGGAAATGCCGACAGATAAATGAAAGCCAAACCACTATGGTCCAAAGCCTATGGGACGTTGCAAAAGCAGTTCTAGTTGGGATGTTTATAGCAATACACACTTATCTCAGGAAATGAGAACAGTCTTAAACAACCTAACGTAATACTTAAAGGAGCTAGAGAAAGGAAAACAAATAAAACCCAAAGTTAGTAGAAGGAAACAAATCATAAAGATAAGAGCAAAAATAGAGACGAAGAAAACAATGAAAAGAACAATGAAACTAAAAGTTGGTTCTTTGAAAAAATAAATAAAATTGATAAACCTTTAGCCAAACTCATCAAGGAAAAAAGGCCAGGATTCAAATCAGTAAAATCAACAAACGAGAAAGGTGGAGTTACAGTCAACACGACAGAAACACAAAGGATCATAAAATACTATTACGAACAACTGAACACAAATAAAATGGACAGCCTAGAAGAAAGGGAACCAGGAAGAAATACAAAATATGGACAGACTGGCACCAGTAATGAAATTGAATCAGTAATTAAAAACCTCTCAGCAGACTGAAGTTCATGGACAGCTGCACAGGTGAATTCTACCAAACATTTAGGGAAGAGTTAACACCTATCCTTTTAAACCATTCCCAACAATTGCTAAGGAAGGAACACTTTCAAACTCATTCTATGAGACTAGCGTTACCCTGATACCAAAACTGCACAAAGTTACCACACAAAAGAGAAAATTGCAGACCAGCATCACTGATGAAAACAGAGGCAAAATTCTTAACAAAATTTTAGCAAACTGGTTCCAACAATACATTAAAAGGATAATACGCCATGATCAAGTGAGAGTTACTCCAGGGTGTGCAAGGATTTTTCAATACCCACAAATTAATCAATGTGATATGCCACATTAGCAAACTGAAGGATAAAAATTATATGATCCTCTCAATAGATGCAGAAAAAGCATTCTTTAAAGTTCAACATTTATTAATGATAAAAACTCTCCAGAAAGCAGGCATAGAGGGAACACACCTCAACATAATAAAGGTCATATATGACAGTCCCACAACTAACATCATATTCAGTGTTGAAAAGCTGAATTTCCTCTAAGATCAGAAATGAAATCATAGGAATGTGAAAACTGGACCATAAAGAAGGCTGAAGAATTGGACCACTGAAGAATGGCTGCTTTTGAACTGTGGTGCTGAAGACTGAGAGTCCCTTGGACTGCAAGGAGATCAAACTGGTCAATCCTAAAGGAAATCAGTCCTGAATGTTCATTAAAAGGATTGACATTGAAGCTGAAGCTCCAGTACTTTGGCCACCTGATGCGAAGAGCTAACAGGTTAGAAAAGACCCTGATGCTGGGAGAGACAGAAGGCAGGAGGAGGAGATGACAGAGGATGAGATGGTTGGATGTTATAACGCCCAATGGGCATGAGTCTGAGCAAGCTCTGGGAGATGGTGAAGGACAGGGAAGCCTGACGTGCTGCGGCCCACGGGGTGGCAAAGAGTCGGGACTTGGACATGACTGAGCAACTGAACAACAAGATCAAGAGTAAGTGAGGGGTGACGATTCTCACCACTTTTATTCAACGCAATATTGGAAGTTCAAGCCACAGCAGAGAAAGAAAAGAAACAAAAGGAATCTAAATTGGAAGATGTAATAAGTCACTGTTTGCAGATGATGTGATACTATATACAGAAAATCCTACAGACACCACTGGAAAGCTACTGGAGCTCATCAATGGATTTGGTAAAGTCACAGGATACAGGATCAATACACAGAAACCGGCTGCATTTCTATACACTAAGAACAAAGTAACAAAAGAGAAATTAAGGAAATAATCCCATTTATCGTCACATCAAAAGGAATAAGTAGGAATAAACCTACCTAAGAAGTCAAAAGACCTGTGCTCCAAAAACTGTAAGACACTGATGACAGAAACTGAGGACAACGGAGAAAGATGCCAAGATGTACCATGTTCCTGAACTGGAAAAACCCATTTTGTTAAAATTACCATACTACCCCAAGGCACTCTACCGACTCAGTGCTGCTGCTGCTGCTGAGTCGCTTCAGTCGTGTCCGACTCTGTGCGACCCCGGAGACGGCAGCCCACCAGGCTCCCCCGTCCCTGGGATTCTCCAGGCAAGAACACTGGAGTGGGTTGCCATGTCCTTCTCCAATGCATGGAAGTGGAAAGTGAAAGTGAGGTCGCTCAGTCCTGTCTAACTCTTAGCGACCCCATGGACTGCAGCCCACCAGGCTCCTCTGTCCATGGGATTTTTCCAGGCAAGAGTGCTGGAGTGGGTGCCAGTGCCTTCTCCGACTGACTCGGTGCAATCCCTATCAAAATACCCATCACATTATGCATAGAACTAGGACAAATAATTTTAACATCTGCATGGAAAACACAAAAACGCCAACTAGCCAAACAGTCTTGAGAAAGAAAAGAAAGAGCTGGAGGACTCACACTCTCTGACTTAAAACTGTGTAACAAATCTACGGTAATCAAGACAGTATGATACTGAAACAAAAGCAGACGTGTAAGTCAATGGAACAGAGGACAGAGCCCAGAAGTAAACCCAAGCACTTACGCTCAGGAAATCCACATCAAAGGAGGCAAGAATACACAAAGGAGCAGAGACAGTCTCTTTCTCACTGTCTGGTTTTATGCCAGCGCCATGCTATTGGATGACTGTGGTTTTATAGAATAGTTTGAAATCAAGAAACACGATATTTCCAGATGGTCTTTCTTTCTCAAGATTGGCTATTCAGTGTGTGTGTGTGTGTGTGTTGGGGGGGGGTTCCGTATGAATATTAGGATTGTCTGTTATATTTCTATAAAAAATTTAATTTGTGTCTTGATAGGGATTGCATTGAATCTATAGATGGCTCTGGATAGTATGGATATGTAACAATATTAATTCTTCCAGTTCAACACCATCAGATAGCTTTCCATTTATTTGTCTCTCCTTCAGGTTCTTTCCATTGATATCACAGTTTTCACTCGACAGGACTTTTTATCTCCTCAGTTAAATTTATTCCAGAGTATTTTTTTCTTTTTGGTGCAATTGTAAATGGAATTACTTTCTTATTTTCTCTTTCTGATAATTTGTTTTTAATGTATAGAAACACAACATATTTTTATATATTGATTTTGTATTCTGCACCTTTACATTGACTACACTACAGCCTTTGACTGTGTGGGCTACAACACAAACAAGAAACTGTAGGAAATTCTTAAAGAGATGGGAATACCAGACCACTTTACCTACCTCCTGAGAAACCTGTATGCAGGTTAAGTAGCAACAGTTAGAACCTGATATGAAGCAAACGGACGGGTTCAAAATTAAGAAAACAGCATGTCAAGGCTATATGGTGCCACTCTGCTTATCCAACTGTTATTCAGAGCACATCATGTGAAATGCTGGGTTAGATGATTCACAAGCTGGGATCAGGATCGCCAGGAGAAACATCAACAACCTCAGATATGCAGAGGACACCACCCTAATGGCAGAAAGCAAAGAGGAACTAAAGAGCCTCTTGATGAAAGTGAAAGATGAGAGTGAAAAGCCTGGCTTAAAACCCAGCATTAAAAAAAAATGAAGATCATGGCATCCAATCCCATCACTTCATGGCAAATAGATGGGGGAAAAATGGAAACAGTGACAGACTTTATTTTCTTGGGCTCCAAAATCACTGTGGATGGTGACTGCAGCCATGAAATTAAAAGCTGCTTGCTGCTTGGAAGGAAAGTTATGAAAAACCTGGACAGCATTTTCAAAACCAGAGGCATCATGTTGCTGACAAAGGTCCATCTAGTCAAAGCTATGAAATGTATGGATGTGAGAGTTGGACCATAAAGAAGTCTGAGTGCGAAGAATTGATTCTTTCAGACTATGGTGCTGGAAAAGATTCTTGAGGGTTGCTTGGACTGGAAGGAGATCAAACCAGTCCATCCTAAAAAAAAATCAACCCTGTCTATTCCTTGGAAGGACGGATGCTGAAGCTCCAGTACTTTGGCTACATGTTGTGATGAGCTGACTCACTGGAAAAGACTCTGATTCTGGGAAAGATCGAGGGCAGGAGGAGACGGGGGCAACAGAGGATGATAGGGTTGGGTGGAATCATCAACTTGATGGTCAAGAGTTTGAGCAAACTCTGGGAGATAGTGAAGGACAGGGAGACCTGGTGAGCTGCAGTTCATGGGGTCACAGAGTTGGACTCAACTTAGCAACTGAACAACAACTGAATTAATTTATTAGTTTCCAAGTTTTTTAATGGAGTCTTTAGGACTTTCCCTATATGATATAATGCCATCTGCGAATTGATGACATGTGAATCTCTTACGATTCTTTGTATTTTTGTTATCAATTGTGACATCTCGTCTTTAATTTCGGATTCTACTTATTTGAATCTCTATTTTTCTGTGTCTAGCTAAAAGTTTGTTAATTTTATTATCTTTAAAAATCAGCTCTTCATTTTGCCAGTCTTTTCTATTGTTTTTCTTCTTCTTGTTTCTGCCCTGATCTATATTATTTCCTTCCTTCAACTAACTTTGGGCTGAGTTTCTTTACTTTTTCTAGTTACTTGAGGTATAAAAGTAGGTTGTTGATTTGACATGCATCTTTTTTCTTAATGTAGACTTATTCCTACAAACTTCCGCTCTTAGAACTGGTTTTTACTGCATCTTGTAAAGTTTTGGTATTCTGTATTTCCATTTGCATTTTCTTAAAATTTAAAAAAAAATTACCTTTTTATCCTTTCTCTGACTCATTGCTTGTTCAGGAGTGTGTTGTTTAATATCCACATTTTGGGGAATTTTTACAATTTTCTCCCTATTATTGATTTCTAGTCCCAAACCATTTGTGATCAGAAAAGATACTTTACAAAATTTCAGTCTTTTTACCTTTGCTAAGACTTGTTTAGTGACCTAACATAGTAATCTAACCTGGAGAACCTCTTTGTGTGCTTTGAGAGGAAAGTGTGGAATTGCTGTATGTGTTAGATCCATTTTCTATCCTTATTGATCTTCCTTCTGGATGATCCATCCACTGTTTAAAGTGCAGTATTGAAGTCTTCTGCTCCTTTTGCGTTGCTATTTTTGCCATCAGATCTGCAAATATTTGCTTAATATTTAGGTACTGTAGTGTTAGTAGACATGTGTTTCTAATTGTTACATACTTTTGATGAATCTTTTTTTTTCCCAATTGCATGTAAACTCCTCTATTTCTTTGCTTGAAGCCTCTGCGTGTCCTTAAAGCTGAAGTAAGTGCCCTGCAGGCAGCACACAGTGGTCTTGGCTTTCCGCTGATTCAGCCACTCTATGAATTTTTATTTAAAAATTTAATCTACTTACACTTTAATTACTGATAAGTGAGGCCTAAGATATCAGTCCTGAATATTCACTGGAAGGACTGATGCTGAAGCTCAAGCTCCAGTACTTGGGCCACCTGATGTGAAGAGCTGACTCACTGGAAAAGACCCTGATGCTGGGAGGGATTGGGGGCAGGAGGAGAAGGGGACGACCGAGGATGAGATGGCTGGATGGCATCACCGACTCGATGGACGTGAGTTTCAGCAAGCTCCAGGAGATGGTGATGAACGGGGAAGCCTGGCGTGCTGCAGTCCATGGGGTGGCAAAGTGTCGGACAGGACTGAGCGACGGAACTGGACTGAACTGAAGACGTGGGTGTCGGGAGCTTGCTGTGTTCTGACTACTTTGAGTTTCTTTACTCCTCTCCTGTTCCCTTTGCTCTCTTCCTTCGTGATTTGATGACTGCGCCGTGTAGTCTTCGGTCCCTTCGCACTGTGTCATTTGCGCATCTACTATAGGTCTTTCCTTTGTGATTACTGTGAGCTTTTCACAGTAATTACTGAGTTGCTCTTCAGTCGCCCAGTCTTGTCCAACTCTTTGCGGCCCCATGGACTGCAGTGCGCCAGGCTTCCCTGTCCTTCACCATCTCCCAGAGCTTGCTCAAACTAGCGTCCATTGAGTGGGTGATGCCATCCATCCGTCTCATCCTCTGTCATCCCCTCCTCCTCCTTCCCTCAACCCTTCCTAATGAGTCGGCTCTTTGGACCAGAGGGCCAAAGTATTCTGGAGCTTCAGCTTCAGCATCAGTCCTTTCAATGAATATTCAGGACTGATTTCCTTTAGGATGGACTGGTTTGATCTCCTTGAAGTCCAAGGGGCTCTCAAGAGTCTTCTCCAGCACCACAGTTCAAAAGCACCAATTCTTCAGTGCTCAGCCTTCTTTATGGTCCAGTTCTCACATCCATACCTGACTACTGGGAAAACCACAACTTTGGCTATACGGACCTTTGTTGGCAAAGTAATGTCTCTGCTTTTTAACAGTGAGCTTACATAATGCATCTATTTTAAGATGATAACAGCTTAGTTTTGATTGCATACAGAAAGCCTAGACTTTGATTCATCTCCTGTGTTTTATGTCTTTGATGTCATGAGTAAGTGATAGTCTCTCAGTTGGGTCCAACTCTTTGCAACTCCATGGACCACAGCCTGCCAGGCTCCTCTGTTTATGGAATTCTTCAGGCCAGAATACTGGAGTGGGTTGCCATTCCCTTCTCATTTGATGTCATAATTGACATCTTTTTATATTGTATTTGTTGCTGTTCTTCAGTCAGTAAGTCATGTCCAACTCTTTGTGACCCCACAGACTGTAGCGTGCCAGGCTTCTCTGACCTCCACTATCTCCTGGAGTTTGCTTAAATTCATGTTAATTGAGTCAGTGATTCTATCGAATAATCTCATCCATTGTTGTCCACTTTTTTTGCCTTTAATCTTTCGCAGCACCAGGATCTTTTACAAGGTGTCAGCTCTTTGCATCAGGTGTCAAAAGTATTAGAGCTTCAGCTTCAGCATCAGTTGGAATATTCTGATGGAAAATTCCAATGAATATTCAGGGTTGATTTCTTTTAGGATGAGCTGGTTTGATTTCCTTGCAGTCCAAGGGTCTCTCAAGAGTCTTCTCCAGCACCACAGTTTGAAAGCATCAGTTCTTTGGTGTGCAGCCTTCTTTATGGTCCAACTTTCACATCCATTCATGACTACTGGAAACACCATAGCTTCCACACTATGGATATTTGTTGGCAAACCGATGTCTCTGCCTTTTAATTCACTGTCTAGGTGTGAAATAGCTTTCCTTTCAAGAAGCAACTGTCTTTTAATTTCATGGCAGTAGTCACCGTCTGCAGTGATTTTGGAGCCCCAAGAAAATAAAATCTGTCACGTCTTCCACTGTTTCCCTTTTTATTTGTCTTGAAGTAATGGGACTGAATGCCATGATCTTAGTTTTTTTCAATGTTGAGCTTTAAGCCAGTTTTTTCACTCTCCTCTTTCACCTTCATTAAGAGGCTCTTTAGTTCCTTTTCACTTTCTGTCATTAGCATGGTGTCTCACGCATATCTGAGGTTGCTGATATTTCTCCTGGCAGTCTTGATTCCAGCTTGTGCTTCATCCAGTTGGGCATTTCACATGATGTACTCTGCATAGAAGTTAAATAAGCAGGGTGACGCTATATAGCCTTCCTGTAATCCATTCCTAATTTTGAGTTAGTCAGTTGTTCCATGTTCAGTGCTAACTGTTGCTTCTAAACCTGCATACAGGTTTCTCAGGAGGCAGATAAGGTGGTCTGGTATTCACATCTCTTTAAGAATTTTCCTAGTGTTTTGTGATCCACACAATAAAAGGCTTTACATAGTCAATGAAGTAGAAGTCCATGTTTTTCTGTAATTCTCTTACTTTTTCTGTGATTCAATGGATGTTGACAATTTGATTTCTGGTTCCTCTGTCTTTTCTAAATCCAGGTTGAACATCTGAAAGTTCTCAGTTCATGTACTGTTGAAGCCTAGCTTGGAGCATTTTGAGCATTACTTTGCTGGCATGTGAAATGAGTGAAATGGTATGGTAGTTTGAACATTCTTTGGTATTGCTCTTCTTTGGGATTGGGATGAAAACTGACATTTTCCAGTCCTGTAGCCACTGCTGAGTTTTCCAAACTTGCTGACATATTGAGTGCAGCACTTTCACAGCATCATTTTTTAGGATCTAAAATAGCTCAGCAGGAATTCCATCACCTCCACTAGCTTTTTCATAATGATGCTTCCTAAAGCCCACTTGCCTTAGCACTAACTTCAAGATGTCTGGCTCTAGGTGAGTGATCAGACCATCCATGGTTATCTGGGTCATTAAGGGTTTTTTGGTATATTTCTTCTATGTATTCTTGCTACCTCTTCTTCATATCTTATCCTTCTGCTGGATCCATAGTGTTTCTATCCTTTATTGTGCCCATCTTTGCAAGGAAAGGTCTCTAATTTTCTTGAAGTGATCTCTAGTCTTTCCCATTTTATTGCTTTTCTCTATTTCTTTGCATTTCTCACTTAGAAAGTCTTTTTTAGCTCTCCTTGATGTTCTCTGGAACTCTGAATTCAGATGAGTATCTTTCCTTTACTCCTTTACTTTTTGCTTCTCTTCTTTTCTCAGCTACCTAATATTCATATGAAACCCAAAAAAAGCTCAAATAGCCAAGGAAATCTTGAGAAAGAAAAACAAAGCTGGAGGCATCATGTTTCTTGATTTCAGGCTATATTACAAAGCTGCAGTCATCAAAACAGTATGATATTGGCATAAAAGAAGATATATTGGCCACTGGAACAGAGAGCTCAGACATAACCCTATGCGTATACAGTCAATTAATCTTTGACAAGAACACCAAAGCATCCAAATGGCAAAGGATAGAGTCTTCAATAAATGGTGTTGGAAAAATAGAATATCCACATGCAAAAGACTGAAACTATACTCTTATCTTACACCATTCATCAAAGTTAGTTCAAAAGGACTGAAGATTTAAATGTAGAACCTGAAACCAAAAGTCCTAGAGGAAAGATGGTGGGAAAGCTCCTGACATTGGTCTTGACAATTCCTTCTTGGAAATAACGCCAAAAGCACAGGCAATAAATGCAAAAATAAATTAGCGGGACTATATCAGATTAAAAAGCCCCTGCACAGCAAAGGGAACCATCAACAAAATATCAGAGCCATCAACTATATGGGAGAAAACATTTGCAAATCATATATCTGATAAAGGGTTAGTATTCAGAATATATAAGGAACTCATATAACCCAATAGCCAAAATACAAATAACCTGATCAAAAAATGGGCAGAAGATATGAATAGACATTTTCCCACAGAAGACATACAGATGGGCCAACATGTACATGAAAAAGTAGATAATCTACCTCACTAAGCATCAGGGAAATGCAAATTGAAACCACTATGAGATCACATGCTTCACCTGCCAGAATGGCTCTTAATAGAAAGACAAGCAATGACAAGTGTTAGTGAGAATGTGGGGGGAAAGAGAGAAGCCACGTGCACTGGGAATATAAATTCGTACAACCACTATGGAAAGCAGAATGTGTTCCTCAA
>SJYF01000094.1:7006285-7018285 GCA_006410515.1 Procapra przewalskii
CAACCCGGCTCCTCTGAAGGACGTTTATTTCAGAGCCATTTCTGGCTCATTCACTCTGCCTTCTGCCCCTTCTGTCTCCGCCACTGGGAGCTCACCTCTTCAGACACATGTGGGCACTAGTCTGACCTGGGCACCCACCTAGACTGCACCATTCCAGACCCAGACCCAGACTCAGGTCATCCCATCCATTGGGGAGCTTTATCAGCTGAGTGTGCCCCCCGCCCTCGCAAAGGCTTCCCTGGTGGCTCAGATGGTAACAAGTCTGCCTGAAATGTGAGAGACCTGGGTTCAATCCCTAGGTGGGAAAGATACCTTGGAGAATGGAATGACTATCCACTCCAGGATTCTTGCCTGGAGAATCCCATGGACAGAGGAGACTCGCAGGTTACAGTCCATGCGGTTGACCTTCCTCTGTCCATGGGATTGCAGAGTCGGACACGATTGATCAACTGACACTTTCATGCTTTCAAAAAGGATGCTTGGGAATCCTAAACCTCTAGTAACTCAGAATAAGACTTTATTTGGAGACAGTGTTTTTACTGAGGTCATCAAGTTCCTGGCAGCTCAGTCAGTAAAGAATCCACCTGAATTGCAGGAGACCCCCACCTGCAATGCAGGCAACCTGGGTTCGACCGATCCCTGGGTCAGGAAGATCCCCTGGAGAAGGACATGGCAACCCACTCCAGTATCCTCGTCTGGAGAATCCCATGGAGAGAGGAGCCTGGCGGGCTGCCGTCCATGGGGTCGAGTCAGACGTGACTTAGGGACTAAACCACCCCAAAGTTCACGTAGCGAAGGCGGGCCCTGATCTAACACATCTGACATCATCAGAAAAAGAGGAATCCAGACACAGAGGCCGATGGGCAGAGGGAGAGCCTGCCCAGGGATGAAGACAGAGAACACGATGAGGCATCTCTAGGCCGGTGGTCCCCCGTCTTTTTGGGCACCAGGAACTGATTTTGTAGGAGACAGTTTTTCCGTGGACAGGAGATAGGAGGCATGGCTTTGAGATTATTCAAGTGCATCGTATTTATTGTGCATTTTTGTTGTTTAGCTGCTGCTGCTGCTGCTGCTGAATCGCTTCAGTCGTGTCCAACTCTGTGCGACCCCAGAGATGGCAGCCCACCAGGCTTCCCCGTCCCTGGGATTCTCCAGGCAAGAACACTGGAGCAGGTTGCCATTTCCTTCTCCAATGCATGAAAGGGAAAAGTGAAAGTGAAGTTGCTCAGTCATGTCCGACTCTTGGTGACTCCATGGACTGCAGCCCACCAGGCTCCTCTGTCCATGGGATCTTCCAGGCAAGAGTACTGGCTTGGGGCACCATTGCCTTCTCCTGTTTAATCGCTAAGTCATGTTTGACTTTGCGACCACATGGACTGTGGTGCGCCAGGCTTCTCTGTGGGTCTTCTCTCTGTCTGTGGGTCTTCCCAGGCCAGAAGACTGGAGTGGGTTGCCATGTCCTTCTCCAGGGGATCTTCCAGACCCAGGGATCCAGCCCATGTCCCCTGCATTAGCCAGCAGGTTCTTTGCCACTGAGCCCACTTGGGAAGCCCCATTGCACACTTTATTTCTAATCTAACGCAGCTGCTGATCTGACGGGAGGTACCGGTCGGCAGCCAGGAGGTCTGTAGCGCTCATGCAGCATCTCAGGCGACCTCCCCCCAGTCCCGGGCGGGGGGGCTTTCCGTCGACCTGTGGGGACCCCTGCAGGGAGAAAAGACTCTGCCTTGGAGCTTTCGAGACCTCAGAGGGTTTGAACCAAGCTGCCCCTTGATGAACAACCATTCGCTCACCAATTAGCTATAAGTGAATCAGAAACATGAGGATTCGATTTCCCCTGAAATGTAAATGGGTTTATAGATGTCAGGGAGCGAGTATGAATGTTTTTTTAAGGGCATTTGAGCACTGGCTCCTACTGGCTGCCGAGGACCCGGAGACAAGTAGAAGCGGCCGGCCCCGAGGCAAGGCCGATCGCAGGCGTGTGCAGCCCACGAGGCGGGCGGGTGCCAGCCGCACTCCCTCCATGCCCTGCCAACAGCAGTGCAGTCAACGCAGCCCATCTCAAGGATGGAAAAACGGACACAGACCAGACAAGGCCCTGGAAGGAGGAGAGAGCAGAGGCCTGCACCCTGCTTTTCCTGGACTCTGAGCCCCAGGCCCTTTCCACATGGTGGGAGTTTCAGGATCCCCAGGGGAGATCAGGGCAGCTCCAGAGGGGAGCAGGGTGTGAGAGGGACCTGGGCAAGGCTGGAAGCTGGCCGGGGCCGAGGCTGGTGGGGCAGAGTTGGCCCCGGCCTAAGGAATACCGAGTCCCTGCTGGGTGAGGGGTTCGAGGCAGCCAGATGGCCTTGGGCTGTGAACAAGCGATGTGTCTCCCCTGCAATCCGGACACATTGCAAGGTGGATGGTGGGGCCTTGGGCCACGGCCAGGTGCTGCGAATGACTTCAGGTGGGGCCTCTCACGGTCGCCCTGGAGTCCTAGTCACTGCCCCTCAGCCACAGTGTCCCAGGCCTCCAGCCCACCGCCCTGGGACGGCTCCGCCCTTCAGCCCGGTGACTCTTCCAGCTGCCAGGGGGATTTCTGGGGGGTCATTTGGGGCCACTTCGTCTGGACAGAAGGATGTGGAATGCGGGAGAGGGGAAGAAGGGCTTGTGAACTCTGAGAGCCCCTGGAGAAGCCAAGCCCAGGCCGGGGAGGAACACAGGGTCCCCTCACCGACATCAAGGCCGAGGGGCCCATTGCACAGGACTTTGGACGTGCCGTTGCTTTCTGAGCCAGGCACAGCAGCCCCCTGACACCCAGGCTCACCCATACCAGGGTGTCCTCACCCCCGCTGTGTCCCCCCAAACTCTGCAGCCCGCTCAGCTCTGCCCACTTGGCAGAGTCTCCCCAACCAGGCGGAGCCGCGCCCCAGCCCCTGACCCTGTGCAGGCTGCCTGTGGGCACCTGGAGGTCACTGGTTCTGGCATCACCACCCACCTCCTCCAGCACCGCAGCTTGAGACCAGCCGGGCTGCCAGCCCCAACACCCAGAAGAACCTGTGGCCACTGGAAGCCCCTCACCCGGGCACCCCATCTCCCCTGGGCGGGGCAGACCACCAGGCAGTGGCCTGGCTACGGTTCGCCCCACTCCCCTTGCAGTCGCACCGTCTCTGGCAGGCCCTGGGTTCCTCCGTAAGCAGGGCGATTGGGGCTCAGACTCACACGGGCAGCGCTAGACTGTGCCTGCAGGGGCCTGTGGGGAGAAAGGACGCGTCACCTAAAGGTTCATTTCCCAGCCTGAGACCCCGCCCCAGTCTCATCCTCTCCTGAGGGCCGAGGGCCAGGCCCAGAGGCAGGACCACACCCCCGGGTGGCCCCCTGGTCCTCCTGATGGCGGTACGTAGGCTGGGTGGAAGGCAGAGGCCCCAAGCGGCAGGGCCCTACGGTGACCAAGGACCTCAGAATGGAATTTGGGGTGCAGGGCTGTGTGAGAGCTCTAACCGGGGAGCTCAAGAGCCCAGAGTAGGGGAAGGTCACTCTTTGGATGGAGAGATTCACTGAGTGTTTCAGAGCCAGCCGGCCAGGAGGCTGGGGTACCGCTCTAGGAGTCTGAGGCCCTGGCTGCAAAGCTCTGCAAGGCAGACGGTTTTGAGCCGTGGAGGAGGGAAGCAGAGGGTGGAGGACGTTCAGCAGCCCAGAGCCGGACAGACCCTTGGAGACCTGTGTGGCCTCTCGCCTCCCAGGTGGGGAGACCCGGCACAGAGTTAAGCCATGAGGGGACAGGCGCCTTCAGGGATGGGGTGGGGACCATCCGGAGATGAGCTGGTCCAAAGCCCCCTCACCTGCAGAGCCAGACAGAGCCTGGGGGCCAGTGGGGGACACAGGCAATGCTGCACAGATGCAACAGGGACCCCAGAACCGCAGGGATCGGGGGCCCCCGGGGCGGGCTTAGCCTGGTCTCCAGAGAGAATGGGAAGCCTGAAGGCAGAGGACCCCGGTCTTACAGGGGCTGTCACTGAGCTCCGGGAGTGTTTGGTCACGTGTTCATCCTCTCTTGGCAGAGTCCTGCCAGTTGATGTGAGTTACATCCTGACGGGGCTGCCAGCCCACAGCCCAGCAGGGCAGCTGACTGAGCTCGAGCAGGCTTCCGGCCTCAGTCTGCCTGCCCACCCATGGGTGAGTCCCTGCCCCATGACCTGGTGATGGTCGTGGTCATGGCTGGAAGAAAGTGGTAAGAAGCCCCTGGACAAGGCAAGGCCTTGCCTCAAGACCGCCCTTTGGCCTCAGTCTATGGACGCTGCTGTCAGCGAATCCAGAGACTATTCTGACCTCCGGGAACTGCCCAGCAATTGGTGGGGTGGCCAGACTCCGGAACGGACTCATTGCTCCACAGGGGACTCCACTCCCACCCCCCACCATCAGTTTACCCATCTGCAAAATGGGCTGACACTGGGATTTCATGAGTGCTGAATACGAGCCCCAGCTGGACTGGTTCCTGAAGGTCACTGGCAGGGCAGGGTAGGGCGTCCACCGAGCACTGGTCCCACCACACAGCCCAGGTGGCCAAGCCTCTGGAGTATTCTTGTCCTCTGGGTCAGGATTCTCACGCAGTTTCCGGGTTTTCTTCTCTTTGAGCTTGTTTGTAGCGTGGCCGATTTCCTGCTCGCGGCTGCACGTCCGTCCAGGCACCCCCTGGGCTGAGAAAGAGGACAGGGCTCTTCCTTGCACCTGGGAACCTGCTGCCCCTCCAGTGGCCTCTAGCTGCCCCACTCGCCACCCCCTCCCGCAGGCCCCAGGCTGCTGTGGCCCAGCGCTTCTCCTGGAGCCCAGAAGGGTCTGTCTGGGGGAGCCCTGCGCTCTCAGGGGCTGCCTGGCTGACCCACCAGGGTCAGCATCACGCTTGTCCAGCGGGGATGAGGGCCAGGTGACCCCAAGTGCAACCATCTCCCAGGAGGAAAGGGACCCTAGAAACCAGAGATCCGCAGACACAGGCTCATGTTCCTGGGGCTCAGGTGGGAGCTCAGAAGGGCTGGCCCTGCCCACACCAGCCTCCCATGTGGCCGAGACCCTCATGAATGATACAAAGGTCCCAGAAAGGGGACGAGGGAAGACCAGATGCCAGGTGCCTGCCTGCACCGTGCAGCTCCAGTGCCGTGCTTCACTCATCCTTGCAGACTAGAAGGAAGGTGGTTGAAAGTGAGTGTTAGTTCTCAGTCGTGTTCTTCTCTGTGACCTCACGGACTGTTGCCCACTACTCCTCTGTCCATGGGATCTGCCAGGCGAGAATACTGGAGTGGGGTGCCATTCCCTTCTCCAGGGGATCTTCCTGACCCAGAGATCAAACACAGGTTCTCCGGCATTGCAGACAGGTTCTTTACCCTCTGAGCCACTGGGGAAGGAAGGTGGATGTGGGGGCCCATTTTACAGATGGACAAAATGAGTTTCAAAGATAGGAAGGGAGTTGCTGGGGTCATGCAGCCGGTCTGAGATGGGGCCAGCATCAACCTACCTCGAGTTTGGGAGGTAGGATAGGGTCCCTAGGTTGACTTTGAAGGATCTCAGACCATGCCAAGTTCTGACATCCTCACTCTGCTTACTCCACACCCAAAGACGTCCTCAGGTGAGGGGACAGTTTGATCAAGGGCTCAGAGGTAGGAAATGACCCCTCCCCACCCTGTATGTTTTGGAATTAACACAGGGTCAGACTGGCTGTGCTGGGGAGGACCCTTAAGGTTGGGGAGGACCCTGAGGGTTGGGGAGCACTGCAGAGCTTGGAGGGGTCAGGGTGCTCATGAGAGGCCCCTTCTTTGGGCACGGGAGGCTTTGGGAGCTTCAGCCTGGGACCACTTTCCTGAGCTGACCCCAGTGGCCTGGAGCCCTGCGGGCGGGCAGCAGCGACCTCAGGTCACCCTGGGGAGGCAGGGGGGCTCACGGATCTGGCCCAGCGCTCCCCTCGGTGCCTGCAGTTGGCAGGGTCACAAGGAGGGTTTTGTTGACCTCCTGCAAGGGCAGGCCCATGGGGGGCTGACCCCTTTCATTTCCAAGGCCCCTCATCACCCCCTTTCTCTGGCGGGGACCAAGAGACTTTTAAATAGCAGCAGTCAAGAGGCCGAGGGGCTTGAGGCCTCTGAGGCTGCTCACAAAAGAGTGAACACTGGGTCCTGGAGATGCCAAGAAAGAGGCCCTACTTGGGTTTAAAAATAGAGGCCGGTGCAGGATGTTCTGGCCCACCTCCCTGCCCAGCTCAGAACACAGGGCTCGACCCTCCCCTCCTCCCCCATCTGCCCCACTCACCCTGGCAGGCATCAACCTCAGAAAATCCTCTCAAAGACACTCAGAGGAGGGGATGGCAGCTGGTGTGGTGGGCAGCGGCCGGCAGAGGTCCCCCCTCCACGCCCTTTCCTGGGCCGCTCCCTCCACCTGGCATACCTTCCCTCTCCCCACTTCCCTCCTCCTGGGAGCTGGCTCAGGTGCCACCTCCCCAGACACCCCTCAGCATCAGGCACGGCTGCAACCCCAACCCTGTTCCCTGGGCCACTCGCTGCTGTGACTTCTGCCATGATGCCCCCCACTGGCCCCGGGTACCCCCGGGTGGTCATCTCTGAGCTCTTGGTCCTGAAGTAGAGCTTCATACTCAGAGAAGGGAGGGAGGGAGGAACCAGTACAGGAATGAGTGAAAAAAAGAGACATTACTTTGCCAACAAAGGTCCATCTAGTTAAAGCTATGGCTTTTCCAGTGGTCATGTATGGATGTGGGAGTTGGACCATAAAGAAAGCTGAGCACTGAAGAATTGATGCTTTTGAACTGTGGTGTTGGAGAAGACTCTTGAGAGTCCCTTGGACTGCAAGGAGATCCAACCAGTCCATCCTAAAGAAAATCAGTCCTGAATATTCATTGGTAGGGCTGATGTTGAAGCTGAAATTCCAATACTTTGGCCACCTGATGCAAAGAACTGATTCGTTGGAAAAGACCCTGATGCTGGGAAAGATTGAAGGTGGGAGGAGAAGGGGATGACAGAGGATGAGATGGTTGGATGGTATCACCGACTCGATGGACATGAGTTTGAGCAAGCTCCGGGAGTTGGTGATGGACAGAGAGGCCTGGAGTGCTGCAGTCCCTGGGGTCGCAAAGAGTCGGACACGACTGAGCGACTGAACTGAACTGAACTGAATTTGCCCTGGGCTTCCCAGGTAGCACAGGCGGTAAAGAACCCACCTGCCTGTGCAGGAGACATAAGAGACTCAGGTTCAATCCCTGGGTCAGGAAGATCCCCTGGAGGAAGGCATGGCAACCCTCTCCAGCACTCTTGCCTGGAGACTTCCATAGACAGCAGAGCCTAGCAGGTAGTCCATAGGGTCACAGAGTCGGGCAGGACTGAAATGACTTAGCACGCACAATCTGCCTCCCCTGGCATCTTCTTTCTGCCCTCTGCGGATTTCCCCAAGGTCTGTGCCCCCATCCCCTGGCCTGCCCACACCCACTCCGTGGTCCTGCCATGGAGGACCCCTCATGTGCCCTGTGGTCCTGCTGCTCTGCGATGCGGACCCTTTTCGATGGCCCATGGTGACCCATTCTGGAGGAGAGGGGTCGAACCCTGGTCACAGTAGGTATCTCCAGTTTTTTCTAGTTATCACTAGTTATCTCTCACCCCACACTCAGAATCCCCATTCAATGATACTTCCCCTCCCAAGCCTGCTCAAGAGTCAGCTTCAAGGGTCCAACTGATGTATCAGTCCAGCTCTCTGGAGGGAAGATGAGATCCCAGCAACTCCATCCCGTCTCCTCGGGGAACCCCCTGGAGGGTTTGGGGGCAGACGGCTGTGGAAGGAGAGTCAGGGGGTGCAGAAAGAGAGCCCCCAGGCTACAGATCCCTGAAACACCTCTGAGGGAAATCACAGGCTGGCCTCAGCCTGCAGACAACCAGGAGCTTGGCACGAACTAAGGAATTCACAGAACCAGCTACAAGCAGGTCCTGAGCCACCGAGCACTGGGGATTTGGGTCCTTTGATGCAAACTGGGAAAATGAAAGCTGCTTCCACAGATGGGGCAACTGCTGGACCAGGGAGGGGGCGGGGAGGGGGGCAGGGGGGCAGAAGAAGCCCAGTGTCCCTGATGGCGGTGTGAACCCGGACTGAGACCATGCCTTCCCTTCTGATCCCTGCCCCCAGCAGTCCTGGGAATGTGGGCTGCTCAGGAGCCACGTGGGCGGCCGCATGTTGGTGTGTTGTGGGGCAGCTGGTCAGCTCCGGATCTGTTGAAGGGATTTTCGAGTGGGTTCCTCTGATCACAAGCTCTTCGGATCAAGGGCACTCAGGGCTCTGCCAGTTGGGAAGCTTAGGGTTCCGGGGATTTCCCAGTCTCTGGAAGGAGCACATCCGCTGAGAGCAGGGACTGTGAGTGGGGGAGCTTCACGGGGCCCACACAGCAGCCCTGAGGCCTCCTCCAGCGTGCAAACTCCGTCTGCCCGCTGTGGGCACGCCAGCTTGGGAGCCCCAGGCAGTAGGCCTCTCAGGGGAGTCACAGGTTCTGACGCTGGTGGCCTGGGCTGCACTTGGAAGCTGCGGCTACTTTGTGTGCAAACCTCAGGTCCGGCTGATTCTCGGGGGCTGACCAGAGAGAGGAAGCTGGCGACCTGACCGGGCATGTGCCTGGCGCCCCACCTGCCCAGACTCGGGGGTGAATGCACCAACCCCATCACGCTTTGGGGCTCGTATTCCCAGGCAAGGCACCCGCTACTGTTCGGCCTCCTCTGTCTTCACCTTCTTCCCCAGGAAATGGCAGAAACTGAAGCGGAGCTGACGTGCCCTCTCCCACCCTGGGCACCCAGCAAGCCGCCACCCCAGTGGGCAGCGACAAGATTCATTGGGGGAAAACGACCTGAAGGCTGGACCCTGTAGGGTCAAATTCTGGCCGTCTGTCACTTGACCTTGGGCAAGTCCCTTCTTCTCTGAGTCTCAGTGTCTATAAAGTGGGGACGATGCTCATCTCTCCGTGGTTGTAAGGATTAAATGAGGTTTTGAATGTGTTTTCTGCATATTGGGAAGAAACATGAAAATGATTATTATGGTTGTCCTTCTATAGAAGGCCTGTTCCCCGTGGCACATGGAGATAATCTGAAGTTCTTTCTTTCCCATCCCTTTCATTTTGCTCATGAGATAGGAGGGCTGAAAAAAGTCAGAACTGATCTAAAGCCTTAAAATTCTAAAACTGCCAACCAGTAGGCAAAGCTGAAACTCTGGCTTTCCCTCCCTTGCTTCTCTTTCCTCCTCCTCCCCCTATCCACTCATCTCTATCATCACCCAGCCAGCTCTCTGTTTACCCATTTATCCATTTTTCCATCCACCATCCACCTCTTCTTCAAGCATTCACAAATACTTGCTCCATGTGGGGCACAAGAAACCCAGACTGAACCAGATCCACGCACCTAGACTGCCATGGGAGAGACCAGCGTGGAAACCAGAGTGCCGAGTCCAACATGGAAACCCAGAGTGGAGAGTGCTATAGAGGAACCCAGGTTTGGGGAGGATTATATACGGGCCCAGAGGGGAGTTTCAGAACCAGCCAAGGGAGGGGCACGGTCCTCTAGGAGCCTGCCTGGAGGAGGCTGCACCATGTTTTTCGTGCAGCTGTTGGAAGGGCCAGAGAATCCAAACACGTCTCCTTTCTGGCCACCCTGGCATCTTCCTGCCCCGCTAGCCAGCCGAGAGCTACCTGAACGCTGCAACTTAATCCTGGTTCCCCTAGCATCACAGGTTTCCTAGACTCAAAGACAAAGATAAAAACATCATAATAACCACAGTGAGAAGCAAAATAATAACAATCCCCAGTGCTGGAAAAGAAAAAAATGAGAGGCTGTCGCTTACATCTCGATAAACTGAAAATTTTATCTTCTTGTGCCGTTTCTCCCCTTCTTTATTTCATTTACAGTGAAGTTTTTAATAAAAAAATGTTGATAAAAATCAAAGCAACCTAATCAAAATAGAAAAGCTTGACATTTATAGATGTTGTTTATTACTTTAGCATTTTAAAGTATTAAAAAGGCGCACCAAAATTAGTTTCTTATCAAATGTCAAATTTTCATCAAGTTCTCGCCTACAAACTAGTTAAACTTTGTTCTTTGGAACCAAGTTGAGCGTCTCCCTGAGAAATTGGTGGAGAGTCCCCACGGACTCACAGCGATGTTTGTCTCCGCCTCGCGGCTTTACTGAAGGCGTGGTGGCATCATGCTGCCTTCCTAAGAAGCTTTGAGAAGGCAGCTCTTCCCATTCTTTTCTTGCCTTTCCTTTTGTTGCTGTTTTTGTGTATCCTGTGAAACACAAGGTGGATGGAAACTGCACTGGTGCAAAGGTCTTCTGACCTCGGCTTTGCTCCAGATTCTCCAAACGAATCCGATCTTGGCCCTGAATGAGCGGATCCTTTCTGCACGTACAGCTGCCACGAGGGGCAAAGAGAGCTGCTCTCCTGGCAGCTACAGCAGCGGTCCTGGAGGGGAGGAAGCCAGGGTCTCCGGTGGGCCAGTCTGAGTGCCTGGAACAGAGACCAAGTTAGACCAGCCTCTGCAGGAGGGAGACTCCGAAGGAGAGGGGCTCCTGAGGGCGCAGGGGTCACAGAGCATCGGGAACAGAAGCCCAGGAAGTTGGGTGTGGCAGGGGGCCTGCTGGGGGCTGGGCCTCCCCTTCTTAAAGATGGACGTCAGGGTTCTGGCCCTTTGACCCCCTAGAGCGCGTGGTCGGGGGAAGAGGCAGGGGAACCAGGGGAGGTGGGTCTGCAGGGATCCACTTGTGCCATCCGCCGTGCGTCTTGAACTAGCTTGCTTCTCCCCTGAGTTTAGTTCCCCAGTGACTTGACCTCCCCTGGCCTCTGTGATAAGAGCAAAGTGACCTCCTTCCCAGCACAAAGGGGTGTAAGCACCAAACACGTGAACTTCCTGCTCCCGAGGTCTCTCCCTCTTTGGAAACCTGTGGTCCAGTGGGGCTGTGACCCAAGAGCCTGACTCCAATGGCGTCTTGCCCTGCCGGCAGCTTCGGGGTCCCCAGGACATCGTAAACTCTGAGCCCCGTTTCTCCCTCTGTCCCCTGCACTCCACACAGCACAGCCCCAAGGAGGGGGCCGCCTTCTAACTTCCAGAGCCTTCTGAAGGGGGTTGCATCCTCCTCCAGAGCCAAATTTCTGCAGAGCGCTATGAGTTGGACAGCTGGTGGATGGAAGACAGGAGAGGCAGAGATGCCAAGAGACACAGCATTTCCAGATGATTAGAGGAGAGGAGCTAATGAGGCTGCTTGTCTCGGAAAAATCTGTGCAAACAGCAGTCAGGGAGATTTCTCCCCATCAAAGGCACGTGAAGAAGGAGACGAGGGGAAGGGGAGTCTGCCAGCTCCAGGGTGGGCAGCAGAAGCAGCGCAAAGACAGTGATGGATACGCTGCCGCGAGCTGCCTCCTGTATAAACAGCCCCGTGGAGCAGCCCCAGGATGCTGCCTCCAGTCTGCGGGACCCTCCAGTGCAGGCAGGGAGACCAGGGGTCTAGAAAGTCACCTGTCCCCCCAAGCGATCTGCTACAAGCCGGGAGAATCAGAAGAGGCAGGAGTAAACTCCAGCTTGGGATTTAGAAAACACATTGTATTCAGGGACAGCTAGAGAGGGTTTGTGTACTCGGGGGCCCCCTTAATGAAATTATAATAGATGAGAGCGCACAAAACCTCCAGATCTCACTGTGACTTGACTCCCGCACTGGTCTGTCTGGGCTTTGGCCAGCTCAATGCCAGTGTTCCTCCTGCTCGGTGGACAGCCTTCCCCCATGGGTGATGCGGGGACCCAGGTCCCTTCGCTCCTGTGCCTCTGCCCTCCCCTGGAAACATCGGGGGCCTCTGGGTGCCGCTGGCAGAGGGGGAACGCGACGGTGGAGAGGGTGCCACTCCACCTCAGAAGCCCCAGCCTGGAAGTCACTGCATCCCTCCCAACTCAGAGCGCTTTGGAGAACAAGTGCCTGTCTTCATGGAGAAGCTGAAGGCGGGGGGGG
>SJYF01000094.1:7018853-7036174 GCA_006410515.1 Procapra przewalskii
CGCAGGATGGAGGTGGGGGGTGGAGGGTGTGGGGCCCAGAAAGAGTCCGCGGGGACTTGTGATTCCCCCTGCGTCTGCGTCCCCTTCCCCCTCCCTTGTGTTAACCTAGCCCATGGAAGTTGCCAGGCTGTGTCAGCAGTGCTGGAACGAGGTCGATGTGAGGTGGGCTCCAGGCTGGACGCTACCAGCCCCCTATTTACATTTCCTGAGGCAAGAGACAAATGGGTTCCGGCTATATATTTATGACCAGACTGCTGTCTACATTTTGAGATCTGCCCTTCGATATAAGAAACAACAACAGGAATAGGGCGGATAACTAGACATTGGATACTTTATGGCAGGAACAGAGAGGGGTAAAACCTTGCTAGAGGATCAAGAGGTCAAACATTTCCCATCCTTGGGGGCGAGGGAGCCATCATACATGCGCAAAAGCCTCTACGGGGGTCAAAGAGGCCGGGGGTGCCAGACCATAATAAGTCTCGCTACTGTGTGCTTAAGAAATAATTCACAGTCTAAAGGTTGAGAGTTATTTTTTATTCGGTGGGAATTTTTAGGACTTCCAGCCCATGAGAAAGTGCTCAAGTGAGCCTGGAAGAGCTGTTCCAAGGAGGGGAGGGGAGGAGTCAGGTTGTACAGAAGTTTTGCAATGAGGGGCAAGTAGTCTGAACATCAAAAGATTATTGCTAATTAAAAGAAAACCAGATAACGCAAAGTTAAGACCTTTGGTGCTTTTCTTTGTAAAGGAGGATGCGAGAGTCCGGGCTCCTGAAATCCTTCCTTTGACACGCGCCTCAGCCACCCTGGGGCTGGAGTGCCGCGGGGCTCACCTTCTGAGCACCCTCCTGGCTCACCGCTGCGGGAAGTGGCTGCCCGGATGGCTGCTGGGTGGCAGGCATCCTTTCCTCCCCGAGTTCCCTCAGGGCCCACCAGCTCACCTTCCGGGGTGGCTGCAGTTGCTGGTGACCCTGTGTGCTAAGCACTTCGCTCATCTCCAAGTCTTTGTGACCCCAGGGACCATCCAGTTTCCTCACCAGGTTCCTCCAGCCATGGAGTTCTCCAGGCAAGAAGACTGGAGTGGGTTGCCATGTCCTCCTCCAGATGGATCTTCCTGACCGGGGGTCGAACCCGCACCTCTTTGCATCTCCTATGTCAGCAGGCAGGTCTGGTACTGTTTTTTTTTCTTTTTACCCCTAGGGCCCCGGTGACAGACTTGTTTACTGATCGGGAAGGAAATACTCCATTTTTCACTGTCACCCTCCCATATAACCTCTGTGAAGAAACCCATCTTGACTGAGGAGTGTGTTTTCAACCAAGGGAGGGTCCTGAGACGGACTAGCCAGAGGGGTCAGAGCAAGACGATTGGCCTAGAGGGCCACAAAGACCCAGGAGTCTGCCTCGTTACAAAGGGGTGGGTCTGGGAGGTAGAGAATTGAGAGCCCTGTGGAGGGCGGGGCTGACAGGACCAGAGGGAGGGACCCCCTTCTGCCACTGACCAGGACCCCTCCTTGACTGGACTTCAGCCAGGCTCCCCTTGAAGGAGGAGATGGAACAGGCTCTGTCTTGAAAGCAGGACTCCTTCGTGGGCTGGACTGTGGGCTTTGAGCACTATGCTCAGCTATCTATGGAAACGACATACAAACTGGAAAACCAGGCCCAGAAGGAAAAGCCCCAGGGTTCTCCCTCGCCTAAAAGAATACCCTAATTATCTGTGTTAAGCGAATAGAATCATACATTCCCTTATGCTTACTGGGGTATGACCACAGGCCTACTGATCATTGTCCACTGTTAACTACCCAGGCTTAAGGCATATGAATCTCAGGTTGACTTTGTATCTTTCTTTTCCTTTGTTCAGACTAGTTTCAGGGAATTGGGGAGGCGGGTTTGTGCACATCCACTTAGGGTATATAAGGTTTCCACAAAAAACTGGTCGGGGTCCTTGGCTGAGAGGAGACTCTGCCTTGGGCCCGCCGGTGTGATAAACTGCACTCCACCATCTGCACTGTCCTTCTGAGTGAGTTTGTTTCCCGGAACGCGTGGCTTCAACACCCTGAACCCTCTTCCCATCTAAGTATCCACCTTGGTGTGCAGTCTGCCCTGGGCCCACTGAGCCCCGTTTTGGCAAAGAGTCTGTTACCTCCGTTTGGTGAGAATCCCACCCGACCCCTGCCCACCTTCATACCTGACCAGCTTCCGCCCGGTGACGCTCTCACCCTGCCCGCTGGCTACAAGTGTCCAGCTGGCTTTTGCTGCACTCAGCCTATTCCCTCACCCCTGTTACAGTTGTCTTGACTAAAAGCCTTTCCTTGTCATTTTTAACTGGTCCTGTGCAGAATTTTCTCTCTAAGAGCATCAAGAGTCCGAGACGATCTCTTCCAGAATCAGTGTTGCCTGCTCGGGGTGAGAAGCCCCGGAGGAGGGCTTCCCTCATGTGAACAGTGGTTCAGGGGCCCGGAAAGTCATGGCCAGCCAAGGCGGCGGGAATGGGGGCATCTTCCAGCCTAAGGAGATCCTGGAGGCGAGGCTCCGATAGCTGACGCCGTGTTTGTCCTATGGCCCCAGGTCTGGGATAGAAACTCCTGCAGAGACGCTCTGGCTGAGTTGGAGACCGCCATCCAGGTGGAAATGTAACTGAGCAGGACCCGATGGGGCCTTTCCGGGGCAAGCCCTTCCCCTCTGACCTCTGCTTCAGCTCCTCTCTGGAGCACCCAGATAACCCTACCTGAAGCATGTGTCCTGAGTTGTTTTACAGATGTGAACACCAGCCCCCAACCCTGCACCCTCCCCACACCAAAAGCAAATTGTTCACTACATGATGACCGACAGCAGGAAGCCCCAGGCCTCCTGGAGCCTGAGGACTGGTAAGTCAGCCCCCGTGACACCACTGAGTTCCCCCCACCATCAGTCCATCTGAGAACTGGGAAGGGGCTCGTCACACCTCTCACGACCCCCTCCTCCCTCGTCCGGCTTCGAAAAAGTGCAGGAGACCCAGGCTGGTTCCCTGGGTCGAGAAGATCCCCTGGAGTAGAAGATGGCGTGGAGAAGGCAACGGCACCCCACTCCAGCACTCCTGCCTGGAAAATCCCATGGATGGAGGAGCCTGGTGGGCTGCAGTCCATGGGGTCGCGAAGAGTCGGACACGACTGAGCAACTTCGCTTTCAATTTTCACTTTTCACTCTCCACTCTCACGCATTGGAGAAGGAAATAGCAACCCACTCCAGTGTTCTTGCCTGGAGAATCCCAGGGACGGGGGAGCCTGGTGGGCTGCCGTCTGTGGGGCTGCACAGAGTCGGACATGACTGAAGCGACTCAGCAGCAGCAGCAGAAGATGGCGTCCCACTGCAGTAACCTTGCCTGAAAACGTTCCATGGACAGAAGATGCCGGCTGGCTTCAGTCCCTGGGGTCTAGAACGTCACGCAAATTTGCGGGGTTTTCGGACGGGAACCACAGCACCTCCTTGCATGGCCTTGTAATAAGTCTTTCCCTACTCCAAGCTCACGTTCTGCATGTTTGGCCTCACTCTGCACTGCGTGTGTGAGCTTGCACTAACGGAAGGAGAGTGTCCACGGTGGGGGTGGTGGGGGGGGAAGGTGAGAAAGGCACTATCCCCTAGGCTCCTTCGTCCACCCAGGAGCCTGAGCTGGCCTCTGCCAGGCGGGGTGCAAGAGCTCCTCTCTGACCCCCTGCAGGGGACAGGGGTGAGTTTCCCTGGGGAACGGGTCCCTGGGTCCTGCCATGAGAGTACCAGGCGTCCTTTGAAGACTGTTTCTGTTTTTTAAACCTCTGCTGCCCAAGTGCCAGTTGAGGCTATTTTCAGGGACTCAACCATTCACCCCAGGGCCGTCTGGCCCTCTTGAATGTCCTCATTAAAGTGCTCATCAGCAGAAACCAAACACTTGGCCCAGGGATATCCAGGTTTCTTGAGAGCCCCAGATGCCCTTGATCATAGGGCCTCCTTGTTCAGACGCTTGCTGGGGAGGCCGGAGAGGGGACTTGGCTGGCCACCGCGAACTCGTTAGTGCCTTTTCCCTCAGAAATGCAGGTCTGGCTTCCAAAACCGCCGTTCCCCCGAGTTTATGAGTATTCCTTCTGGCGACACACACTTACCCACCCACATGTACGGACACCCCTAGTCCCGCCCACCACCCCAGGGAGGGCACCGCGCGCTTCCAGTAAGTGATTAATTAGCACTATGGTTCAAGGTCACGACCTCGGGAGGGGTGGTGGGAGGCTTTGTTTGGGGTGATCGCGGAAGGGTGGGAGCTCCAAGGGCCAGGATGGAGGTGACCCCTAGCCTTTCTGCTTCCCAGGAGCCCCAGAGAGTTGGAGCAGGCCTAGCCCCTCCAAGGCCCCCTCCTCTGGTGGGTCACATAGGAGAAGAAGCCCAAGCCTTAGTTCCTGAAGGGGAAAGTTGTAGAAAAAGTTGAGTTTGAAGTCAAAATCATTTTTATTTGCTGTGGGATAACTGGGTCAATTATTTAAACTTTCTGGAAAGTTAAGGGAGAAGTGGTAAGGAGCAAAATATTTGGGGGAAGTTTCTTGGGAGGAAAAAATACGATTCTTTGAGTGAAACGCAGAAAGGACCACACAGGAAGCTTACATTGTGTGTCAGGCCCTGGGTTGAGCACTTTAAAAGAGCTTGTAGTTTAATTGTCATGGTAACGATACCCATTTTCCAGACTGAGAAACTGAGATTCAGGAAGCCAAGCACTTGCCCTTGGCACCCAGCTCCTTGATGAAATGCTGTGACCTTGAGTTCCAGCTAACAGAACTGGGTCCTGAACACATAGATTTCCCTCCTTCTCCAGCAACAGGTGTGGCCCAGAAACCTGGAAAGGAATGGGATAAGGCCTGCCTCTCGGAGACCTCTCTGGAGGCTGTCCTAGGGCTGGAATAGAGGGAAGGATGGGCTGCCCCTGGGGGGACATTCCATCCAGGGACATTCCATCCCTTCAAACCTGGCCCCTTTCTACAGCTCTCAAGCCCCGAACTGCGGGACGAGGGCCCTTCAGCCTGGGTGAGGAGTCACCCAGTGGATTTGATTCCTCTCCACCCCTGACACAGTGGGTCTCTGTCTTTGTGAGCACGTGCCTTCCTGGGGGAAGCTCAAGCAGGTGTGCAAAGCTGCAGAAGTGAAGCCAAGCAGGACCATGTAGGGGCTCCTGGGCACAGGAAGCCTTTCTGTTCAGCCTCGATGACTTGCTCTGTTCGAAAGGGCACATTTGAACTGTTGCTGATCCAGGAAGGGAGGGAAGGAGCAGCCAAGAAACAGTGGTGCAGCCTGGAGGCAGGGTCTTGGCGTTGCCTCAAAGGACACACGTTCTTTAAGCCCCTTTAGTCAATTCTAAAGGAGATCAACCCTGAATACTCACTGGCAGGACTGATGCTACAGCTGAAGCTTCAATACTTTGGCCACCTGATGTGAAAGAGCTGACTCATTGGAAAAGACCCTGATGCTGGGAAAGATTGACGGTAAAAGGAGAAGGAGGCAGTAGAGGATGAGATGGGTAGACAGGATCACCAACTCAACAGACATGAGTTTGAGCGAAGTCCGGGAGATAGTGAAGGACAGGGAAGCCTAACCTGCTGCAGTTCATGGGGTCACAAAGAGTCAGACATGACTTACTGGCTGACCTACAATAACAACAGAATTTAAACAGTTTCTTTAAGAAACTTTAACACTTTAAGCCCTTTTATAGAATTAAAACCCAACAAATGGAAGATGTCACCATTCACCATACCAAAGACCACCTGAAGTCAGACTAAAGAATCAGAGAAGCTCATCAGGATTACCTGAGACCAGATTTAGGGCAGGCCCTGCACACAGTCTAATCTTATCAGCAAACCCACCCTTGAACAATTGCTATAAAACTCCTCACCAAATACTCCCAGGTGGAGACTCATAGTTTTGCAGCGTGGGAGCCCTCTGTATCCCCATTTGCTAGCAAAGCAATAAAGCTATTCTTTTCTTTCTTTTTTATTAACATTTATTTTTTATTGGGTTATAGTTGCTGTACAATATTGTGTTAGTTTCTGCTGTACAACAAAGTGAATCAGCTATATATTTGTTGGTGGTGTTCAGCTGCTAAGTCATGTCCAACTCTTTGCAGCCCCATGGACTGCATCACGCCCGGCTCCTTTGTCCTCCACTCTCTCTCTGCATATATACATATATCCCCTCCTTCTTTGACCTCTCTCCCACCAAGCTATTCCTTTCTACTTCACGCAAAACTCTGTCTCTGAGATTTGATTCGGCACTGGTGTACAGAAAGGCTGAGCTTTCAGCATCAAGAGGAGAGGAAGAGGCACCCCTGGCTTACCAACCAGAAGGGCCGGATTGCTGGAGACAGTCTTAGCCACACGCCGACTGAAGGCAATGTGGGCAAATACGATCATGTTAGAGCCATCAACGGCTTCCTGGGCAGCTCAGCTGGTAAAGAATCTGCCTGCAAAGTGGGAGAGCCCGGTTCAACTCCTGGACCGGGAAGATTCATTGGAGAAGGGATAGGCTACCCTCTCCAGTATTCTTGGGCTTCCCTTGTGGCTCAGCTGGTAAAGAATCTGCCTGCATGGGTTCCATCCCCAGGGTGGGAAGATCCCCTGGAGAAGGGAAAGGCTGCTTCAGTATTTTGTAAAGATGGGAACGAATACTCTAGTATTCTGGCCTGGAGAATTCCACGGACTGTATGGTCCATGAGGTCACAAAGAGCTGGACCTGATGCCTGAAGCATCAAAGGAATACTACACAGCTCGGAAAAGGGATAAAGTACAGGCAGCAACGGAGCTGAATCTCCAGGATCTGCTGTTGACGTAAAAAATCGCTGACGCCGAGAAGAACAGAATGCTCAAGGCCAGTCCAGTCCAGTCGCTCAGCCATGTCCGACTCTTTGCAACCCCATGAACTGCAGCACGCCAGGCCGCCCTGTCCATCACCAACCCCCGGAGCCCACCCAAACCCATGTTCACCAAGTCAGTGACGCCATCCAGCCATCTCATCCTCTGTCGTCCCCTTCTCCTCCTGCCCCCAATCCCTCCCAGCATCAGAGTCTTTTCCAATGAGTCTACTCTTCGCATGAGGTGGCCAAAGTACTGGAGTTTCAGCTTTAGCATCATTCCTTCCAAAGAAATCCCAGGACTGATCTCCTTCAGAATGGACTGGTTGGATCTCCTTGAAGCCTCTTCTCCAACATCACAGTTCAAAAGCATCAATTCTTCGGTGTTCAGCTTTCTTCACAGTCCAACTCTCCCATCCATACATGACCACAGGAAAAAGCAAAGCCTTGACTAGACGGACCTTTGTTGGAGGCCATTTAGACCTGTCCAAAAGCAGGCAGTGCCAGGCTGTGGTGATGGCTTTGCTGTTGTCTCTGTTGGTGGTGGGAGGGGGGGGCACGTACTGACTGGGAGGCAGGGGTTCCTGGGACAAGGAGAATGTTCTATGGGTGGAGGGTGGCTTCTTGAGTGTCTCTGGATATAAAATCCAGTACACTCTTAAGATTTATGCACTTTTCTGTATATATTATGCGTCAATTTTTTAAGGTCCTCGTTTAACCCTAAACAACCCCACAAAAGAAACAAACTGTAGAACAGCCTGAGCCTCCTGATGACTTGCCTGGACCACACACCACCCCTGGGCCTCTGGATCCTCTGGAAGTTAATAGTGCCCCCACCAAAGAGACTTTTATTAAGGCACCTCTCCAGCCGGGTGATGAAGCCTGCTTCAAACCCAGGGGGTTTTAAAGGAAAGATCCTGAGCTTCCCTTGAAGAGTGCTTTATGGCATGTCACAGAGGCCAGCTGCTGATGTCGGCAGGCGCCGGGGGCGGAGAGTAACAGAGGCAGGGGTGGTGGAAAGACGCCCGGAGCCTTCCCCAGCAGGGCCCGCGGGGCTGGGGGGGCTCTCACAGCGCTGTCCCTTCCCAGCCAGGGGCCCCTGCCCTTGACAAGAACCATCTCGTGCATCTGGACCCCACGCCCTTGCCATTACCTCATGTTTTCCTCTGCAGCCTCCCAGGCTGGGGTCCCAAGCCCCCAAGACACTGCCGGGCCAGTGAGTTTCCAAGCAAGGCTGAGACTTGGCCCTGTTGCAGAAGCAGGTGGCGGACCCTGCTTGTGGCTTGTGACCAAGGACTTGAGGGGTGCCAGTCCCAAGTCTGGGACCTGGAGTCCCAGACTCCAAGTCCTTTTGTGCCTGAAGCCCCCAGAAGAAGACCACCAGACCTTCAGCTCTGGACGGTATCTCCTGACATCCCTACAACCAGCTATTTCCCTCTGCTCTTGGGGCCCCTTGGGAGCTGATGACCACAGGCTGGCTCTGCAGAGGGGACACGGCCTTTTATTCTCCTGGGGGTGTGGGGGTATCAGAGGCTCAGAACAGTTAATCTATCACTGCAGCAGGCCTGGCTGGTCCCAGAGCCCAGGGCTCCTACTCTAACATCAAGGGCCTACCCAAAGTCCCCCGCAGAGTCTACTTAACTCCCACACCCAGCAGAATTCTGCGGGCATCTGCAGATCTCCAGGTCTAGCCCCAGTCACACAGCCTGGATGACAGGTAGAGGGAAGAGAGGGTCCCTGGGGACTGCAACAAGTCAGGGAGCAGCCCAGGGAGCATCCTCAAGCCACGTGGAGGTGGAGAGAGCCTGCAGGGCTCACGGGCAGGCAGCCGTGGAGCCGAGGCACCTCCAGGCTCTGCTCCCTTCCTCTGTTGGACCCTAAACCACGTCCCCTCCCTGGGCCTTAGCCCCTTTGTACACCCACCTCAAATAGCCCGCCAAGCCAGATGCGGGAAACTGCCACGACCCCTGCAGGCAGGAAGGATCCTTAGGGCGGCAGGGTCTGAGTGGGGGGCTGACAGCAAGGTACAGCCAGCACACTGGAGCCTTCCTCTCAAACCTATAGCTCCTTCTTCCCAACTGAAGTGGGTTCTAACAGGGACACGGGCTTGGATTAAACATGTGTTCAACAGTGGCCTCCACACAACAAGACTCTGCCCTAAGTCTCCAAACCAGTGAGTGAACGTGATCTTACTTGGAAATAGGATCTCTGCAGATTTGGAGATGGGATCTTGAGATGAGGTTGTCCTGGTCTTCACTTGGACACCTAAGTCCAAGGACAGGTGTCCTAAAAGGGGACAGAAGACGGGACACAGAGGAGGAGGAGGCCCCGTGGAGACAGAGGCAGAGGTCAGAGTGATGCCGCCACCACCCAAGGAATGCTGGTGGCCGCCAGAGGCTGGAAGAGATCAGGAAGTCTCTGCCCCTGGAGCCTTAGAAGGGAGCATGGCCCTGCTGGCACCTTGATATCAGCTTTCGGACCTCCAGAACCATGAGAAGGTACGTTTCTGTTGTTGTAAGCCCCTTAGACTGTGGTCATTCTTCCTGGAAGTCACAGGACAACACAGGAGACAGACGGATCTCGGTTTAGACCCAGGGTCCGAGAACAACTCCTGTGTGACCTTTGAGAAGTCACTAGGCCTCTCTGGTCTCTGCCTCCTGGACGGAAATCTCCCTCCTCCATCTCCTCACATCGCAAGGAAGAAACGATCCATGTTCTCTGCGGCTCCGTGTCAGCCTTTGTGGAGTGACCGAAGAAGCAGGTCTGGGCAGATGCGATGGCCATGCTGGTGAAATTGAAGGCCATGTTCTGCAAGCAGAGAGCCTTGTGGGGCCCCACAGCGAGAACTTTCTCCCAGCACTTGGCCGGCGGCCGCGGCGGTGATGGACAGCTCGGCAGGAAGACGGTTCCAGACGGCTGAAGTCATGTTTATTGTATACGCGCCATAGATACTGTCCCGTGGTCAATTAGCCGCCCCTGCGGCCAGGATTAGGGGAAGGGACGGGGCCTCCTCCGTTTGCAGCTTGGCCCTGCGCCCCGAGATGTTTGCTCTGGAAGTTTCTCTGTGCCCCGGGGTCCTGCACGTGCGTGAGGGGGAGGTTCAACAGGCATGGCCAGGGCTACATGGCCCCCAAACCCCGGGCTCTCAGTTAGAGGGGCTGACGGTAGGGGGTGTACAAAGTCCCCAACTCTTCCTTGGACTTGGAGGGCATGAGACAGCCCCACCGTTTTTGTGGAATTTGAGAAGCAGCTGAAAGGAGGGCCTCAGGGACTACCTTGCCCCCTCCCCATAATTTTCCAGGCAGGGAAACTGAGGCCCAGCTGGGGAGGGGGCTTCTTGGATGATACACAGCGAGCCACAGTCAAGCCAGGCTAGATTCTCCGGTCTGCAGGGCCCACAGCCTCGGAGCCCCCACCTGGCCCTAAATACAGGGTCCGGAGACCCTCATTCAAGGCCGGGGCTCCCAGGCATCAGGACCTTCTCGCAGACTCCCAGATGGGGAGCTCATCGCCTGGCAAGGCTGCCCCTTGGGCTCTCAGAGAACAGCTCCTAGGGGTCAGACAGCCTTTGTTACACAGCTGAGGCCCCTTTCCTGGGGACCCCTCTTCTTCCCCAGCTCCACGGAGCAAAATGCTTTTCCATCTTCCACCCTCCTTCCCTGAAAGAGACCTCAGAGACAGCGGTAATAAAGAGACCCCAGAGTCAGCAGCCTCAGCCTCTGTGGCCCAACTCAGCCCCCCTCCCCTCTCTGGGCCCAGCCTCTGGACGAGCCACGCCCCCGACCCCAGCCCCCTCCCATGGGGGCTGAATGTGAACCCGCAGCAGGAAGAAAACCCAACTGAGCCGTGGCTGTTTACAGTCAGGAGGGTTCCCGTCAGCTGAGGTCATTCTCCCATCAAATGAGAGAAGAGCGGGGGAAACACTTCGTATGCTTTAAAGAGGTTACAGATTCTTATTAGGTTATATATGTCCTGCCAGATGTCCACAGAACCATCCACCGTCAGATCTCATGTAACTAATCGTGTCAGTGGCCATGTCCAGGCCCAGGCCCTCTCTAACCAGCCCCATATGCCAAATGTACACACACTGGTCAAGAGAGCTGACGTGTACGGAGCCCTTCCACAGCACAGGCCCTGCACTCAGCCCGCTGCCAGTATTAACTCATAATCCACAACACCACGAGGAAGAAGGTATTTCTGGGACCCTGTTCTGCTAAGGTGAGCGCCGAGGCACGGAGAGTACGTCATTTTCTACACACACACACACACACACACACACACACACACACTGTGCAATCGAGTGAGATAGACTGCTGGTGGGAGCGCAAAGGGCAGAGGTGCCCCATGTAGACACATTTGTTTTTGTTGTTGCTGTTGTTTACTCGCTCAGTTGTGGCCAGCTTATTGCGATCCCATGGACTGCAACACCCAAGGCCTCCCTGTCCTCCAATATCCCCCAGAGTTTGCTCACGTTCAACTCCATTGAGATGGTAATGCCATCCAACCAACTCATCCTCTGCCGCCTTCAGTTTTTACATATGAACCTGCTCATTCATTTATTCATTTCTGGGAAGGACTTCAGGAAGGGTGTGCACAAGGTTACCTAAAATACATAGGTAGAGGCAAAGCCTACAAGGCTGTCCTCCTATCCCGGCTCTAGACACACGAGCTGTTCCCAGAATATCTGAGATCTTTTCTGGGCATGAGGCTTTGCCATAGCTGGCTCTTTCTCATTAATGAACTCTCAGCTAAAGTGTCACTGATTCAAAGAGCTCTCTCCCCTGTCCACATTTGCCCACCCCTGTAAAGCAGCTCCTGCCTGATGGCCACTTACTATCCCATCCATGTTCTTGTTTTATCCTTGTCCCAGAGCTCATCACTGGTTTGAAAGGCTCTTTCTAATGTACCTGCTGACCCTCGAATGTCACTACATGAGAACCTGCCTGAGCCCTGTCTCACGTGGTCATTGCTATGATCCTAGCCCCTTTCAGTGACTGCCATGAGGCTGTGCTCAGTAAGGGACTGAATAAATGAATGAGCAAAATGAGAAGATGGGGAAAGGGAGGCCAGGGAGAAGACCTGGGCAGGGGCAGCAAATGGGCCCAGATCTGAGGCTGGGCTCACTGAATGCCTACCTTGAGGACCTGTTTGCTGAGTTTCCTGGCAGCCAAGGGGAAGAGAAAAACACTAAGTGAGTGAAACAAGCGTGTGAGTGAAATGACGGTGAGACAGGCCAGATCAATGGGTCAGGAGGCGCAGGACTGTTTGTGGTCTTGAGACCAGTTGGAGGCGGTCCTTAGAGTCTTTCTGAAGCGACTCTCCACCCCGCCACCCCCCACCCCAGGTGTGAACCCACCTCCTCAAGGGGAGCACAGAGATGCTCTGGGTGCAGCTGATTTCCGCACAGACTGATGACTCATCTCACTGAACAGTTAAGGCCGAGGCAGAGACTCTGGGGGGATTGTGAGAGGGCTGGAGGGAGGTGGCCGGGGGCTGGGGGTGCTTGCCCACCTTGGGGTCTGACAAGAGCTGGGCTGCAGCTTCTTAGCGGCGTGCTGTGGTTCAGGAGCAGACTGGGAGGGCTGGACACACACCCCAACTGCAGCAACAATCATTATCTTTAGAATGGCAGTTCCCATGCACCCGGGGGGCTCTGCCATTCCCACGGACCCGGGGGGCCCTGGGGGCAGGTGGAATCACGGGGCAGGTTGTACGTGCGTCAGCCCTGCTCTGTAGGTCAGCTGGCTTCGTCAGTAACTAATCCCTCTCCTGAGACACAGAGGCGGGGGACGGTCGATACAAACTAAAAGCAGCCTGGAATGTTTTTGACAGATTTCTCTTCAAGATAGTGAAAAGTCTAAAAGGGGTCTGCAATGTCTTGGCCGTGTCTAAATCCTTTCTGCTCGGCCCAGATACCAAGGCGCTGGTGAGCACGGAGCCAAGCGGTATTTCCCAAGGCCCTTCTGTGCCCACCACGGTCAGTCCCCTTGAGACCCTGTCGTTTTCCACTTTCCAATGCCTCCTTTGCCAAGTCCACCTTCTGGACTTGACGATGTATTGAGGGAAGCAGAGAAAAAAGGAAGGTGTTAAACAGGCAAAGGGCATCATCTGAGACAGGCATAGAAAAAGAGAAAAAAATCCCACTTAATAAAATCATCCAGGTGGCGTGGTCCAACCTTACGGGGAGACTGTAGCTAGGGAGAGTGTGGGTCCGTGTATAGAATCTCTGAATGTTAAAATAACATTTGAAATGGGAAACATCTGCTAATTTATACTTTTAACCCACCATATTGAAGCAGGGGAGTGAATAAAATGCAGAGTAATTACAAGGGTGTACAGAATGTCCCGAAGATATTCTTGCCTCAGGGAAAGGGGCCAGAGGGAAAATTGACATCGGCAAGGTAATGAAAGCTCATCTTGTGTCTAATCCAAGTACTCACCTCCGGGCAGATCAAATGGTATAAAAAAAGAAATTGACAGCGGTTTTAAAATTGCTTATTGATGAAACCATGGTATTATGCAATAGAAGAAATCAATTAAGTACTAAGAGGTGAGGCCCCTGCTGAAAGCAGAGGCTTGGAAATTAACAAAGGAAATTGACATAGGTGGTGAGGAAAGGACTCGAAATTATCTTGCCAAAGGAAAAAGTAAAAATAAGCTGCTTTGAAAGACTATATCTTAAAAATATATGTAAAAGTCTGATGGAAGGGAGAAATTTGAAAACTACACTTATCAGGGAAAGAAGGAAGGAAAGCAGGAAGAAGATGGGGATCACATTTGCTGACTGAACCCCAAAGTAAAACTAATGAAAGTGTGTGGATGTCAGTGGGTCCACACTGACATCTTTCAGAGGGGGAGGCCAAGGCGCTGCGAAGGACGGGTCCTGTGGAGGAGGTCCTTCCGCTCCAGCCCACCTTCCTGGGCTCAGCGGGGAGGCAGACTGTCCAACTTTAGATGCAGATCTTGGTGTCCAGCCAATGTGTTCAAGCACAACAGTGGCCTGGGCAGCCCTCTGGCACTTTGCCCACCTGCCACCTCCATGAGGCCCTCCTTGACCACCCCATTCAGAAGAACTTCCTGTCCCACCAGCTGTGGCCATACTATAAGAATCACTAATTTTTCTTTCTTCATAACGTGACTGTGGTCTGACAAACCATTTCTGTACTTACTTCTCTGTTGCTTTGCAACCAAAGAAGGAGAAGCTCTACACAGTCAGCAAAAACAAGACCGGGAGCTGACTGTGGCTCGGATATGAACTCCTTCTTGCCAAATTCAGACCCAAACTGAAGAAAGTGGAGAAAACCGCTAGACCGTATAGGTATGACATAAATCAAATCCCTTATGACTATACACTGGAAGTGAGAAATAGATTTAAGGGACTAGATCTGATAGACAGAGTGCCTGATGAACTATGGACGGAGGTTCGTAACATTGTACAGGAGACAGGAATCAAGACCATCCCCATGGAAAAGAAATGCAAAAAAGCAAAATGGCTGTCTGAGGAGGCCTTACAAATAGCTGTGAAAAGAAGAGAAGTGAAAAGCAAAGGAGAAAAGGACAGATATACCCATCTGAATGCAGAGTTCCAAAGAATAGCAAAGAGAGCTAAGAAAGCCTTCCTCAGTGATCAATGCAAAGAAATAGAGGAAAACAATAGAATAGGAAAGACTAGAGAGCTCTTCAAGAAAATTAAAGATACCAAGGGAACATTTCATGCAAAGATGGGCTCAAAAAAGGACAGAAATGGTATGGACCTAACAGAAGCAGAAGATGTTTAAAAGGGGTGGCAAGAATACACAGAAGAACTGTACAAAAAAGATTTTCATGACCCAGATAATCACGATGATGTGATCACTCACCTAGAGCTAGACATCCTGGAATGCGAAGTCAAGTGGGCCTTAGAAAGCATCACTACGAACAAAGCTAGTGGAGGTGATGGAATACCTGTTGAGCTGTTTCAAATCCTGAAAGATGATGCTGTGAAAGTGCTGCACTCAATATGCCAGCAAATTTGGAAATTTTTGCAGTGGCCACAGGACTGGAAAAGGCCAGTTTTCATTCCAATCCCAAAGAAATGCAATGCTAAAAATGATCAAACTTCCACACAATTGCACTCATCTCACATGCTAGTAAAGTAATGCTCAAAATTCTCCAAGCCAGGCTTCAGAAATACGTGAACCATGAACTTCCAGATGTTCAAGCTGGTTTTAGAAAAGGTAGAGGAACCAGAGATCAATTTGCCAACATCCACTGGATCATCAAAAAAAGCAAGAGAGTTCCAGAAAAACATCTATTTCTGCTTTATTGACTATGCCAAAGCCTTTGACTGTGTGGATCACAATAAACTGTGGAAAATTCTGAAAGAGATAGGAATACCAGACCACCTGACCTGCCTCTTGAGAAACCTACATGCAGGTTAGGAAGCAACAGTTAGAACTGGACATGGAGCAACAGACTGGTTCCAAATAGGAAAAAGAGTACATCAAAAAAAAAAAAAAGAGTACATCAAGGCTGTATATTGCCACCCTGCTTATTTAATTTATATGCAGAGTACATCATGAGAAACGCTGGGCTGAAAGAAGCACAGGCTGGAATCAAGATTGCCGGGAGAAATATCAGTAACCTCAGATATGCAGATGACACCACCCTTATGGCAGAAAGTGAAGAGGAACTAAAGAGCCTCTGATGAAAGTGAAAGAGGAGAGTGAAAAAGTTGGCTTAAAACTCAACATTCAGAAAACGAAGATCATGGCATCTGGTCCTATCACTTCATGTCAAATAGATGGGGAAACAGTGGAAACAGTGGCTGACTTTATTTTTCTGGGCTCCAAAATCACTGCAGATGGTGACTGCAGCCATGAAATTAAATGACGCTTTACTCCTTGGAAGGAAAGTTATGACCAACCTAGACAGCATATTCAAAAGCAGAGACATTACTTTACCAACAAAGTAATAGTCTAGTCAAGGCTATGGCTTTTCCAGTGGTCATGTATGGATGTGACAGTTGGACTATAAAGAAAGTTGAGCGCTGAAGAATTGATGCTTTTGAACTGTGGTGTTGGAGAAGACTCTTGAGAGTCCCTTGGACTGCAAGGAGATCCAGCCAGTCCATTCTAAAGGAGATCAGTCCTGGGTATTCATTGGAAGGACTGCTGCTAAAGCTGAAACTCCAATACGTTGGCTACCTGATGTGAAGAGCTGACTCATTTGAAAAGACCCTGATGCTGGTAAAGATTGAGGGCAAGAGGAGAAGGGGACAACAGAGGATGAGATGGCTGGATGGCATCACCGACTTGATGAACATGGGTTTGGGTGAACTCCAGGAGTTGGTGATGGACAGGGAGGCCTGGTTTGCTGCGGTCATGGGGTTGCTCAGACACGACTGAGCAACTGAACTGAACTGATGGCCACCCAGAAGAGCCGACTCATTGGAAAAGACCCTGATGCTGGGAAAGACTGAGGGCAGGAAGAGAAGGGGGTGATAGAGGATGAGATGGTTGGATGGCATCACCGAATCAATGTACATGAGTTTGAGCGAACTCCTGGAGACAGTGAAGGATGAAGGAGCCTGGCGTGCCTCAGTCCATGGGGTCACGAAGAGTCAGATGTGACTTAACAGCTGAACCACAAACTGCCACCCACGCTCTAGAATGTCAGCTCCAGGAGTCCAGGGCCTTGTCTGCTGCTGGGTTTTTGCCTATTAAATTAGTCAGTAAGTGTTTGTTGATTGGCTAAGCGGCAGCCTCTTGCCTGGCCCTTCTCAGAGCTCCCCTGCAGCCTGCACCCCTCTGCCCCCCTCCCATCCATATCTCTCAGCTTGATCTCTGGTCAAGGTCAGCCTGGTACCTGAGACCCAGCGCCTGGCATCATGCCAGGTGCCCCAGGGGTTTACTGAATGTTGTAATCTCAGAGCAGCCTGAAGTTGGGGGGGTGGTTCCAGAGCAAGGCTGCAGGGCTTGGAGGTTCACGAAGCCCCTCCACTTTACAGGCATGAAAACCAAGACACTCAGAGCAGCAGGGGGCTCTTAGAGGGTGAGCAGCTGGCACCCCTTCCACTTTGCGGGGCCAGGAGATGGGCAGCCTCTGGCCTTTCAGACACAGTTGGGAGGTAGTGCTTGGCACTTCAAGAGCCAGCACCCGCCTCCTTCCTTCCACATTTTCCCAGGTGAAAATTGGATCTTCCCACCGGGAGGCTCAACCAATTTTGAGCCCCTGCAGGGGCTGCATTTGGCTAATAATGGTCAAATGCCATCCCCTTTGGGCTATGGCAGAAGTAGCCCCCGGGCACCAGAGCCCTTTGGGGGGCACGGGCTGCAGGAAGGGGACCCCTGTCCTGGGGCTGGACTGTTGCTGCAGGATCAGGACATCCCAGGATGCCCAAGGTCAACTTAGCCAGTCACCAGGAGCAGGGCGACACCCGGTGTGGCACTTTTTACCCACCCTTGGACCAGGCTGGGCACTGGGGAGGTAAGCAAGTCGCTGTGTGTCT
>SJYF01000094.1:7037400-7055206 GCA_006410515.1 Procapra przewalskii
GGAGGATAATTACTTTATAATAAGCAAGGCTCTTGCCATACATCAACATGAATCAGCCACGGGTACATATGTGTCCCCCCATCCGGAAACCCCCTCCCTCCTCCCTCCCCGCACGTTCTTGGAATTTATAAATCTTTGGCCTCAGAATACAGTCCACTTCCTCCAGGACACAAAGTCATCCCATTTCCAGTGTTTTCTTTTTTTTTTTTCCTTGGCTCTTTCTTTGTTCTAAATGTTAAGGAATCACAAGATCAATTCATTTCACAAAGGTCACTCCAGCTAGAGAATGGAGACTTGATTCACAGGACAGGTTGAAAGAGAATTTGGTCGCATTGAAAACATTTTAAAATAGGCATCCTCCTTAACCAGTCAATAGTACTTCTAAAAATCCACTCAATAGAAAAAAAAAGTTACAGGAAGGTTTGCCAGACTGTTATTTGTAAAAGCAAAAATAAAAAGTCTTTCAACAGAAAAACTGTTCAACAAAATAATACTTCTATACAATACTTCTAGACAATTGACAGAATGTGATGCTGTCAATAAAAATATGGCAGGTCTATATGTAATGCCATGAAAATCTGTCCTTAAGTGAAAAAGTCCTCGAAGAACAAGACTGAAAGATACCTTTGATAGAATAACTACTTAGACATTTGTACACAAAAGGAAAAAGATCTGGACCACAAACCGATATCATTGGCCACCCAGAGACATAGTTTCACAACAATAAAGGAAACAGCATTTAAGCAATGGACTTGCCTTAAATGACATCTGGGTCCTGTCACCTCAGCAATGGAGCCTGGTGTGGAGGGTGTGGCCCAGAGATGGAACGTGGGTGTGTCCCTGAGTGTAATGTGCAGACCTGTGCGCTATCCTTTTTCAGTTCTGTTCAGTCTCTCAGTTGTGTCTGACTCTTTGCGGCCCCATGGACTGCAGCAGTCCAGGCTTCCCTGTCCATCACAAACTCCCAGAGCTCACTCAAACTCATGTCCGTTGAGTCAGTGATGCCATCCAGCCATCTCATCCTCTGTCGTCCCCTTCTCCTCCTGCCTTCAATCTTTCCCAGCATCTGGGTCTTTTCCAATGAGTTGGCGCTTCACATCAGCTGGCCAAATTACTGGAGTTTCAGCTTCAACATCAGTCCTTCCAATGAATGTTCAGGACTTTTTTTCTTTAAGATGGACTGGTTGGATCTCCTTGAGTCCAAGGGACTCTGAAGAGTCTTCTCCAACACCACAGTTCAAAGGCACCAGTTCTTCAGTGCTCAGCTTTCTTTATGGTCCAGCTCTCACATCCATACATGACCACTGGAAAAACGACTGCTATCCTTGTTATCTAACGACAGTTGTAGAAGTAGAGAAGGCGCAGGTCGGGGAGTAAGAAAGATCAGGGGACTTCCTTTGTGGTCCAGTGGATTAGAACTGAGCTCCTACTACAGCGGGATGTGAGTTCTATCCCTGGTCGGGGAACTAAGATCCCAGATGCAAGGCCAAAAATAAATAAGTAAATGAAAGTCACATGAAATATTCTTAAAAAAGAAAGTTAGATCAGGCTGAACGTCCCAAGATCATTCTCCTTGTGAAAGAGCTGAGATGTTGCTGAAACCCCCAGATCTCACCCGCCCCCGCCGCAGCTCCCAATAACCCTGCAGTCACGGAGCAACAGTCCCAAGGCAGTGGGTAGCGGGAACGCTCGCGGCCGACATCTTACAGACATCTCCGAGGATGGAGGCTGATCAGAAATGGATCTGGGAGATATCAAATGAAAGACAGACCTCACTTTGCCTTCACAGTTGCTGACTTAAAAAAAAAAAAACCCTACCACAAAACATGAGCTCATGTGGGCATTTGCTGGAAAGGCGGCAAGCGGGGCCCAGGGAACACGGCTAGCAGAATGGATGTTTCCACTGAAACCGACAAAGAAAACCGGGGGCTCTGAAAAGAGGGTTTCATGCAGGACAGGGAAACACAGTGGCATGAGTGGACCAAATAGGATGGAATGGATAAAATAAATAAAGCAGAAAGGGATGGAATACACACACAGGGATGTGTGTGTATGGTAGAATGAAGGGATGAAATATAATTTCATCAAGATAGGATGAATGAGTGAAATATAATTAACCGAGGCTGATAGAGCAGACTGAAATGGGAAGTGGAGAAAAATGGACAGAACAGACTGGAATGAAACAAACTGAATTAGGTTGGAATTGAACAGTCAGAGGAAAATGGAACAGACTGGGGAAAGGACAGGGCTGCCTTCTTACAGCAGGAGGGGACGTGGCCCATTGTACAGATGAGAACACGGAGGCCTGAGACAGACAGGACCAGCTTCCCCCATCTTCACTGCCAGGACCTTTGTGGGGCCTGCAGTTGAGGTTTGCAAGGTTCTGAGGAGGGAGGCAGTTTATGTGCAGACCCCACGCTCTCTGCTCTGGTCCTGCCCCTGACTTTGGGCAAGCCCCACCCCCTGAGCCTCTATTTCCCCCACTGTTCAAAGAGCTGGCCTGCTAAGATGACGAAGAGCTTCTCTGTCCCCAAACTCCGGATTTCTTAATTTCACAGTTATTAAAATTGGCCACGGGCTGCAGGAACAAAAAAAAATGAGCATGAGAAGGTCATAGAAGCTGTGATGTGTGCTGGAGCCAAGGGCCAAAGAGCCAGCAGACCACCACAGGCTGGTTTTCCGTGGGCGACACAACGCCCTCACGGCCCCGGACACTCAGGAGCGCCCGCCTGCTAGCACAGGCGGTGAGTGCCCAGCGGACTGTGGCCTGAGACCAAAAACTAGACCTCAGATGCACTAGTTTTATCTTCATTTACAATTTTGATATTTTATTCATCATGGATATATCTGCATTAATTTTGACTTTTTTGAAGATTTTTTTATGTGGACCATTGTAAAAATCTTTATTGTCTTTGTTACAAAATTGTTTCAAAACCTTTTTTTTTTTTTTTGCCACACAGCACATGGGATCTCAGCTCCCCAACCAGGGATTGAACCCAACTTCCCTGCACTGGAAGGCAAAGACTTAACCCCTGAACTGTCAGAGAAGTCCCAATTTTGACTTTTTATTAGACTGTGTTAAAGTATTACTGATCTTGACGACTGAGTTTTTGGCACCCCTTTAAATGCTGCACCCCAGGCAAGGCGCCTCTCTTGCCTCATCCTCATCCCAGCCCTGTTGGTAGGTGCTGTGATGACCCTGTTCTACAAAGGAAGAAACAGGATGCCTGGGGAGGGGCCACTGGCTCTGCTGGGAGAAAAGTGTCAAGGACTGCGCTTGGTGGGCCTGTGCATGTGGCTGTCTTTTGGAGCTGGGTCTTTCAGAGGACCTGTTATTCCACGAGCAGGGAAAGAGCATGGAAGAGAGGTCCAGGCAGAAAGACTGGCCCATGCAAAGCAGTGGAGAGCCAGTGCAAAGCCACCTGGAGTGCAGGTCAACAAGGCCAAATCCAAGGCCACTGGGGGATTCAGGGCTGGACTTTTAGAGCCTGCTCTGGCCTGCTCTTGGCTGCATTCTCTCCATGCATCCCTGGACAGAACACCAGGCGTGCATGGATGATAGAATGACAAGCCACGTCAGCTGCTCCCAGAATGGGTGGAAGCAAAAAGCCCCAGCGGTGATGAGCACATCTGGGAAACCTGCTTTCTGTGTATATATGGTCCCGGCCCCTCGGGTGCTGGGCTGTCAGTGTGTGTGTGTGGGGAGGGAAGCCCTTCCCAGCCTCAGCTTGGAGGCAGATTTATTTGGAATATATAGGATTTACAGAAATCCTCTCCAAGTGCAAAGCACTGAAACGCAAACAGGAGATGTGAGCCGCATGTTGTCTGCTCAGATATGGGGAGAGCCTGGAGAGCTGCACGGACACCCCTGCTTCTCCTCAGTCTTGGGCGGCTCCCCAGGCTTTGGGGGACCACCCCTCACAGTCCCCACCTGCCCACCCAGACCCTTGGTTGCCACAAACCCTCACTCATCAGGCAAAGCATGGACAGATAAACGTTTGTGTCCTAGGGCTCTGAGCTCTCTCAGAAAAGTACTCTGGCTTTAGGGCTATCGGACGCCTTAGGATGAGAGTGCTGTGGGCAGCACATGGCCACAGACTGCTTGGTGCTGGGCATCCCAGAGGTGGGGCAACCCTGGGGACGTCACTGTGCCCAAGGCCTGGCTCCCATCCTGAGAGAAGTGACTGTTCCCAGGGAGCTCACAGATCCACACCACGGCCTTCTGGAAAGAGAGCTGACGGTCTAAACACTTGGCCCTGCCCTGAGGGTACCCACAGCCCTGAACCAGGGCCCTGTCCCTGGGGAACTCATGGGGCACAGCAGAGCCCACACCTGAGATGGCAGTGCTAAAACCTTAAGTCTTGATGGAGCCTGGGGGCCCGAAAGCCATGAGCTTGTCCCGGGGGAACCCAGAGCCCTGAAACGTGGCCCTGCTCCCTGGGAGATCATAATTCCACATTCTGTGCCCCACCAGAGGCAGAACTCGGCCCTGAAGACACAGTAGCGGGGACCGACTGCCTGGAGGGGCAATGAGCAGACCACACATGGAGACAGACCTCTGACCCCACTGCCTATGGCTGCCAGCCCGGGGAGCCGAGCCGTCCCTCCAGCAAACCGCCCAGGAAGCCCGCCTGCAGGAGGTCAGAGGGCAGGGGCCAGGGGCCAGTGACCCTGTAACCATCGCCAGGACTTGATCAGTAACTCACTGTTGCCCTGATTCCTGTTCCTGCTTCCAACGTGGGGCCCAGCAGAGAGAGCCAAGTGCACCCCTAATGGGCCCCCTAGGAGCCCCCCTCCCATGAGCTCCCCACCATCCCAGACCAGCAGCCCCGTGGGTCACGAGCCCGCCTTTCCCGCCGTGAACCCCACCATCCGCTCCCGTCCGTGAGGCTCCCCAAGGGTGAGTGGGGCACCGGCCCCCAGCTCCAGCGGCTCTGAAGGAACAGCCTTGCTTTGTCCCGTCTGCTCGTTCTCCTTTATCTCCACGGCTGCAGTCGGATTCGGGGCCTACCTGGATAATCTCCTCTCCGGGTCCTGGCTGCATGACATCAGCAAACGAAGCCACAGTCACGGCTGCTGGGGGTTCCGACGTGGACACAGCTTGAGGGGACGCCCATTCAAGCTCCTACAGCAGGGAATTCAGGCACACCCTGCCTCTGCTTTGGTGGGTGTGAGTCAGGGATAACAGGACCTGCCCCGCCTGACCGCCGGGACGGTTACCGCGTGTGTCCTTGGAAAGCCCCTGGAACAGGACCCGGCAGGGCGTATAGCGCTCACCGAGAGCCTGCCATTATTCAGAGCGGAGAGGAACCTTGGCTTTCCCCGCTTTGGTCCGTCTTCACTGATTTCCACAATTGCATGACCGTGTCCTTCAGGAAAGTGCAGCCCTAAGCTACGGCACTGCTGCAAGGGCACGCTTGTCCTAAGGGATCCGGCAGCCCTAAGCCTGGGACGCTCTGCTGAGAGAGCTCACAGCCCTACTTGGATTGAGCGGGCTGGCCCACATCTACCTCCCAGGGGAGTTTTCGAGTCTTGGAAGCCCAGGCCCTCTAGCGTTTCTTCTCAGCCCCTGTGGATACCTGGTGTCTCCCTCCGCTCCACCCGACCCACAGCTCCTCTGTCCGCCAGTGTGAGCCTTCCCACAGCCCCTTTCCTAGGTGACCAGCCTGGAGCCCCTGAACCTGGGAACCCAGCATCAGCCGACCACCTTGCTCACCTCTGCTTCTGTTCGCCACCCAACAGTCCCCTGAAAAGGGGCCAGATTTGGCTTTCTTCTTCTGTGGAGGAAGAAGAAAGCTGTAAAGAGTGTTGTTTCCACCCTAATAATGAGAAAAACCCCAGAGAAGACTCCAAAGACTCACCCCCATGGGTCATAACCCGGCCGGTCTTGTCACCTGAATGACAAAGAACAGTCCCCTCTGGACCAGCTCACGTGGGCCTCATGTGGCAGGAAGTGGCAGCTGGCTAAGACTCAACAGCTAAAATGCTAGCGAAGCCAGGGGCAGGCTTGAGGGGGTCTGCCGGGGGGCCTGCACCCAGGTGAGTGGCTTACCCCCACTCGGAGCTTGCTCAGGAGGTTGTGCGGGAGGAAGATGGGCTGGAGAGAGGCCCCTCAAGGGCACCGGAGTGGGAGAGGTGCCTCTGGACAGGATGTACGTGGAGGTCTGCTAAGAGATGAGTGTGCATCCTCACCCACGTTTACAGGCCCTCCTCTCCTAAGAATCAAAAGCTTTAAACTGACGGTTGAGAAGTAGCAAAACCTGTCACCTCGAGGGCACCTCGAGGGCAGGCACCCACGGTGGCTGAAGTGAATGACAGAAGGAAAGGCCGTCCACCTGGGGGCAGGGCAGGAACCCACCTGGGGTCCAGGATCCACCGCTGAAACCAAACGCAGGTCTGCGCTGCCAGAGGACAGGAAGCTCCCCCATAAGACCAGCCAGGGACCCAAGCAGGGTTACAGGGGTCAGGACGGCCGCCCTGCCCTGAGCCCAGGCGCACAGCGCCTGCCTGGGACAGAGGCTTTCGTTGATTATCAACGGGCCACAAGTGCAGGGATTTACATCCGGACTTTCAATTCTGTTCTGCTGATTAGATGTCTCATCTCTATGCCAGTGTCTCACTGTCTTTTTCTTTTATATATCTGCTTTGTTCTTTCTTTATTTTTGTTGAAGTAGGGTTGATTTACAATGTTACATTTGTTTCTAGTGGGCCTGGCGTGCTGCGATTCATGGGGTCACGGAGTCGGACACAACTGAGCGACTGAACTGAACTGATACGTGTCTATACATTCTTTGTCATATTCTTTTCCACTATGGCTCATCACAGGATATTAGTTTATCACAGGAATATAGTTCCCTGTGATATACAGGAGGATCTTGTTTTCAATCCATCATATATATATATATAATAGTTCATATCTGCTAACCCTAAACTCCCGATCCACGCCCCCCTCCACCCCACCGTTTGCAAGCACAAGTCTGTTCTTCACGTCTGTGAGTCTGCTTCTGTTTCGTAGATAAGTTCGTCTAATAAAGCAGCAGCCTTAAGGTAAGTTTTGAAATTGAAAGTCCTCTGTAATGGACTGGTGGCTCCCAAGAAGATAGGCCCATATCCTAAGGCTGGAACCCGTGAATCTGGCCTTGGTTGTAGAAGAGGTCTTGGCAATCTGCTAAAGTGAAGGTTATCCTGGGCTATCTGACTGGGCTTTAGGCCCATTGACAAGTGTCCTTAGAAGAGACACAGAGGAGAGAAGAGAAGAGAAGAAAGGGCCTGACCGTGTGAAGCTGGAGCCTGAGACTGGGGTGATGTGGCCACAGGCTGCAGGAGTCCCCAAAACTGGAAGTCACAAGGGATACAGTCTCCCCTGAGAGCCTGCTGATACCTTGAGTTCAGATTCCTGACCTCTAGAACAGGGTAAGTTTAAGAATCATTTGCAGTTTATTAGTAATTTATGTAACCAGTGGCCCAGGTTAAGACTCTGCACTGCAGGGCACACAGGTTCTGTCCCTGGTCAGAGAACTGACCCTGCACATCACACAGTGAAGCCAAAACAATAATAACAATTTATGTAATGAATTAATCTACTGTTTCCAAGCCACCCCAGCTGTGGTATCTTGCTGGCAGGTCTAGCAGACTAATCCAGTATCCTCCAACTTTGTTCTCCTTTTTCAAAATTGTTTTGTATCCTCCGGGCCACATCTGCATGTCCATATGATTTTTCAGATCAACCTCCCAGTTTCTGCAAAGAAAATTTCTGCTGGAATTGTGATAGGGATCGTGCTGAGTCTATCGGTCAATTTCGGGAGAACCGCCATTATCACAGTATTGAGCTCATGAACACGGGGTGCATCCCCATCCAAACAGATCTTTAGTTTCCACCAGCCACGTTTCATCAATTTCAGTACATCTTTCACCTCTTTTCCTAAATCTATTTCAAAATATTTTATGTTTTTGATTCTGTCGTGAAAGGTATTTCAGCCTTAAATTTTCATTTCTGACTGTTCATTGCTGGTTTACTGAAACAGAACTAACTTTTGCGCGTTGATCTGGTGACCTTGCTGAATTCGTTTATTAGCTCCAATGGTTTTCTTGATGGGCGTTTTAGAGTTAGTTATCTGTAAGATCATGTTACCTGATGAAAACAAAGATTCAGGGGCTTCCTCTGTTCCAGTCTGGATGTCGTGTATTTCTTTCCTTTGGTTGATTTCACTGTCTAGAACTTCTGTACAATGCTGAGAAGTGATGAGAGCTGACGTGTCTGTCTTGCTTGATCTTGGCAGGATCCATTAAGTTTGAGGTAAGTTTCCTCTAGATGCTCTTTATCAGGTTGAAAAGGTTCCCTTCACTTCCAGTTTCATTTAGAGTCTTTATCACAAATCTGTAGGGGATTTGGTCAAATGCTTTTTTCACTATCTGTTGAAATTATCGAATGGTTTTTATATTTTCTTCTATTAATATAGGGTATTACCTAATTGAATTTTTTTTGTTGTTCAAACAGTCTTATTTCCTGGGATAAATTCTGCTTTGTCTTTCTGTGCAAGCTTTCTTATTTTTATATTGCTGCATTCAGTTTCCTGGTATTTTATTGGAGATTTCTGCATCTATATTCACAAGAGCTATTGGGTTTTGTTTCAAATGATGTTTTAATCAGGCCTTGATATCAGGACAACATCAGCTGCACGAAATGAGTTGGAAAGGATTCCTACCTCTTCAGCTCTTTTGGTTTTGGTTTGATTTGAACTATTGTTAATTCTCCTTTAAACATGTGTTAGAATTCATCAGTAATGCCAGCTAGTACCTGGCTTTTCTCTGTCAAGAGAGCTGTGATTACTAATTTGATTTCTTACTTTCACAAATGTATTCAAGGTTTCCCCCCCACACACACACTTTCTTGTATATTTTGTGCTTTTTCAGAAATAATTTCATCAAGTTATCTAACTTGGTGGCATGCAGCTGTTCATAGTATCCCCTTATAATACTTTTTACTTCTAGGAGTTTGAAAGTAATGTCACCTCTTTCATTCCTGGTTTTACTAATTTGAGTTCTGTTTTTCTCTTGGTCAGGCTAGCTAAAGGCTTGTCAACTTTGTTACTCTAGTTTAAGGACCAACTTGCGGTTTCATTGATCTGCTCTATTGTTTTCCATTCCCTCTTCCATTAATTTTTGACTCTAGTCTGTGTTATTTACTTTCTTGTTGTTCATTCACTCAGTCGTGTCTGACTCTTTGCAGCCCCATGGACTGAAGCACACCAGGCTTCCCTGTGCTTTGCTAGCTCCCAGAGTTTGCTCAAACTCATGTCCATTGATTCAGTGATGCCATCCAACCATCTCATCCTCTGCCACCCACATGTCCTCCTGCCCTCAGTCTTTCCCAGCCTCAGGGTCTTTTCCAATGAGTTGGCTCTTCGCATCAAGTGGCCAAAGTATTGGAGCTTCAGTTTCAGCTTCAGCAGCAGTCCTTCCGATAAAAATTCAGTGTTGATTTCCTTTCTTGTACTTGAATTAAGTTTGCTCTTCTTCTGTTTCTTATGGTAGAAATTTACATTATGGTTCTGAAATCTTTCTTAATTTTTAATGTAGGCATTTATAACTCTGCATTCTCCTCTGAGCACTGCTTTCTCTGCATCCCACAAGTTTCAGGATGCTGTGATTTTGTTTCCATGCATCTCCACATGAGCTCTACTTACCCTTGTGATTTTTTTTCTTTGACTCGTTGTCATTTAGGAACATGTCTTTAAACTTTCACATTATGTCTGAATTTTCCGTTTCCTTTGTCTTTTGTTGGTTAATGAGTTTATTTATTTATTGGCTGTCGTGGGCCCTCCCTATTGGCTGCACGGCTTCTGCAGTTGCAGTGTGTGGGCTTGTCATTGCCGAGGCCTCTCTTGCTGTTGAGTGCTCCAGGCTGCACGGGCTTCCGTAGTCGCAGTTCCCGGGCTCTTAGCACGCGGGCCCAGTAGTCACGGCTCATGCTCTGTTGCTTCTCGGCCTGGAGGATCTTCCCAGACCGGGGACTGAACCCCGTCTCCTGCATTGGCAGGCGAGTCTTTCCCACCAAGCCACCAGGGAAGCCCGCGGCACTGACTTCTCATTTCATTCCATTATCATCAGAGAGCACGCTCTGTATGGTCTCTGTCCTTTCAAAATCTTTTAAAACTTACTGACACTTGTTTTATGGCATAATATATGGTCTTCCCTGGAAAAAGCTCTGTGTGCGCTTGAGAAGTGGAGAAGGCAATGGCACCCCACTCCAGTACTCTCGCCTGGAAAATCCCATGGAAGGAGGAGCCTGATGGGCTACAGTCCATGAGGTTGCAAAGAGTCGGACATGACTGATAGACTTTGTTAGGTAAAGATGACCAGGACCCCAAAAGAGTATTTAACAGGCTTTACTGGGGAAGCGCTCCCAGGCGGGGTGACTGCGGCGCAGGCTGATAGGTCTTTCTATGCGGCTGGGGCGGGGCGGCTTTGGCGGCGAAGTGTGCTGTCCGTGGTCCCCGGGATCCGAGGGCCTCCCTCCGTTAGGGACTCCCCCGGCCTGCAGGGGAGAGGAGGGGCGGCTCGTCATGGCAACCGGAGAAGTGTGCTGTCATTGGGGACCTTCTCGCTGGCTGGAGGGAGAGGAGGGGCGGCCCCTCACAACCCCTGGGTCCGACCTTACAGACTTCACTTTCACGCATTGGAGAAGGAAATGGCAACCCATTCCAGTGTTCTTGCCTGGAGAATCCCAGGGACGGCGGAGCTTGGTGGGCTGCCATCTGTGGGGTCGCACAGCGTCGGACACGACTGAAGCGACTCAGCAGCAGCAGCAGCACTTGAGAAGAACAAGTATTCCGCTATTGTTGAGTGACATGCTCTGTAAATTTCTGTTCGGCTTAGCGGGCTGAGGGTGTTGTTCAAGTCTTCCAGTTCCTTGTCCTCTCGAGCTTTTAGACCCATTATTGAGAGTGGAGTTTTGAAATCTCCAACCACTCTTGTTGAATTGTCTATTCCTGTCTTCAACTCTGAGTTTCTTCAGGTATTTTGCGGCTTAGTTATTAGGAGCACAGATGTTTACGATTGTCACTTCTTGATGAATTGACTCTTTTACCCTTTTAAAATGCCATCTCTCTAGTAACATTTGTCTTAAAGTGCATTTTCTCTGATATTAAAGTAGCCACTTCAGTTCTCTGTTACTATTGGAAAGGCATATCTTTTTTCATCCAACTACTTTTGAGCTATTTGAGTCTCGGTGTCTAAACTGCATGCAGATCGAATATAGTAGAGTCCTGCCTTTTGTCCCTTCTTCGAATCCCGCATTTTAATTGGAGTCTTTCATATACTGACATTCAATGTAAATGAGTAAGATTTATGTATGCCTTTTGCTGTTAATGTCTGTGCCCTAAGTTGCTTGCCTTTTTGGCTTTTCAGTGGGATAGCTGTAAGATGATGAAAATGCAAATATAATTTATCTTTCCTTTTCTCTCTCTCTCCTTTTTTGTCTTCTCTTCTCCAGCACTGAGTGTCTTTGCAAATGTCACCTTCTCAGAAAGTATTTCTTCTCCATTCGTTTCAGATTTGGCAGCATTCAGGGTTGGCTGCTGGCTCAATGTGCTGGACGCACGGGTTTTACGTTGGTTTTGTTCCTACGCTTTGGCTACGCCTTTGTTCGGTTTCTTAGAGCTTGCAGCAGACTCGCTGGGCTACATTCAGTCCAGGAACTGTGTGTGTAATGTTACAAGACGTGGTCTAGCACTACAATCATCTTTCTTCAAGCAAAAACTACCTCTAGCTCGCGGGAAGCTCTCCCTGTCCTGCAACAGGAGCCACAGGTACCTTCAGGATGCGGAACGGTAACTTCCTGCAAAATACAGAAATTATCTTTTTGATGTCCTGGGCTATTCTGAAAAGCTTCCACCAGTAGACTTTTTAAAACATCATTTAAAAAACATTAATTTAGTTATTTTGATTGGAGGCTAATTACTTTACAGTATTGTAGTGGTTTTTCCCATAGACTGACATGCATCAACCACGGGTGTCCCGAGCCCTCCTCGCATCTCCCTCCCCACCCCACCCCTCTGGGTTGCCCTGATGCCCTGGCTTTGGGTGCTCTATTTCATGCATAGAACTTGGACTGGTCATCTATTTCACATACGGTGATAATACACACGTTATATATAAGGAGCCTCTGGTGGCTCAGGCGGTAAAGAGTCTGCCTGCAGAGTGGGAGACCCGAGTTCGATCCCTGTGTCAGGAGGATCCCCTGGAGAAGGAAATGGCAACCCGCTCCAGTATTCTTGCCTGGAGAATCCCATGGACAGAGGAGCCTAGCAGGCTACAGTCCATGGGGTCGCAAAGAGTCGGACTCGACTGAGCGACTTCACTTTCACTTTTCACTTTCAATATACACGTTTCAATGCTATTCTCTCAAATCATCCCATCCTCACCTTCTCCCACAGAGTCCCAAAGTCTGTTCTTTGTATCTGGGTCTCTTTTGCTGTCTTGTAGGTAGGGTCGTCGTTACCATCTCTCTAAATTCCACATACACACACTAATGCACTGTATTAGTGTTCTTCTTTCTGACTCACTTCACTCTGTATAATAGGCTCCGGTCTCAGCCACCTCATTAGAACTGACTCAAATGTGTCCTTTTTAGAACAGCTGAGTAATACTCCATTGTGTTTATGTACCGCAGCTTTCTTATCCATTCATCTGCTGATGGACATCTGGGTTGCTTCCATGTCCTGGCTATTATAAACAGTGCTGCGATGAACATCGGGGTACACGTGTCTCTTTCAGTTCTGGTTTCCTTGGTGTGTATGCTTAGCAGTAGGATTGCTGGGTCGTATGGCAGTTCTATTTCCAGTTTTTCAAGGAATCTCCACACTGTTCTCCACAGTGGCTGTACTAGTTGGCATTCCCACTGAAAGTGTAAGAGGCTTCCCTTTTCTCTGCACCCTCTCCAGCATTTATTGTTGGCAGACTTTTGGATCGCAGCCATTCTGACCGGCATGGGATGGTACCTCATCGTGGTTCTAATTTGTGTTTCTCTGATAATGAGTGATGGTGAGCATCTTCTCATGTGTTTGTTAGCCATCTGTCTGTCTTCTTCAGAGAAATGTCTGCAAAGTTCTTTGGCCCAATTTTTGATTGGGTCGTTAAAACATCATTGTCCCCCTGTCCCCATCCCCAGCTTCAATCTCTTCATTATTCATTCTTCTGCTCAAACTGTGGCAGCTTAGTTGGTAAAGAATGTGTCTGCAAAGAACCTGTCTGCAGTGACAGAGACCTGGGTTTGATCCATAAGTTGGCAAGATTGCCCTGGAGAAGGGAATGGCAACCCGCTCCAGTATTCTTGCCTGGTGAATCCCATGGACAGTGGAGCCTGGTGGCCACAGTCCGTGGGGCCGTAGAGAGTCTAGGGGTGACCAGCACCTCTTCCACCGTTACTGCTTTATTCTGTGCTAAACAGAACAGCACACCCTCTGTGGGGTCGCAAAAAGTCAGACACGGCTGAGCCACCGAACCGAACTGACCATTGTATACCCACCAACACAGATTTGTAACCATCGCTTTATGCACTTGTTTTCAATCAGATAAGAAGGGGAAAGAATTACAAGCAAAAGCACCTTCTATTGTTGTTCACATTCATCCACGTGCTTAGCTTTCCTCTTTTGCAATCTGAAGAACTCTCATCAGCATTTCTTGTATGGCGAATAGGATGTCCGTATATCCTCCCAGTCCTTGTTTCTCTGGGAATATCTTATTTTTTTTAAGTTTGAAAGATAATGTTGCTAAATATGAAACTATTTTTGCTAGTCTTCACGCCCAGTGTCTTAGAGATGTCGTTCTTCTGTTTGCTTCCATGAAGTCAGTGGTTCATCTTATTGAAGTCCCCTTGTACATTTTAAACAGATTGTCTTCTTGCTTCTTCCAATATGTTCTTTCTGTTTTTGACTTTGTCTGTTTGACTCTGATGTGTGTAGGTATGGATCTCTTTGAGTGTAATCTGCTTGGGTTTTTATGAGCTTCTTGGCTGTGTATGTAAACCCTTTTCATCCAATCTGGGAGGCTTTTGGCGCTTCGATTTTCAAACGTTTCCATCTCTCTCCTCATCTCACTTTGGAACCCCCATTGTGCAGGCATTGGCCAATGTAATGGTTCCCCCTCTCTCTGTTCCTCTTTATTCCACCAGGGGCCTCCAGGTTCACATCCAAAGACCAACATTAGTATTTTAATTTTCATCTCAGCAGCATTCCACACAATTTAGCCACGCCCTTCTTCTTTTTAAAAAATAACTTTATTGGGATGTGATTTACATCCCATAAAACGTATCCATTTAAAATATGCAGTGGCCTTTAGTGTATTGATAGGTGAAGGCAAGGAGCACCATGGTCCATTTCCGTCGCCTCAAAAGCAGTCCCTGTTTCTCGGCTGTGATCCTGCTTCATCGCTCCTTCTTCCCCACTCTCACCTGAGCAGCTGCTAATTCAGCTTCGGTCTCCACAGCTTCTTCCTACTGAGGACATTTCGCATGTGTGGACTCCTACCACGTGCGGTCTGTTGTGACGGATTTTTTTCACTTCGCAAAATGTTTTCAAGGTTCGTCCATGATATAGTATGTATCAGGTTTCTTTCCTTTGTGTTGTCAAATAGTCCTCCATTGTACGGCTACCCCACATTCTGCTCATTCATTTATTCATTGAGAGCCATCTGGATTATTTCCACCTTCTGGCTTTTTCAAGTGCTTATCAGGTACACAATTTGCAAATATTTTTCCCATTGCACGAACTGTCTCTCTTGGTAGGGTCCTTTGAAGCATAAAAGATTTAAATTTTAATAAAATCTGGTATGTCTATTTTTTCATCTATGGCTCTTGCTTTGGGGGTCATATCTAATAATTCATTTACCAAGGTGAAGGTCATGAAGCTTTAGCCCTATGTTTCCTTCTATATTGTAGTTTTAGCTCTTGCATTCAGGTGTTTGACCCATTTGAGTTAACTTCTGAGTATGGTGTGTGACCCTAGTCTCACTCTTTTGCACATGGCCATCCAGCTGTATTAACACCATCTGTTGAAAAGACTATTCTTTCTCTGTGGGATGACCTTGGCACTCTTGTCAAAAATCAGTTTACCCAAAAACACATTGGTTTATCTTTGGACTTTCAGTTGAATTCCATTAATCTACATACCTCTCCTTATTCCATAACCGCAATGCAATCATTATTGTTGCTTTGTAGTAAGTTTGGAAATCAGAAAGTGCGAGTCTTCCTACTTTGTTATATATATATATATATATAAATTTCCTGGAGGCTCCTCTATTTTATTATTTTATTTTTATTTGTTTATTTGGCTGCACTGGGTCTTAGTTGTGGCATGCAGGATCTTTAGTCACATCGTTGAACTCTTGGGCTTCCCTGATAGCTCAGTTGTTAAAGAATCCGCCTGCAGTGCAAGAGACCCCAGGTTGATTCCTGGGTCAGGAAGATCCTCTAGAGAAGGGAATAGCTACCCACTCCAGTATTCCAGCCTGGAGAAGTCCATGGACTGTGTAGTCCATGGGGTCACAAAGAGTTGGACATGACTGAGTGACCTTCACTTCCCTTCCGAACTCTTTAGTTGGGGCATGGAGGGTGTGGGATCTAGTTCCCTAACCAGGGGTCGAACCCAGGTCCCCTGCCTTGGGAGCACAGAGTTTTAGCCACTGGACCACAAGGGAAGTTCCTATTCTTCTTTTTAAAGATTGTTTTGGCTATTGTGGACTTTGAGTCTCTTGACTCGTATATGAATTTTTAGATCCAGCTTGTCAGTCTTTATAAATAAGTCAGCTGGAAATTGAGGGTGGATGGCTTTCCCCGGTGGCCCTGGTGGTAAAGAACCTGCCTGCCAGTGCAGGAGACATAAGAGATGCAGGTTCAATCCCTGGGTCAGGAAGATCCCCAGCAGGAGGGCATGGCAACCCACTCCCATAGTCTTGCCTGGAGAATCCCGTGGACAGAGGAGCCTGGCGGGAGCCTGGCGGGCTACGGTCCGTACAGTCCTGAAGAGTCAGACACGACTGAAGAGACTCAGCACACGCACAGCGTTGCCCTCACAGGTCAGTTTGGGGAGAACAGCCACCTTGACAACATTAAGTCTTCCAATGCTTGGACATAGAATTTTTAAAAACGTATTTAGAGCTGCCTTCTTTCAACAGGGCTTTGTAGCTTTCAGATAGTAAGTTTTGCACTTTTCTTGGTAAATTTATTCCCAAGTATTTCATTCTTTTTGATGCTATTGTAAATGGGTTTGTTTTCTTCATTTCATTTTGGGTTGTTTATTGCAAGTGCAGAGAAACACAATTGCTTTTTTAACATATTGATCTCGTGTGCCATAACCTTGCTGTTCTACTTTACGTGTATGTGAGCACATCACGTCTGACCCTTTGCAACCCCATGGCTCCTCTGTCCTGGGGGTTTCCCAGGCAAGAGTACTGGAGTGGGTTGCCATTTCCTTCTCCCTGGGATCTTCCTGACCCAGGGACTGAACCCGTATCTCCTGCACTGGCAAACAGATTCTTTCCTACTCAGCCACCAGGGAAGTCCCATAGGTTCTAATAATTTTTACGTGCATTTTTAAATGCAAGGTCATAACTGCTGCCAATAGAGATTGTATTTAATTTATTTCTTTGTTAATTGCCAAGGCTAGAACCTCTAGCATAATGAGAATAGAAATGATAGCAGATCTTCTTGTATTGGTGCTGTTTTGAAAAGGCATCCAGGACTTCACTATTAGGCATAACGGTAGCTGTGGATTTTTCACAGATAACCTTTGTCAGTTTGAAAAAGTTTCCATCTATTGCTTTTTTGTTAAGTGTTTGCATGTGGATGGTGCTGGAATTTGTCGTGTGCTTTATTTCCTGCATATATTAAGATGATTGTGAGGTTTGGGTTTTTGTTATTCTATTGATGTGTATTATATATTAATTAATTGATTTTTAAATGTTAAATCAACTTTCCATTCCAGGGATAAATCCCCTTGGTCATGCTGTATATTTTCTTTCTGTTTTCCTGGATTTGATTAGAAATAGTTTGTGTTTTGGAGTTTTTATTTTTTTGATTTTTCATTTTGGATTTTTTCATGTATATTGATAAGACACATTGATCTGTAGTTTTCTTTCCTTGTGATATCTTTTTCTGGTTTTGGTATCACGATAATGGCTTCATACAATGATTTTAGGAAGTATTTCCTCCTCTTCTATTTTTTGAAAGAGTCTGTGAAGAACTGATATTCATTCTTTGAAAATTGTTTGGTTCCTGATTCTTTCTTCTCGTTGCTGTTCAGTCGATAAGTCATGTCTGACTCTTTGTGATCCCACAGACTGCAGCATGCCAGGCTCCCCTGTCCTTCACTATCTCCTAGAGTTCGCTCAGATTCCTGTACATTGGGTCAGTGAAGCCACCTAAGCATCTCACCTTCTGTCATCCCCTTCTCCTTTTGCCCTCAATCTTTCCCGGCATCAGGGTCTTTTCCAGTGAGTCAGCTCTTTCCATCAGGTGGACAAAGAATTGCAGCTTCAGCTTCAGCATCAGTCTTTCCAATGAATATTCAGGGTTGATTTCTTTTAGGATCGACTAGTTCGATCTCCTTGCTGTCCAAGGGACTCTCAAGAGTCTTCTCCAGATCCACAATTCAAAAGCATCAGTTCTTCAGTGCTCAGCCTTCCTTATGGTCCAACTCACATGCATACAGGACTTCTAGGAGAAACCATATCTTTGACTATATGGACTTTTGTGGGCAAAGCGATGTGTCTGTTTTTTTAATACACTGTCTAGGTTTCTCATGAAAAA
>SJYF01000094.1:7089562-7105018 GCA_006410515.1 Procapra przewalskii
ACAGCTTGTTTTTTGCGGATCTGCCGCATGTGGGATCCTAGCTCCCCGAACAGGGATCAAACCCACATCCCCTGCATTGGAAGGTGAGGGCTTAACCTCTGGACTCCCAGGGGCATCCCCAGGGCAGGGTGGGGTTTTACGGTTCTCCACAGCTCCAGAGCAGTTTCCAGAGCCTCCCCTCCTCACCTGGCCATCCTAATCTCTGGGGAGGGGACACCGGCGTGTCCAGAGCCCCCGGGACTCTGCTCTCCCCATCCCAGGGCAGAACCCTCATCTTGCACTAGATCTGAAGAGAATGAGTGGCCCCTGCTCAGCTGTGAGGGGCCGCTGGAGATTTTCGCTTGGGTCCCAGCCCGCAGGGTCTACCAGGTGAGGAAACAGTTCTGGGATTTCCTCAAGGAAATCAGGGAGGCTGCAGGGACCTTGAGAGAGACCGCTGGAACTGTGAGAACCTTTCTAGGCACTTCCCTAGCCTCTAGACCAAGGGTAGAAATAGCTCTTCGGACTTTTCCCTTCTTTCCTTGAGGGCTGATGCAGGCAGGGTAGAAAGATGCTGTGACGGTGGGCGTGTCTTCAGGCTGAGCCCTCAGCAAGCTCTTTGCCTTCTTAGCACCAGCCTCCACAGCAGCCCTGGAAGGTGAAGCCCCTGATCCCTCTGCTCAGTCGCTCAGTCATGTTCAGCTCTCTGCAACCCCGTGGACGGCAGCACGCCAGGCTCCTCTATCCTCCACTATCTCCCAGAGTTTGCTCAAATCCATGTCCATTGAATCTGTGATGCTATCCAGCCATCTCATCCTCTGTCATCCCCTTCTCCTCCCACCTTCAATCTTTCCCAGCATCGGGGTCTTTTCAAATGAGTTGACTCTTCGCTTCAGGTGGCCAAAGTACTGGAGCTTCAGCTTCAGCATCAGTCCTTCCAATGAATATTCAGAGTTGATTTCCTTTAGGATGGACTGGTTGGATCTCCTTGCAGTCCTGGGGACTCTCAAGAGTCTTCTCCAGCACCACAATTGGAAAGCATCAGTTCTTGGGCACTCAGCCTACTTTTTGGTCCAACTCTCACATCCATACATGACTACTAGAAAAACCATAGCTTTGACTAGATGGGCCTTTGTCGGCAAAGTGATGGCTCTGCTTTTTAATATGCAGTCTATTACGTCTATCTATTGTGTTTTCTATAATATGCTTGTTATAGCTCACCTTCCAAGGAGCACATGTCTTACTTTCATGGCTGCGGCCACCATTCGCAGTGATTTTTGGAGCCTAATCCCTACTTTACAGAAAACAGAGGCTCTGGGAGGTTAAGTAACTTTCGAAGAGCTACCTAGCATGCTGGGAAACTGAGATCACAGTGGGAGGTGCTGGAGTGGGCCAGCTGGAGCACAGCAGCTGTATGCCTGGCAGGACTGCCACACGGGAGGCACTCAGTACACCTAGCTGACCTCCGCCCTCCCTCCCTTCCTCCCTCCCTTCTCTATGATTCTTTTTTTTTCCCCCCCGCAGGAGATTCCCTCACCACCTGAAATCCATGCTGACAGTGGCAAGCAAACTCCCATCTTGAGACAATGCACTTTTAAACAGAAGAGTCAGGAATTCAGCAACTGAGCGGCAAGGACCATTCATTCAAAGACTTATTCCAGAAGCTTCTCCCTGGGTGGCAGGCCCTTACAGAGAGCTCCCAAGAGTCAACATCCCGAATACCTCCCTGTGCAACCAGTGGCTCACACTGAACCAGGAAGGGATGCAGTGGGAAAGTTACCACCCACAGGATGGCTTCAGGAGGGAGGGGAATCCGAAGGGACCCCCTGGAGGAGAAGGGATCTAGCCTGCTGGTCAAGGATTTGAGGTATTGGTGTTGGGCAGGGCTAGGGGGAGGGGTAGAGGTAGGGTCGGGCCTGTCCCAGACAGTGGAAGGAAAGTTGTTCTCTTTCCTGGTGCACGGAGATGGGAAATATAACATTTTCAAAGCCTGCTAAACAAATCACACACAAAAAAAACACACAACATGATGTACAAGTCCATGTACAAAAATGAAATAACCGATTAAAAACAAACAAACAATTAAAGTGCAGAAATCAGGATAATGATCCCCGCTGGGGTCAAAGGGGACTCCTGACCTGAACAGAGGTGTGGTGGGAGGTTTCTGGGGGCGCTGATCAGAGTGCGTTTCTTAATCCGGAGGAGGCCGGCTGCATGGGTGTGCCGCTCACACTGTGAAAAACGTCTACGCACCCCTGCAATCCGTGCATTTTTAAACCCGCATGTTCTACTCCAGCAAAAAAGTTAAGAGTCCTAAAACTAGAGCTCAGGGGGACGGGAGAGTTCGACCATGATTCTGGAGGCAGTGGGCAGATCCAGAAGGACTCTGAGCAGTGGCAGTTCGTGACCAGAGCTGTGTTTTCAGATGATGAATCAGGCAGGGTGCAAGAGACGGATTAGCAGGAGGAAGGGGCGGGCTGGGGAGCAGCACAGGTGAGACGTAATTCACAGCCGCCCTGGGGAGGACCGCCGTGCGCCAGCTGTCCGCCGCTTCATTAAACCCCAGGAAAGAGACATGAACCAATTTCCCAGCCCCGGTCAGCACTTTCTCCCAGGATGTGGAGTCAGAGGCTCCACAACTGAAGGCCAGTAGCAATCCGATTAATTCCCCAGGATAAAGCCTTTAATCTAACACATAACAGCAAATTCTTGTTTTTCCATTAAAAACAATACCTCAGCCTCCAGGTTGGCTGCCAGGGCCTTAATGAGATCCCTTTCCCACATGGGAGCCTGAATTGGACCTTTGTTCATCGCAGCACGGGGCTTTGCTAGTTTGGCGGTAGGTCTGGTAGGGGGTATTTGCACTGATGGGGAGCGTGAGGCTGGAGGAGACATAGGCAGTGCAAGGTCCTTGGCGACCTCAGCTGAACTGAAAGTTGGCCTAACTTCTTGGAAGAATGTGTGGGGAGGTTTGCTGGGGCCAGGTCCAGGCATGGGAGGGAGCAGAGAAAGCCATGGACTGGGAGGTCAGGGCTCTGGAGTCTGTCCACCAGCTCTCTGAGTGACCTTGAGCAAACCTTGCCTTCTCCAGCTTCCATGTCTCTCCGGGTCCCGTGAGATGTTTGGCCCCTTGGGAAGACCAGTTCTCTAAAGAACCGGCCTCCTGGTTTCTAGTCCCCTGATGATGAGGACTGAACGAGACTGTGGGCAGGAACGTGCTGGTCTACCAAACTCAAGGGGCAGAAGAGGTGGGAGAACTGCCCCCAGAACTTGGAAGCAGCCGGGGGAAACTTAATGGTGTTGCATAGGAAGCGCGGTGGCGTCCATGGTCCCGGAACATGGCAGAGGAGAGACCTGTTCACCCTGGATCCTGTTCAACAGAAAGTGACTCACCACCCAAGGAGGTGGCAAAGGCTCTGCCCACCTCCCAGGATAGGGTGACCACCGACTTACCCTGGTCTGCCCAGGACTTTCCTGGATTAGCTCAGAAGATCCACACCCCAGGAAAGCCCATAGACCCTGGCCAACCAGGATGCTTGGGCACCCTATTTCTGGATGGCTGAACAGAATGGGACTGTCCTCTAGACTCTGCCTATGGTTGGGATGTCTGCTGTGGTGGATCAGATGTACCCTTTCTGGGCTGTAGCCCCATCATCCTATCAAATTCTCTTCTTTGCACGTATGCGTGCTCAGTCATGTCTGACTCTTTGTGACCCCATGGACTATAAACCCACCAGGCTCCTCTGGAATACTGGAGTGGGTTGCCATTTCCTACTCCAGGGAATCTTCCTGACCCAGAGGTTGAACCCATGTCTCCTATAGATAGGCGAATTCTTTACTACTGAGCCATGTTGGAAGCCATCTTGTCCCTGCTGCTGCTGCTAAGTCGCTTCAGTCATGTCCGACTCTGTGCAACCCCATAGACGGCAGCCCACCAGCCTCTCCCGTCCCTAGGATTCTCCAGGCAAGAACACTGGAGTGGGTTGCCATTTCCTTCTCCAATGCATGAAAGTGAAAAGTGAAAGTGAAGTGGCTCAGTCGTGTCCGACTCTTAGCGACCCCTTGGACTGCAGCCCACCAGGCTCCTCCATCCATGGTATTTTCAAGGCAAGAGTACTGGAGCGGGGTGCCATTGCCTTCTCCAATTAACAGGACACCCTCCAGGAAGAGCCAAGGAGGGGCTTCCTGACGTCATGGTCCCACCTGACCTCTGCAGCCAGGCTTTGGAAGCCATTAGGGCCAAACCAGGTGAGTGGCCCTCCTCCAGGCCCTTGACTCAGCCAGGCTTTATTCGGATTGGACATGTGCCAGTCATAACCTTGCTAGCTGGGGCCTCAGGGCCTGGTTCACCTCACCGGGCTCCCCAAGCTCCAGCTGCCTCTGCCTCCAACGAGGAGCCAGGCCCATTGTCACGGGGTGGCCCCCCAGCCAGGCCAGAGGAGCTCAGACGTGAGGCATCACTTTCGAGGGAGAGTTTTGGTAGCTTTCTGCCCAGCCATAATTGCTGGGGCTGGAAGTCTCACTCTTCTTAATGAGGTGTCACTGGAGAGGTGTCCAGGACAGGCCTGGATGCTGGACGGGCAGACAGCTTCCAGATTCCACACTGGGCAGCGTGAGTCCAGCTGGGATGCCTCGTGTCTAATGCCCAGTAGGTGGGGGACACCACTCGTGGGAAATGGTGATGGACAGTGGCCTATGAATCAGGAACAACAGGATACAAACGTTTGTCACCAAGAAAATAAGTTTATGCTTATTAGAACAACATGGTTTTGGGCTCATAGAAAATAAACACGTTGGGTCGAATATTGCCATGAGTCTTACATTTACAAAGGGACGAGGTAGGTATGAAATTGTGGTCGGGAGCTGGCAAGAATGAAAAATTACAGCGGGATGAGCTTCTTGTGCTATAAATTGGAAATTTCAGAGATGTGTGGCACCACTGTGGAGGCCCAAACTTCTAAATGAAATTTATTATTTCTGTAAAATCTGGAAACAACATCTTCAGGGATAACCAATACAGAGAAAACATGATTTCAGCCTTGATAGTTGGTCTCCTTGCAGATGGTTTTCATTAAAAAGGGCTTTATAAAAATGATAAAAATGTTATAGTTTGCTAAATTAAGTCTGAAACAGCTCTATTTAATAATCTGGTGCGTTTTAATCATTTTTTGAAAAGCCTGACATATTAAAAAGAAACTCAGTCTTGGGTACCACCAAAAAAAAAAAAGGAAAGAAAAAGAAATCGTCTCAACTTATCTTGGGTTGTTTTTTGCATTTCTTACATTTGCCCTCCTCAGTAAAAGTTGGTGCCAACTGAGTAAGCATCCGAGGTCCAGACCTCCAGAGCTTTAGTAGCTGTGAGTGAGTGAAGTCGCTCCGTCGTGTCTGACTCTTTGTGACCCCATGGACTGTAGCCTACCAGGCTCCTCTGTCCATGGGATTTTCCAGGCAATAGTACTGGAGCGGATTGCCATGTCCTTCTCCAGGGGATCTTCCCAACCCAGGGGTTAAACCCAGATCTCCCGCATTGTAGACAGACGCTTTACCGTCTGAGCCACCAGGGGAGTCCTGAGTAGCTGTGACAGGGGTCAAATGACAACGGGGTTTCTTTGCTCGTTTTCCTCTCAGGCACCTGAGTAGAAAAGGGTAACGGCTCTGTTTCCACTCTTGGCCCCCTGCTGCAAAACTGAGGGAGGGACAGGGAAGAGGCCAAAGCAGACCGTAGCTTGAAGTTTGGAGTGAAGCCCTCACACAACACCTTTCAGGGGCCAGTAGAAAGGGCCGTTCAAAGGGTCCTTAGGAAAGCTCTTGGTTTCGGAGGCAGAAGTTGAACTGAGAGGTGGCTGTAGGAGTTGTAGGAACCGTGGGCTCAGACTCTAGAAAACCAGAGCTACGACACCATCGAAGGCCAAGCATCGGATGCCCTGGCATGGCCGCGGCCTCTGGGCCTGCCTTCCCCTCCCATGCTCCTGCCTCTCCTCAGGCTCCCTGAACTGCCTCTCCTGCTTACGGGGCAGGAAGCGGACCGGCCCCAGCTCTGGCAAGTTTGGAGGAACAGCGACTCCCAGAGATGCCTGGGAAGCACCTGGGGCCGTGGGCAGCGCCCAGAAGGGATGTCCGTCTTCCCTGGCCAGCCCCTCCCTGGAAACGTTACTGCTGAGTGCTTACCTCATCTGCGTTTCCCCTTCTTTTTCACAACCTCGTTAAACTTTTAACTGCAAAGTAAAAGCATCCCCAAGCTACTAAATAGGATGTGACTCAGTTCCCAAGAGCCGGGCGGCCTGTGGGTGGGCAGCTTCCATGGGGCCCCCACCCCTGGAGTCGGGCCATGGGTCACCCAGAAATGGGAATATCTTTCTGGGACTGGCTTCCCTTTCCTCTGGTGCAGAGCCAGGGCAATGCTCCCTGGTCGTCAAGATGGAGGTTCCTGTCTAATTCGCACAAACAGACACACTAAGTCTGCCACCCCGCTTCTGTGCAGTGGACCCATGGGATGCAATTCCCTTCTGGCTCTGAGTGCCTTCTTTCCCCAGATGATGGAGGAAACCACTGGGCAGAGTAGGGCAGTGAGGGCCTGGTGGCCAGGCCTCTGCCAGGGTCCCTGCTGGACCCTTGGACGTGATTATTGCTCTCCAATTCCTTTCTGTGATATTATGAAAGAACCCCATGTCTACATCTTGAGTCCATGGCTACCCAAATTCAGTTCAGTTCAGTTCAGTTGCTCAGTCGTGTCTGACTCTTTGCAACCCCATAAACCGAAGCATGCCAGGCCTCCCTGTCCATCACCAACTGCCAGGGTATACCCAAACCTATGTCCATTGAGTCGGTAATGCCATCCAACGATCTCATCCTCTGTCATCCCCTTCTCCTCCTGCCCTCAATCTTTCCCAGCCTCAGGGTCTTTTCCAATGAGTCAGCTCTTCACATGAGGTGGCCAAAGTATTGGAGTTTCAGCTTCAACATCAGTCCTTCCAATGAACACCCAAGACTGATCTCCTTTAGGATAGACTGGTTGGATCTCCTTGCAGTCCAAGGGACTCTCAAGAGTCTTCTCCAACACCACAGTTCAAAAGCATCAATTCTTCAGGGCTCAGCTTTCTTTATAGTCCAACTCTCACATCCATACATGACTATTGAAAAAAACCACAGTCTTGACCAGATGGACCTTTGTTGACAAACTAATATCTCTAGTTTTTAATATGCTGTCCAAGTTGGTCATAACTAGTCTGTAAATTCAATCCCTCATAAGACCAGAAATTATCTGTGTTTGCCTGTCCCCTGGCTACCAGCTTGGCAATGAAACAGAAATGATTCTTAGTGAACCCACGCTGGTTCTCAGGACCACCATCTTCTGGCCCTGATAGTCTCAGGCCATCTGTGGTAACCTCTTTTCTTTAGTTTGGTTGGGAACTGCCAGGAAATTTTATTGTGTGGACCGCCTGGAATCTGCAGGACTACTGTTCTGAACACTTCCGCTTCGGTTCTGTGGTCCTGAGACACCTGTTCTGTCCTGAAGGGCTTCTGTGTTTGGTGCCATGGAATGGGGCCATAGGAGCCCGGAGTGGCAGGGACAAGGTTGGATGCCTGCCCAGGGCTTGAATTGCCTGAGAGGAGTCCACAGGAAGCCCCAGAGATCTGAAGAAAGGGACGGCCTAATCTGGTGGGGTGGGCAGTGGTGGGCAGAAGCAGCAGGGTATGGGGTCCACTTCCTGGAGGAGGTGTCTTAAAGCAGGGTCTTCAGAGGTTGGGAGGGGCTTCAACCACGTGTAAACCCACCTGGAAAGCAGGTCGGGGCAGCTGATCATTCACTGAGAGGCACCAGCCAGGCAGTGGAGCGGCTTCTTGCAGCCTAGGGAGGTGACATTTACGAGGGCGAGCTTCCCCCTTCCTGGGGCTACAAAAGCTGAGGCAAAGATCAGAACTGCCAGCAAACACGGGCGAGCTCTGAGCTTTCTCCCCAAGAGGAAGTCTCCAGAGAGTTACCCAGACACGCCTACCCCTGAGTCTGGGATGCAACTTCACTAGAATGTCATTTTAAAGTGGTTCTTGGGACTTCCCTGGTGGCCCAGTGGCTAAGACTCTGCGCTCCCAATGCAGGGGCCCCAGGTTTGATCCCTGGTCAGGGAACAAGATCGCACATGCCACAACTGAGTTCTCATGCCACAACTAGGACCCAGTTCAGTTCAGTTCAGTTGATCAGTCGTGTCTGACTCTTTGTGACCCCATGAATCGCAGCACACCAGGCCTCCCTGTCCATCACCAACTCCCGGAATTCACCCAGACTCATGTGCATTGAGTCGGTGATGCCATCCAGCCATCTCATCCTCTGTTGTCCCCTTCTCCTCCTGCCCCCAATCCCTCCCAGCATCAGAGTCTTTTCCAATGAGTCAGCTCTTCGCATGAGGTGGCCAAAGTATGGAGTTTCAGCTTTAGCATCAGTTCTTCCAAAGAACACCCAGGACTGATCTCCTTTAGAATAGACTGGTTGGTCTCTTTGCAGTCCAAGGGACTCTCAAGAGTCCTCCAACACCACAGTTCTAAAGCATCAATTCTTCAGTGCTCAGCTTTCTTCACAGTCCAACTTTCACATCTATACATGACCACTGGAAAAACCATAGCCTTGACTAGATAGACCTTTATTGGCAAAGTAATGTCTCTGCTTTTGAATATGCTATCTAGATTGGTCATAACTTTTATTTCAAGGAGTAAGCGTCTTTTAATTTCATGGCTGCAGTCACCATCTGCAGTGATTTTGGAGCCCCTAAAATAAAGTCTGACACTGTTTCCACTGTTTCCCCATCTATTTCCCATGAAGTGATGGAACCAGATGCCATGATCTTCATTTTCCGAATACTGAGCTTTAAGCCAACTTTTTCACTCTCCTCTTTCACTTTTTCATCAAGAGGCTTTTTAGTTCCTCTTCACTTTCTGCCATAACAGTGGTATAATCTGCATATCTGAGTTTATTGATATTTCTCCCGGCAATCTTGATTCCAGCTTGTGCTTCTTCCAGCCCAGCATTTCTCATGATGTACTCTGCATATAAGTTAAATAAGAGGGTGACAATATACAGCCTTGACGTATTCCTTTTCCTATTTGGAACCAGTCTGTTGTTCCATGTCCAGTTCTAACTCTTGCTTCCTGACCTGCATATAGATTTCTCAAGAGGCAGGTCAGGTGGTCTGGTATTCCCATCTTTTTCAGAATTTTCCACAGTTTATTGTGATCCATACAGTCAAAGGCTTTGGCATAGTCAATAAAGCAGAAGTAGATGTTTTTCTGGAACTCTCTTGCTTTTTCCATGATCCAGCNNGCAATTTGATCTCTGGTTCCTCTGCCTTTTCTAAAACCAGCTTGAACATCAGGAAGTTCATGGTTCACGTATTGCTGAAGCCTGGCTTGGAGAATTTTGAGCATTACTTTACCAGCCATAGCCAAATAAATAAATAAAAATAAATATTTTTAAAAAAATGGTTTGTGTTCATTTTTCATCAGTCATCACAAATCACTCCCCTTTCTAAGGCTGCAGGCAGCCCTGGGTCCACATGAAATAAACTGTAATGAAACGTGGGAGGACCCCCTTCTCCCTGTAAGATGCACACTGCCCAAAGCCCTTCCATGCCCTGGGGGGTTTGTCCTCTGTGGCAGCTGCAGGCAGGAAAGCCCTGACATATCCCAGTCCCAGATGCTCCCGGCAGAAGTTTTTAGTTTGCAAAGGTATGTTCGGGCGCCTCTGATTACACTTCGAGAGTCTGGCTTATCCGAACTCTTACTCATCTTTCACCATCACGTGCATATTTCCTTCACTCCGTCTCCAGCGAAGCAGAAGGAAACGCTGGGTTTCTTGCAGGCTGCAACCCAGGGAGCCTTATTAGGAAGACAGGGCTCCGGCTGGTATAATGAGTGGTTATCAGCACCAGGCCCTCGGCCTTGGATCAGGCTGCAGGTGTGAGTGTTCCCACCCCGGGCCCGGCCTCCCACCCGGTGCTGTGACAGGCAGTGTGGCAGCTGCCGCCGGAGCACCCTGGGTGCCCCACGCAGGCGGGAGATGGCATCTTCCTGATGAAGTCAGACCTGAGTGCCAGTCAGTGAGCCAGCCAGAGGCGCGGGGGTTAGTGAGGGCCCGGGAGATGGCTCCCTCCCAAATCCTTGGAGGTGGGAGCCCCGTTGATACCATGAACTCTAGAACTCCAAGAGGTCTCCCTGGAGTCTGCCCAGGTGGAAGGAGACGAAGCTGCGAGGCCACCTCTGTAAATGTCTGACCTGCAGGAAGTCTAATCTCAGGCCCCTGGCCTGAAACCCTCCTCCCACTTCCCTGCACGTGAGAGATGCCCCCAGGGGCAGGAACTCCCCATAGCCCAGCACTAAGTATAAGGAGCTTCTAGAGGCAAGTGGAAACTGACCTCGAAGCCCCCATGCACATACTCTGCTGTCCAGGGCCTTGCAGGGGTCCTTCTGTCAATGGCAGGAGAATTGGCAACACGGGAGCTTGGGTACATCTCAACTGAGAGACGTTCTAGAACCAGAGAGGGAGCCCTCAAACAGCAGAAATGGCACCGAGTGCCTCGAGGAGCCTGTCCCACTCATTCCCAAACCTGGGACCCTGATTTCCAAATAGGAGCAGAGCTGGGAATCCTCTGATCCTCCTGGAAGAAGGTGGCACTGGGCCATCTCCCCAGAGATGGCAGGGTGCCCAGGTTGCCCAGGAGCAAGCTTTCTCCCAGGACCTTGCTTCCTTGCAGGGAGACAGAAGACGGTGAGAAGGGGGTCTGAGCTCCAATGGGCATGGTGCAGGGGAAAAAGGAGGCATCTCCTGCTTCCAGAACCTTCTCTGGCTCCTTCTGCCCAGGGAGCTTTATAGACACGGGAGGGCAACCCTCACATGGAACGCCCTCCCCACCCTCCTGCACCTAACCTTCCTGACCTCAGACTATGGACCCCAGTCCGTTAATAGATCCTTTCTCTGGACCAGCTGGGTCCCCTAGAATGTCCTGAGGTTGGCCCTGCCCATCAGAGGGGTCCTCTCCACCACCACCCCCCACCCAAGATGGGAGACCGTGGGCCCCACATAGGCCGTCCCAGCCTCTCTTTATTTCTCTCCAAGCCACACACTGGTCTTGGCCGGAGCATGTTTTCCCAACGCGAGCCTCTTGTTTCAAAGCGTAAACCTGGCAAGTGGAAGAAGGGGCTGTGTTTTTCTCCTCCTCATGCTTCTCTTGAGCCTCCCACCTTTCTGTAGGGAGAAGTGTCTCTAAAGTTGATCTTGGGTGTTTTTCGCAAATAACTGGGCCCTCCCAGGAGCTCAAGGGTTTGGGCAAGAGGAGCCTGAGCGCCTGGCAGGCTTCTGCTTGCCACCAATCTTGCTAAAGAGGTTTTTGTGTGAAGGGTGTTTCTTGAGCTTTTCGGGGCTTTTCCCGTCTGCGTTGACGGCGGCCGTCCACACATCACCACATTTATCATGGGAAGGGAGGCGGGCCCCACCCGGGTTTCCACTGGGAGCCCAGCCGGCCAGCCGTTGCTGGGCCCCGCTCCCTGCCCAGCCCTGTGCCAGCCCGTCTGCTGTGAGCCCAATCCTTCCCGCAGCGTCCAGGGCAGACAGCGCTCTGGGCAGTGGGTCAGAACTCCCTGTTCCCTGCGGGCTCCACTTTCCAGTAAAGGTGGCAGGAAAGGTGATGGGGTGAGCGGGCATGCACCTGCCCCCCCCCACTCCAGTGCAGAGCCCAGCTCCACTGAAAGAGACCGGCGGGGGTCCAGGCGCACCATCGACAGGGCACAGAGGCCGCACTCCTGTGGTCCTGCTGTTTCCATCCGCGACCCCCCACCACAGCCCCCTGCCCCGATTTCTACTTCCTTTAAGTTACCAGAAGAGGAGGTCTTAACTCCTCGTGGATGGTGGCTAAAAATGAGCTCCTCTCTGAGAATCCATGCCGTCTCTCCCAGGTTGTAAAGGGGTCCCCTCTGCTGTTTCTCTCCCAAGGACCCAGAGCAGGATGCAGGCTTCTTGGCTGGGTAGCGTGAGGCAAGGGAAAGTCTCTTTGCCAGGAGGCTCCTCTTGACCAGACTAAGCCAGACCGCGAGCCCAAAGCCCTGCTGCCCTGGCTCCCCAGCATCCAGAAGCCCATTGCAGGGGTGCGGAAGCTGCGGCTCGGCATCCCCGGACAGTCCAGGCCCCGAGGGAGCAGCAGATGGGCCTCCCCCAGGGCTGGGTCCCCTCGCCAGCCCCCCGGAAACACAGCAGGCCTCTGTCAGTCACTAAAGGTCAGGCCAAATTACCAGAGAAACGCAAAAAGGCGCCATTCCCTGACCTTTCCGGGCTAATAAGGAGGAATATTTGATGCTATAAAAATTGCATTATTAAAGCCACCAGGAAAACCTTTGCGGAGGCGCAGCCAACAGGCTTTACTCAATTAGCATGAACAGGGGACCTCCCCATCCTCTCCAGGCCACCCACCCATGCTTCCAGAAGCCAGCAGAGGCCTGGCCCACAGTCTCTCCGGCGGAGGGCCTGGGCAAGTGCAGGGCTCCGAGCTGCTTGTTTTTCAGTGGCTGCTCTATCCACCCTGGTCGGCTGGCTTCCGTGAGGCGCCTGGGCCGGGCCCTGCACCCTAACGACAGGGGATGGATGTGCGTCTGCTTAGAGAAGCTACCGGGGCAGCGGCGGAGGGGGTGTTTGCAAATCCTTGCCATGAGGAACCACAGTGTGTCAGGGGTCTGGCCTAGCTGGGGTCTCAAGGGAAGCTTCTTGGAGGAGAGGGAGTGATGGGAGCTGAGTGCTGGGGTAGACAGAGTATGGCAGGCCCTGGAGTGGTGTTGGCCAGAAACTTCTGGAAGCCAGGGTACAGCCTGTGACCTAGCTCAGCCCATCACTTCCGTTTCTGTGGCTGCCAGCCCAGTTCCCACACACAGCCCGGGGGATCCCTCCTCTGCCCCTCAGGCCTCTGTTGGCATCTCTGCTCCAGCCCCTGGCCCCTCGATCTGCCTCCCCCTCCGCCCCCAGAGCTGCCTCGATTCCATCTGGCCTTCTGGTCGCTCAGGACCACCAGTTTCCACACCCTCTCCCTCCCCCAGGCGAGCTCCCAGACCCCGGTCCGTGTCTTCGGAGGGGCTGCCCAGGACAGAGAGACAGGAGCTCCTGGGCCAGGTTTGCTTCAGGAGTGTGGCCCCAGGGCAACCGGGGTGAGGAGAGGAAGCCAGGCAGGAACAGAAGCCAGCAAGGGGAAGGCAGTGAGGGCCCGAGCTCAACCGGCTTCCTGAGCTCCCTTCCTGGGCCCGGCGGGCCTTGGAGGCCAGCCTCAGAGAAGCTGCATCATCAATGGCCAGAAACCTCTCCACGGGGCCCTGGGGTGTCTGCCCCTGGCTCCGTGTCCCATCGTGCGGGGGGCAGAGAGGTCCTGCTGGATCCCTGCTCCAGCTCAGCAGGGCCTCCCAGGGCCCCGGGCCAGCGGCGGGGAGCAGCAGGGACCTGGCCCCCAGACCACAGTATAGCGAGCCCCTCCCTGGCCACAGTTGAGCAAGGCCAGGGGGCCTGGGGCCCAGGGCGCACCTGGGCTGGTCTGAGCTTCCTCAAGTAGAAGCCCAAGCAGTGACCCCCTCACCTCCAGCCAGGAGGCCTCAACCTGGAAGGTGCCCTGCCCCAGCCCCCGATCGCCAAGCTCCCACTTGATTGTGGGGGGCCCGGACCCAGCCCCCACTCCCTCCTCCCCCTCAGTCAGGCCTAGCAGTCCTTCTGGAAGCTTCTCTCTGCCCACAGGCTGCCCTGCAGCTGAGCTGAACTGTGCTTACCTGGGAGCATATGGACCCACCTGTGTAGTTTTGAGCTGAGCTACCCCTTCTTACAGACATCTCCCCTGGTGGCTCAGAGGTTAAAGCATCTGCCTGCAGTGTGGGAGACTTGGCTTCGATCCCTGGGTTGGGAAGATCCCCTGGAGGATGAAATGGCAGCCCACTTCAGTGTTCTCGCCTGGAGTATCCCATGGACGGAGGAGCCTGGTGGGCTACAGTCCACGGAGTTGCAAAGAGTCAGACCCGACTGAGCAACTTCACTTTCACTTTTCACCCCTTCTTACACCCCGGCAGTCCACGGAGGTGAACGGAGTCTGTTATAAGAGGAGGGAGGCTGGAAGGCCAGATTTCTTTCCTGCCAGCTTACTTTCTTAGAAGGGGATTGGAACACACCTGTAATGTCTTTGTCCTCAAGAAAAAAATGCCCCCGACCCTGTTTTTGGATGCACTGTATTATTTGTTATTATTTGAACTTCCCTGGTGGCTTAGACGGTAAAGCATCTGCCTACAATGCGGGAGACTGGGGTTCGATCCCTGGGTTGGGAAGATCTCCTGGAGAAGGAAATGGCAACCCACTCCAGTACTCTTGCCTGGAAAATTCCATGGACAGAGGAGCCTGGTAGGCTACAGTCCATGGGGTTGCAAAGAGTCGGACACGACCGAGTGACTTCAATGTCAATGTCAGTGTCAATATTATTTGTTACTGCCTGGGGTGTGTGTGTGTGTGTGTGTGTGTGTGTGTTAGTCACTCAGTGGTGTCCGACTCTTTGACACCTCATGGACGATATAGCCCACCAGGCTCCTCTGTCCACGGAATTTTTCAGGTGAGAATACTGGAGGGGACGGCTCTGCCCTTCTGAGAGGGGAACCTCCCGACCCAGGGATTGAACCTGCGTCTCTCATGTCTCCTGCACTGGCAGGTGGGCTGTTTACCCCTGCAGCAGCTGCTGTTGTCTGTTACTGCCTGCTGATGAGACCCCAGACAGACCTCATGCTTACTTCCCACCTCCGCTCCCAGCCAGCCCAGAGCTGAGACCAGGTGGGGAAATGGTTGGGTGGGAGACCTCAGCCTCCCTGTACACACGGGACTCAGTTTGGTTGCTCCCACCTAGCAACCAGCAGGCGTCCAGCCTTGTTGGCTCAACCCCAGAACCTGAGCCCTGGGGCTCAGAGAGGTTAAGTGCCTGGGCTCAGGGCGAACAGCACACGGCAGGGTCAGAACTCATCCTCTGTCCTCAAGGCCCCTGCTCTCCCCTACCTCTGCCCTCAGCCAGCCCCCTCCTCCCCCAGGAAGGCTCCATCTGTGTTTGTGGTGTGATCCGCCTCCCAGAGCCCAGATTGCTCCTCCTGGCGCCCCCCACGCCCAGATCTGCAGCAGGGGGTCTGCGGCTCAAAATCTGCAGGAAGCCTCCAGGGGCGCAGTGCGGCCTGGCAACCTGTGATTAATTTTCCCGTCCTCATTAATTCCCGGATTCCGCCCTCTCATTACGAGGCGGTGGGCGGTGCGGCTCGGGCCGCAGGCCTGCCCGGCTCTGAGGAGCGGTTACTGGAAGGCCTGGCACTCCTAATTGCCTCACCGGGCCTCAGATGGGCTCATTAGAGGGAAGGAAATCTGGGAGCTCGGGGCGAGGGGCGAGGCTGCGTCCCGCACCACCACCCCCGCCCCGGCCCCTACCGCCGCCAACTCCCACCCCA
>SJYF01000094.1:7121062-7134139 GCA_006410515.1 Procapra przewalskii
GCGAGAGTAACATTAAGGGGCTTCCCAGGTGACGCTGGTGGTAAAGAATCTGCCTGCCAATGTGGGAGATGAAAGAGATCCGGGTTCGAAAGTCCCCTGGAGGAGGAAATGGCAACCCGCAGCAGCATTCTTGCCTGGGAGAAATCCCGTGGACAGAGGAGCCTGGCGGGCTTCAGGACGTGGGCTCGCAGAGGGTCTGGCACAACTGAGCGAGGGGGCACACGCAGCGTCTGAATCAGCAGGCTCTGAGTGAAGCAGATTGCCCTCTGCAGCTATCAGTGAAGGGTCCAAAGCTTCCCTGGCAAGGAGGAACTCTGTCAGCAGAGAGCCTCTGGACTTGAACGACAACCACGCCCTGGGTCTCCAGCCTGCCAGCCCACCCTGTCAAATCGCCAAAGTCATGTGACCCAGTATTCCTTAAGATCAGTCTCTCCCTCTCTCTTCACACACATGCGCGCACACACACACACACACACACACACACACCCCACAGTGTAGACAGCCAGACACACACTGACGCTGTAACTATGCACGAACCCATACGCCCCAGCCCCACAGACGCACACGCGCAGACACCCCAGAGACGTGCACGCACACATCCCGAAAACTATCCCGGAACTGGTCCCAGACAGTCCTCAGCCTCGGGACCCTGTCTGTGGGTCAGTGTTGTTCCAGGTGGCATCCAGACCCCACTTCTGAACCAGAGCCTATTTGTTTTTCTCCCTGGACCGCTCCGATGAAGCGTGTTGCCCTTGAACACGTCAAGAGGAAGCTGATCGATGGGTGGACGCGCAGTTCCCAGTAGGACTGTTGTTGCTGAAGTCATCCTGGCCATACAGGCGCCAGATGGCTCTGGGATGCTTCCAGCCGAGCTAGTCAGGGTGCTCCCCCCCTGCGGCTTGTCCCATCTGATGATACCCCCAGGCTTGGGCTTCCATCGTCAGGACGTGGAGACAGCAAGCTGGATGGATGGGCCTTCTGGAAGAGCCTGGACCTCCCTTCCTCCGCCCCCCAGCCAAGGCAGGAAGTCAGCGAGTGGCTGAGCCACCACCGGTGTCCCCAGCAAAGACCCTAGCTCCGCAGAGCTGGTCTCCGATCCTCATCCCTGGGATCAGAAACACAATCCAAGTGAAATAGGAGCTCTTCCAGAAACATCTGCCGTTGATGTTTGCTTCGGCTTCTTAACACGTGGAAATGATGACATCCTTTCCTCAAACACACAAAAAATGTTAATTGACAGCAGAACTCTTGGTAGAAGGTTGCATGATCTCAATGGGAATCTAGCTTTCCAAAGGAAAAACTAAATCTATGAAATTTCAATTGGTGGCCATCACAGCTGGCACCAGCCCACAGGAGCCGGGAGGCCACGCTCCCCTGAAACATTCGAAAGACAGCATGTTACCCAACACCGAGTCCCAGCTGAAGGGCAGCCGACACGGCTGCTGTGTGTGACACAGGCCAGCAGGGCCGTGGGAGCTGGGGGACTCTCAGCTTGGGCAGACGGGTTGCCCCTCCCAACCCTCCACCCAGACATCTTGTTGTTCAGTCACTAAGTCATGTCTGACTCTTTGCACACCAGGCCTCCCTGTCCTTCACCCTCTCCTGGACAAGTTCATGTCCATTGAGTCGGTGATGCCATCCAACCATCTCGTCTTCTGCTGTCCCCTTCTCCTCCTGTCCTCAATCTTTCCCAGCATCAGGGACTTTTCCAGTGAGTCACATCAGGTGGCCAAAGGATTGGAGCTTTAGCTCCAGCATCAGTCCTTCCAATGAATATTCAAGGCTGATTTCTTTTAGGATGGACTGGTTGGATCTCCTTGCAGTCCAAGGGACTCTCAAGAGTCTTCTCCAGGGCCACAGTTCCCAGACATCTACATGGAAGAAAAAAAGAGATAGAATGGACCCGCTCTGGGCAGACTGTCAACCCTTCAACCTTACATTCTGGGGACTTCCTGATGGTCCAGTGGTTGAGACTCTGCAAATCCTAATGCTGGGGGCCTGGGTTCAATTCCTGGTCAGGAAACTAGACCCCACAGGCTGTAGCTAGGAGATTCCCTTGTGCCAGGACTAAGACCTGGCCCAGCCAAGTAAGGAAACAGAGTCGTTTAAAACAACAGACAAACAAAGAAATTCCAATACAGTCTGAGGCTGGTGATTCGAGCCGTTTGCAACTGAGGAAACTGATGCTCTGTAAGATAATCAAGCGCTTTTTTTTCTTTTTAATAAAGAAGAAGGAGGCAGCCCTCCCCCCGCCCCTCTCTCCTCTTAAGGCATCTCCTTGAAAACATAACTGGTCTGATAAGAGGTGGAAGGTTTTATATGCAAGGTCACAGGCCTCCCGACCCTGGGAACTGAAAGCACACACGTCCGAGATGATCCCAGGGCCCCTCGCCATGCATCCTATTGCGTCTCTAGGAGATTTAAGATTTCCTGGCGGCCTCTCCCACGCGCTGTATAATAAATCCGCTGGAATGATGTCCAGTCTCTGTATGGAGACCCACTCATGCTTATGTTTCATTGCATTTCCTTCCCAATATGGGTAAAGTCTTTGGTCAACAGGGCGGTCTTGTTTTCCCAACAGTAATTTGCCTGAAGTCACGCAGAGGCAAGGGTGGGGGCTGGCTGTAACCCCCAGGGCGGCTTGCGTACCACTCTTACCTCCTTGGCGCTCTGCCCTGGAATGGCCGGGTCTTGGGAATCTTGGCGATAACATCTGGAATGGAAGGAAACAGCCCTTCTTTATAGAGCATTGACCTGCACGGGATGCTTTTACGTGCTAACTGAGCCCAAAAGGACGCAGAATAACCCGAAGGCCCATAAATTCAACTGACGCCGACGACCTGGAGACCGGGATGACGCCATTGCGTCCACAGGTCCCGAGCTGTCTCCCCAGCATGGCGACAGTGGATATATATATATAACAGGATATATATATATATATCCTGTTTTATATATATAAATATTCTTTTCAGATTCTTTCCATTACAGATTATCACAAGATATTGAAAATAATTTCCTGTGCCGTACAGGAGGTCTTTGCTATTCATCTAGTTTATAAATGGTAGTGTGTGTCTGTTGATCCCGAAGTCTTAATTTATCCCTCCCCTCGCCCTCCCCTTCGGTCACCATCAGTCTGTTTTCTGTGCCTGTGAGTCTCTTTCTGGTTTGTGATGAAGTTCATCTGTCCTGTCTGTTAGATTGCACGTGATAAGTGACAGCTTGTGATACGTGTCTTTCTCTGACTTTTTTCATTTGGTACAATCATCTCAGGGTCGGTCCAGGTGGCTGCGAATGGAATGGCGTATAATACTGCTTACCGTTTCTGAGCCCCACATCTGCTCTATCCATCCATCTGTTGTTGATGGGGGCGCTTGGGTTGATCCCATTCCTTCTCACCCATGTCTTGATTATTGTAACTAGTGCTGCAATGCACATTTCTGGACATACGTTCAAAAAATGTGATTGTTGGCTCACATGGGCCTTCTGGTTTTAGTTTTGTAAGGACCCTCCATGCTGTTTTTCACAGTGGCCGCACTGATTTATGTTGCCACCGGCAGTGCGGGAGCGTTTGGCCAGTCCCTGTAAGGCTCGCCCCCCTCCCCAACCCCACAGCCTGGCTCTCAGAGATGCTCTCTCATCAGGCGTGCTCATCCGAGGTCCATCCCAGGGGCTGTGTGTGTCTCCATAGCCGGTTCCTTCCCACGAGGGGTGTCCACGTTCCCCCAGCGTTCCTCTCAGGCAGCCCTGGCTGTGGGTGAGCTCATGGGCCTGCACCCACGCTCGCCATCTCTTCCCATGTCGCTTCTTTCTCCTCTTTGCTGAAAGGCTGTACTGAGTCAGGCTTTACCCATCACAGTCCAGCAGCATGAACTCTTCCTATCACGTGGTTCATCAGGCCTCTTTTTGACTCAGCCTCTTCCTTCCAGCTTCATCACGTACAGATGGATGCCATGGAAGAGAGCTGATCGCATCTTGTCGCTCAGTCACTAAGCTGTATCTGACTCTCTGCGACCTCATGAACCGCAGCACGCCAGGTTTCCCTGTCTATCACTATTTCCCAGGTTGCTCAAACTCATGTCCATTGCGTCAGTGGTGCCATCCAGCCATCTCATCCTCTCTTGCTCCCTTCTCCTCCTGTCCTCAATCTTTCCCAGCATCAGGATCTTTTCCAAAGAGTCAGCCCTTCACATCAGGTAGCCACAGTATTGGAGCTTCAGCTTCCTTATCAGACCTTCCAGTGAGTATTCAGGGTTGATTTGCACATGGTGCCATGATTTTAGGTTGGTCAAACAAACAAGCAGCACACATCTTAACCCTGTTAACCATTTTATTTTTTAAAGAGCTGAACCTTTTTTATAAGCCAGGGCAGGGGACACAAGAGACAGAGTCTCGATCCCTGAGTTGGGAAGATCCCCTGGAGAAGGAAACGGCAACCCCCTGTAGTGTTCTTGCCTGGAAATTCCCATGGACAGAGGAGCCTGGTGGGCTACAGTCAATGGGACCACAAAGAGTCAGACACGACTGGGTGACTGCGCAGACAGCACACACACACATGATAAGTCTACACACATCTACACAGCTACCGTTTCTAGTGCTTCCCACGCCATTGTGTGAATGCTGAGGTCCACTCTGTATCCATTGCTTTTTGCCACCAGGACCTCCTTTCACATTTTTCATAGTGTGGCTCTGCCGTTCATAAATTCTTTCAGCTTTTGCATGTTGAAATCAGTCTTTATTTTGCCCTCATTTTTGAAATATATTCTTTGCTGTGTATAGGGTAGAAAGATGAGCTTTTTTTTCAGCACCTTGAGATGTGTCCTTATTATCATCTCGCTGGACTGGTTTCTGATGAGAAACCTGCTTTTACGGTTGTTTGTGTTCATCTGCGTTTATTACTTGTTTTTCCTCTGGCTGCTTCCCAGATTATCTCCTTATCACTGGTTTTAAGCAGTTAGATCAGGGTGTAACTTACTGTCATTTCCTTCACATTTATTGTGCTTGCTGTCCATTACCTGTCTTTGATCTCTGTTTTTTGGTTTTCATCAACTTAGTAAAATTTTCTGCCATTGTTTTCTCAAATTGTTTTTCTTCCCCTGCTTAGAGAACTTTTTTTTTTTCATGCACATTGAGCCATTGGAAGTTATCCTACAGCTCCCTGAAGCTATGTTGGCTTTCTCAATCTCTTTTCCTCTATATACCTCAATATGAGTAGTTTCTGTTACTGCATCTTCAAGTTGACTAATCTTTTCTTCTGTAGTGTCTAACCTTTTAATTTTATCCAATGTGTTTTTCATATCAGACACTGTCTTCTCATCCCTTGATGTTTGATCTCTTTTTATCTTTCATGCCTCTAGTTAACATGTACAGTCTTTCCTTTAGTTTTCAGAAATAGAGAATAGAGTTATAATAGCTGTTTTTATATCTTGTTTACTGATTCTGTCATCTCTGATGGAATTTCCCCCTATTATTGGACACAACTGAAGCGACTTAGCAGCAGCAGCAGCAGCAGCATAGCTCATGCATGCCTAAGTATATTTTAAATATCATTCTGAATTGTTTTTTTATTGAAGTGTCATATAATATTATGTAAGTTACAGATGTATACTACACTTATTTTAGGGGGTTTTACTCTATTTGTAGTTATTATAAAATATTGACTATATTCCCTGGGCTGTACAATATATCCTTGCAACTAATTTTATGCCTAATAGTTCGTACCTCTTTAGTCCCTTAGCCTTCTCTTCCTCTGCCTCTCCCCACTGGCAACCACTGGTTTGTTCTCCATATCTGTGAGTCTGCTTCTTTTTTGTCATATTCACCAGTTTGTCGTATTTTTTCGATCCCACATATAAGTGCTATCATACAGTATTTGTCTTTATCTATCTGACTTATTTTACTCAGCAAAATACTGCCCCCCAAGTCATATATATGCGTTATTCCCAGGCAATGTTTTTACTGGGTCCTAGACATTTTACATTTTACCTTATTAGGTGCTGAATACATTTCTATCTCTATAAATATGTTGAGCTTTGTTCTCAAAGTTACATAGTTACTTGGAAACAGTTTGATCCTCTCCAGGTTTCGTTTTAAACTGTTAGGTCAGAACAGAGTATCAGAGAGATTCCTCTTTTAAGGAGAATTTCATCCCACTCCTGTGCCAGTACCCTTCTGAGCTTTCTGCCCAAGGCTCATGAGCCGTGAGGCTCTCTGGGCTGTGGTCGGTCCTACTGGGCCACGGATGCTGTTATCTTGGGTTCTTTTCCCAGGTTCTTTTCCCACCTGGGGTAGTTGGCTCCTCACATTGCTAGTCACTCCTCCAGTGAATACTCCAGGGGGAACCATCTGCAGACTTCCAAACATCCTTTCTGGGCACTCCTTGCTTCTTGATTACTCTGCTTGTGGACTCCAGCCGCTTCCATCCCCTCAAGCCCCCAGTTCCCTCTCCTCAACTCAGGGGGATCCCGGGCCCTGCCTGGCCATCCCCTGCAGTGTGGGGGCTTGGGAACTCTTTCCAGGCAGTGGGCCAGCGCGCCAGAGGACTCACACTGCTTGGTCGCTCGGGGATTACTATCTTGAGCTGCTTGACGTCCAGTGTCTGAAAACTGGTGATTGCATATATTTTGTCCGGACTTTTAACTGTTTCAGGCCAGAGGGTAAATCTAGTTACTGTTTTTCTGTCTTGGCCAGAGGTAAAATGTCATCAAATATTTGCTGAATGCCAAATATTTACTAAGTGCCAAACATGACTGAATGTCAGGCAGTCTTCTGAACTTTAGGGACATGTCAGAAGACAAGATCCAACATCTCTACCCTTGGGGAGAGCAGTGGTAGTCAAAAAATAAAAAATAAATGTGAGAGATCAATAAATTGTACGTACGGTGCCATTTGTTTGCGCAGACTGCCCTAACGAATATCCCAGAGTGGAGCTTGAACCACAGAAATTTATTTTCTCCTAATTCTGGAGGCTCCAAGTCGGAAGTCAAGGCTTCTCCGGAGGCCCCCCTCTTTGGCTCCTAGGAGGCTGCCTGCTCCCTGGGTCCTCGAGTGGCCTTTCTTCCTGATCTCTTCTTATCAGTCATAAAGGTTAGGGCCCATCCCTAGGACCTCATTTAACCTAAGTCACCTCTTTCAAGCTCTATTTTCAAAGACAGCCACATTTTAAGGTTACTGGAGTTTAGGACTTCAGTATAAGGATGGGGCGGCGGTGGTGAGGGGGGCGGTGATGCAGCCATCAGTCTGAGGGATTTAGTAAATGCTGCAGGGAATCTGGGTACGGAAGTGGTGCATTTTTAAATAGAGCAGTTGGGTAGGGCTGACTGCGAAGGTGATATTTCTGCTCCAGTGCAAACCCTAATGAATTCAGGAGGATTTTAGAGCCACTGGGAAATGAGAACAGCTTTCTCAGAGAGGCCTCATTCCAAGTCCTGGATGCCTGAAGGCTGCCCCCCACCACCAGAAAGGCCTGCAGAGCCCCCCAGGCCCAGAGGAGCAGGGAAAGGAAAAACTGAGCACGGACGGGGTTTCTCAGATAGCACGTGGGCCCCCGAGCCCTGTCCAAGTCGTAATTAGTTGGTATACATGCTCCCAGAGTTTACAAATGTTTATTCTTCAAAATCTAGGACTTGGATCCAATGAGAAAAGGCATTTTTCTCGGTGAGAGTCTGGGTCTGATCAGGCCTCCTGTGACGGAGGTTCAGCTGAGCTGAACCCGGAAGGCCATCATCTGTGCTCCAAGCGGGGAGAGCCCCACAAGCACCCTGCGCCCCCACCGCAGCAGTTCTTGGCCTCTGGGAGCCATCCCAGGCTGCAGCCTGCAGTCTGGGCTTGATGCAGGAGAGGCCGTAGGAGGGGATGGCTCTTAGGATAGGTGAGGGCCCCCCCTCCCCTGCCCCAGTCCCATCACAAAAGCAGCCAAGGGCACTGCAAAAAGACACGCCAAAGCCCTGACAACGGGTCGGTCTCCTCCCTGTATCCTGCTGTTGATTGAAAAAGCACAGCCTAAAAGTTGAGAATCGCATTTGATTTGGCGGACAAAGCCGAGGCCTGAAGCCCTGGAGGCAGCCTCGCAGGCAGCACTGGGGGGCTGAGCCAAAGAAGCAAAGGAGGGGCCAGGACCCATAGGGGCTTGGAAACAAAGATCAGACAACCAGAACATCGAAAGATGACTGTTAGAAAAAGAGCCAGATGTCTCAGGTGAAGGGTTTCCGTGCTTCTCTACGTTTGTGCTGAGTCGCTTCACTCATATCTGACTCTTCCCGACCCCATGAACTATATAGCCCACCAGGCTCCTCTGTCCATGGAGTTCTCCAGGCAAGGATACTGGAGTGGATTGCCACGCCTCCTCCCAGGTTTCTTCCTGACCCAAGGATGGAACCCAGGGGTCATCCGCGTTGCAGGCGGATTCTTTACCGTCTGAGCCAGCAGGGGAGCCCAGAGTTGCCATGCGACTCGGCAATTTCACTCAGCGGTATATGCACAAGAGAACTGGAAACGTATATTCACGCAGACGCTTGTTCTCGGCGCTCCTAGCAGCATCATTCATAGTTGCCTAGATTATGAACATCCCAGACACCCATCAGCTGAGGCCGGGCCCCCAGGATGTGAGTGTGGGCACAGCAGCAGCCCCGCAAAGGCCAGGACTGCACCCTTCCTGCTCCAGGAACTGAGGTTCTTGCTTCTGTCCCAAGTGGAATATCCCTCTGCTCGATCCTACGGTCATCGAGGACCCAGCGCAGGGCAAGGGGTATGGGAAGGCGCAAAAGCCGGGGCTCACTGAAGCCACTGCTGCGACAGGCACCTTAGCTGTCTATGGCCAGTGCGCCGTGCTCGCTCCCTGAGTCCCCTCGGAGGGCACTGCTGGGTGGCGCTGCCGTGGCCAAGGGCACGGCAGTGGGCAGCCGTTTGTATCCACCCGAGTCCCTCAGGGCTCACCACCAGAGGCGGCTGCAGTGGCTTGGTGGCTACAGCACACTTCGTTTACTGGTGTGCCGGCAATATTTTTCAGTCCCCCTCCCATCACCTTGAAAACATCCACAGAGGTTGGTAGGCTCAGGGCTGCACCCTGGGATACCGTGAGGCAGGGGCCTTGGAGCGGGGTGGGGGGTGTTTGGAAGGGAGCGAGGAGACTGACTGCTCTTTATTTGGGTGTTCTGACCCCCAGCCTGTGGACTTCTCACACATCAGTTGTTGCAGAACAACCTTCTGAAGCTCTTATAACATGTCCTTAAAAAAACAAAAAAACACCCTCCCTTTTCCCCAACCCACAAACCCTGAAGGAGGCACAGGAGACGGAGTGGCAGAATTTCATCTTTCAAACTCAGGCGGTAACGTAGAGAGCGGGTCCAGCTCCGAGGAGGGCCCACTGCCTCCTGGGCCCAGCCCACCCAGACCCTAGACCCGTGTTCTGATCCAGGGTCACTGGGACACCCTGATCCCCCCCACCCCATGCAAACAGCTGCCCTTGCCCTCTGTTCCCCCTCCCTGGCTGAGCATCCCGGAAGCTCTGGAATACACTGAAACCAGATCGCCTCCAAGTCAATTCTCCTCAATGAGCTCAGGCTTAACTGTTCTGAACCGTTCCGCCGCTAATCAATATCAGGCACAAATGGCAGATTCGATGCGTGTAGGACAAGGATATAATCTGCTTAAGGGAACAAGTCAAGACATCTTAGAAATTTCCCCTTACATTTCTCAATCAGCCCTTCTTGCTGGTAAATGTGATTCTGTAAGATTTAGGGGGTTTAGGGTTCGGCTGGAGCCTGGGACAGGGAAGAGTGTGGGGCTGAAGAAACAGCAGGCTGTGTGGGCAAACCCGTTACAACCCTCTCTGGGCTTCTGTGAGTCGCACACACTCCCCTCAATTCCCTTATTTGTGGAACTGTCCATGGGGCGATTGTGTAAGGTTAAAATGCAGTTTGTAAAAAGGTTTCATGGATTCGTGATGGGAATATGATTTATTAACATGTGAATATCCCCAGCGCCCCTTGGAATAAAGGGCATTTTGGTCTCGCTGGCTCTGCGTCCCCTCACTCTAGCCCCCCGGGGAGAGCTTTGTGTTTGCCAGCTGGGTTTCAGGCTTTTCTATGATGCAGATTTGGGAGAGAGAGTACAAAAGAGCGAGGTCTCAAGAGGGAGAGAGGGGGGGCGGCGATTCTTACTGGCTGGGCGAGTTCCAGGCGCCCCTTTGTTGCGGAGAAATATGGAGAATGGGCAATGCAGAAAAGGAGACAAAGAAAGAAGCAGCCAGGCTGAATCTAGCCCATCGTAAGAAGCCAGGAGAGGGGGGCTGAGAGAGAGAGAAAGCCAACGAGAGGAGGCAAGAAATGGGTGCTGCCAGTGCAGGGATGACGGAAAGACGGCGGAGCCTCCAGAGAGTGGAGTTGGAGAGGGGAGGGGGACGGTTCATACCTGGTTTCCAAAGATGCCAGCCAAGACTGGGATCCCTTTTGTTTTCATTTTTTAAATTTATTTTTAGAATTCTAGTTTAACTTTTAAAACGTATTTTCACGTATTTTTAAATTTTTATTTGTGTATTCCACTGCACCGGGTCTTGGTTGCGGCCGCGGGGTCTCCGTTGCATAATGTGGAATCTTTCCATGTGGCGTCCGAGCTCTTCAGTTGTGCCGTGTAGGTTTCAGTACTTGCAGCACGTGGGCTTAGTTGCTCCAAAGCCTGTGGGGTCTTCATTCCCTGACCGGGGATCGAACCCACGTCCCCTGCACAAGGCACATTCTTAACCGCTGGACCAGCGGGGGAGCCCCTGGGATCCCTTTTAAAGTCTTGGCGGCTGGACTGCTGCTGCTGCGTGTGTGATCTGGTGCCGTGTCCCAGACACCTGGGGCCCTGGGTTTTTCCCAGTTACTCACCCATCCATCCACCTGTTCACTCATGACCTCATGAAATACTGAGCCCTTCTTCTAGCTCCGGCTCTGTGGCTGGTGATGCAAGCAGATGGTGGGTACAGAGCCGTGCAGTACACGTGCTTGGAGAGAGGAGGCGCCAGACCAGGCCTGGGGATGTGTCCACTCAGAATGAGCTGGTGTCACAACCAGGGACAAGCACAGGGGGCTGAACGTGACCAGGGGGCTAGAGGGGGCTGTGAGTGACCTGGCGGGCAAAGCCCCTCCCTTAGAGAAGCTGTGTCAGAGAGGTGAGTCCAGAGGCACAGGGATGTCCCGTCAAGAGGTGGAGTAGACAGGACGGGAGAAGCGCTCGCAGGCACCCTTGGCTGACGACCCGGCACGTGCAAAGGCCCAGGGGCCAGCCGGGATGCGCAAGTGTGGCAAATTTGGAAAGACTCAGGCATGGTAGAAGCTCTGACCTCAAGGTGCTGTGCAGTGAGACGAGGAGAGCTTGGGTTTTTATCATGAAGACAAAAGGAGTCAATGGAAAAATTTAAACCTTGGGGGATGACAGGTTTTCAGTTAGAAAGTTTGCTTTGACAGCTGCAGGATAAAAACCTGAGGGACGAAGACCACCCCCGCTTCACCAAGCTGAGGTTTTTTACCTATAGCTGCTGCATCCAGGGGGTCAGGCAGAGGTGTGTGTGTGAGTGTGTGTGTGTGTGCTATGCACACGGACATGGGGGTGTGTATGTGTATGCCTGTGAGTGTGTGCGTCCATGTCCCAGCTCTGGGACCTCGGGCTGGGGCAGGGAGACTGGACCAGCTGCCTCCCCGCATCCCCAGACCCTGTGCCCAGGGTTCGTGCAGCAGAGGAGAAGCTGTGCTGGGCGCAGCAGGTGGCCCCGGGGGTGTGCGAGGACAGATGCTGCAGAAACAGCTGGAGGGGAATCAATTTGTTCTCTGCTACAGCCAGACACAAACCAATTAGAGCGGACCCAACAGGGGCCCGGTGCTGGGAGAAAGGAACACAGAAGGGCAAATCCGGACAGGGCATCCCTGCTGGCACTGTCTAGCTGCCGGCGGGGTGGAAACCCGGCTCCAGGAAGGTGGCCAAGACAGTCCGCCCTGAGTCCTGCTGCCCCCTGCCCACTCCTCATCCTGGACACTCAGGTCAAAGGGAGATGTGGGCTCCAACCCGGGGCCTTCCTCGGGTCCTGTCCTGAGAACACCGGCCCATCCTCTCTCCCCGGGCCCCCTGCCGAGCTCTCCTCCAGTCCCCCCTGCTGGGGGTCCCCTGGCCTTCGTTCAGTGGGGGCTCCGGCCAGAGGCGAGGGGCCAGGAACTGGGCAGCAGGACTTCCTTGGTACAGCCTGGAATCACCGAGACCGTCTCGGGACGCCAGCCTCCTCTCCCCCAGCCTTGGTCCTGCCACCAAGGGGGCACTCAGGAAGGCTGGCCACTTCTCAGCGGTCCCACTGATCACAGTGCTCCCCCGCTGGGCCCCCCATCCCCCCGCGGACCAGCTAGCTGTGTCCCAGCCAGGACCCCAGTCTCCTCCCCGGCTGCAGGCTCCTGGCGCCATGCCAGCGGGGAGCCATCCCCACGTGGCCCCCTGTGGGCTGTGGGCCCTGCTTTCCAGGAACCAGCATTTCAGTGTCTGCAGCCTGACCTGGGTCTAGGCTATGCCCACGGGGTCCTGGTTCCTACAGCGGGCCTTCCAAGGACAGGGAGTGTGAATCAGGGCCAGTGGCCAGGGAGGCCCCTTGGCTCCCTCTGGGGCCTGTCCAGCAGCCTGGAGGGCACGGGCCCGTGTCCCTGTGTGTGGTGCTGGCTGCCACCTCTTGCCTGTCCCCACCTCACTTCAGGACCAACCTCTGGCTTCTCAGATGCCAAGTGGGTGTTCCTGCTATCAGGTCCGGCATGGCAGTTGGCACGCTTGCTTCTCGAGTGCCTCCTGGCTGCCAGTGTCAGGCAGTGGGGCCAGGTTTCACCCTCCCAATTTAGAGGGCAGGACATCACGTGGGCCCCAAGAGAACTCTGTCAGTAGTCCTGGAGGGCTTCCTGGAGGGGGATATACTTGGGCTGGCCTTGAAGGATGGTCTAGACACCCCTGGTGCAAAAGGAGGAGGGGCCCCAGCCTCGTGACTTCACATCTTCTATGTGTCTGGTGCTGCCACTCCCCCTGACAACCTGGCCTCCCCAGGGAGTCCCAGGGCCCAGCCCACCCACCCAT